>JZKD02S1675339.1:345904-393605 GCA_000966675.3 Picea glauca | reverse complement strand
GCAATCATTGCTAGTTAATCCTATATTTACCATCCCCATGAAGCCTTGACATATTTAAGAAAATGCAAGCTATTCTAGGCATAAAACAAAAGTCAAGAACTATGGTTAGTTTTCAGCTTGCATGCGTAGATTTACTCACTCTGGAACAATAAATGCAATAAGAAGTGCATTCAATTATAGAGTTGGCTCTAGAACAAGGAAATTAGCAGATCCATGGTTGTGTAAAAAGAAGTTCATCTGAATTTGATGTTGCCATGGAAATGCATTTGTAGAAATGTATGCCAAATGTGGGGAATTTAGCATTGCCCACAAATTATTCAAAATAATGACTAAATGAGATGTTGACTTATTGTAATGTCCCTAATCCAAACCCCATTTGTAATCGTACATATAGGCTGGTGAGTTGTTGGTACCAATTGTAAATGTAAATGTACATATAGGTTGGTGAGCCATTGGCACCGAGTTTTGGTTTTTGCACGCACCTAAGTAGTGCACGAGAATTGTTTACCAAAGAAAGGGTGCACACATTCCAAAGTGTTGCACACACATGAGTAAGTGCGCGTGAATTTCACATCAAGGGAAGAGTGCGCATATTCCACAGTTTTGCGCACACTTAAGTAAGTGCGCAAGGCTTATGTTGAAATGCGCATTGGATCGATATGTGTCTGTGTGTGTATTTGAGGTCGGAGAGCATGTGTGGTTATTTGGCTAGTGAGTCGAGATGCAAATAGGTCAGTGTGCCTATCCTTGTAAAATGTAATCACACTCAAGTTATTAATAATATCACATCGCTACACATAGACGGATCAAACTAAAAGAGACGGGGGGATAAACTCCATTGAAAAAGGGAAAAGTAGGGGCTAAGAAAGGGGGATTAAGTCCAAGGGAATATTTTATTAATATTTTTGAAAAGTGTAATTTATGGATAATTATTTATCGGAAGTTCCCGAGGGATGGGAACGAGTCACCATGTGGCTAAATCTAATTTTGAAGGTGACAAGTGTCCAGTTTAAGGCATGTAGTAGATATTACTAGCCTTAGTGTATTTGGGGGATTCATTACTGAGGGATTATCACTCATTCCTTAATCATTCAAACGAATTCTCCTCTACCAAGGAATCCATATTTTGTTGTAACTTACTGTCATTGCTTAACACTGTGCTTGAGAAGACATGTATGTTGTTTAAGAAGAGGGTTTTCAGGCTTGTGAGCATTCTCTCCAGGTGAAAGATTTGATTTCGAAGAAGCAGGTTGTTAGGACCATGAGAATTCTCTCCAGGTGAGAGATTTGCTGGGAATTGTTCTTGGGTGCGTTGGGCATCAGTTGTAGTGCTTTGAGACTTCATGTCCGACATGTTGCTGAAGCCCTAGAAGGGAAGCAAGGAAACTGAAGGATTGTTGAGCAAAGAAGGGGCACACTTCGTGGGGTGGGACATGCATGTGGGGAATGAGAGATTGTAGACTAGTTGCAGCAATGGGCACCTTGGACTCAACAATTATGTTGTTTATAAGACCTTAGCCTAGTATTAGGAATCCTTTTCCCTGGTGGAGTTTAAGCCCTAGCTCGGGGGTGACCTATTGCTGAAAGTTTATGAGCAATAGAGTCTATGGCTAGGAGGAACGTCTGAGTTCTGCACGCATTTGGTGACTTTTCATAAAAGATAAGTGTCCTTTATGTGCTTGTCCCATTTACTGTGTGATTAATTATATATGTTTGATATGGGTTTAATTCTTATATGATGTTGCATATAAGTAATTGTTTTTATTCTGTATAATGCTACTTCCACATGTAAGTGTGGTGTTGATGTTCAATATTTGCAGTAGTACATGATGAGTATGATAGTCGTTATTAGTTATTCGTTAAGTTAACCTTATAATAATGATCATGAATCTCTAAGGAGAGGTTAGAATGGTCGTGCACAAAGAAAATACTTCATGCACACAAGAGACTGGATTCGCTTGTGCGCATAGGAAAGCATAATATAATGGTTACATGTGTAGTAGTGATCACATGTTCAGGGTGGAATACATACACAGTAATGTTGTGTGCTTAACATGCTTGTGTGCATAGTTGTATTGTGTTACTTCCACTGTTATAAATTGTGTAAGAAGAGGGACAGTGGGGTGGCACGATCTAGCTTGGGATCGTGCACATTACCTCAAGTGTTTCTATGTAGAATAATATTATAGAGAACAATCTGCACACTAGACTTTTCAAGTGGCATTGCCCAATAGTGAGAGCTGGGAATGTTACATTTTGGTATCAGAGCAAAATAAGTTGAGATTTGTGTGGTGTGGCCCAGCCTGGGTACTTGGGGACGTCACATTTTGGTATCAGAGCTATTGGTTCAACACTAAAATTGTATGGGCCAGAGATCAACAAGAGGATATAGAGCGATTGATTCAACACTGGACTTGTATGGGCTAGAGATCAACAAAAAGATGCAGAGCTATTGGTTCAACATTGGAATGGTATGGACCAAAGATAAACATTAAATTGTTGTGCGTGCTAATTATTGGTGCTCCACAATGTGGAGTTTATTATGCATGGAAAAATACCAGTGCATGGTGAAAAGCTGTGATGCACGCAAAATATTGATGCACATGTGTGCGCACTAGAATTTGGGATGTTAAAATCATCTAAGAAATCAAAAGAAAGGATTCTGACAAAATTGTGCAGAGTTTTCATGAAGTTGTCGCATAAATTCGTCTAACAACTCTTATTGCCTGCACATTTTGCAGAATTAACAATGATTAGAGCAAGACAAAATCAGTGCAGAAAGTCAAAAAGCATGGAAGATGCATAGAAAACTTACAACCATGATGATGAATTTGGGGATTTGTATGTCGGTTTGGATGTTGATGGTACATAATCCAAGGAGGAGCACATAAAATTGGTAAAAACCATAAAGGGACTACAAAAAAATGTCCAAAACTATAAAGATGATAATGAAAGGCTTATGAAATCCAAGGAGAAACAAGATGGATTCAATATCAAGTTGATGCAAAGCTTGGATAGAATAGAAAATAAAATGGATAAGAAGGCATAGTCAATCAAGTCAAGGAGTCACAGGTCTCATGGTGAAAGAAGAGAAACAAGAAGTGATGATAAGAAACATCACCACTCACCAAAATATTCATTTAGGAAAGTGTGTCGTAGCTCAAGTCCATCTCTTGTAAGAAAGCATAAGAAAAGGACTGGAGTGGATGAGCTACAAGGATAAATGAATAAGATCAATCCTCCTACCTTTGACAATGAGCACAAGAAGGATGAAAATTTAGACACCTAGTTGATGGGTATGAGGAAGTAATTCCAGTTGCATAATTACTCTGCGCATGCAGAAGGGAGAATTTCCATCTATCAACTAAAGGGAAAAAATCAATGTGGTGGGATCATTTTGTGCAAGTGCAACACATTGATGAGAAGAAGGTTACTTGGAGGGAGTTTAAAAGGTATTTTCAAAATAAATACTTAACTAAGAGATACTATGACAAGAAAATGAAGGAGTTCTTTGAACTCAAGCTTGAGAGTATGAAAATAGATGATTATGGAAGAAGATTCTTGGAATTGCTGAAATATGTTGCATTCTTCAAAGATGAACAAGTTAAAATTCATAGGTACCTGAGTGGGATGCCCTCTTTTATTAGTGGCATTATACAATATGACGACCCTAAGACATTGGAGGAAACCATAAGGCATGATAAATGTCTTTATGATCAACAAAAGGGAAGACCGACTTTCCAAAAGGCTTGGGAAGACAATATGAAAAGAAAGGTGGAACATAGGAAGAAGGGGACCAAGACACTATTTTTTCAAAAATATTGTGCAACGAAAACCAATTCCCAAGGACCCCAGAATGACTGAGATAGTGGGGAAAAAGAGAGGAATTTGCACAATGTATAACAAGTTTCAACAATTGAATACATGGGAAGAAATGTACCAAGGATATACATAGCCCTGGATAAAAAGAAAGTTGATTTTCAATCGCACATGATGGAAGTGAAAGGTAAGATTAATGACTAACCTTTTGCTATTTTAATTGATCCAGGAGCTAGTCATAGTTATCTAGATCCTAAGATGGTGGAGATATTCCAATTGCCAAGAAACAAGATTGGAAAATCTTGCTTGGTGCAGTTAGCTAAATGGGAAAAAAGGAAAATTAATGAGATAGTTAAGGCATGTCCAATGGAAATGAATGGACTGCGCAAATTTTTTTATTTGAATATCATACCTTTGGGCTCGTATGATTTCCTCATTCGTATCGATTGGTTGGACCAACATCATGTTGTTCTAGACTATTACAATAAGGAATTTACTTGCTTAGATGAGGAAGGAAACTTAAGAGCAGTTCAAGGCATGCTAAGGTCTGTAACTATCAGAGAAGTTTCAACCTTGCAATTGAAGAAAAGCTGCAGGAAAGGATGTCAAGTATTTGCAACATGCATGGAGGAGGCACCTAAGGATAAAGTGCCAAATATTGAAGATTGCACAGTACTAAAATAATTTGAGGATGTCTTTAAGGAGATACCAGGGTTTCCACCGAAAAGAGATATCAATTTCTCTATAAATCTGATGCTTGGAGCAACTCCTATATCCAAGACTCCTTATAGGATGAGTACACTAGAGTTGAAGGAATTATAGATGCATCTTGAAGAGCTTCTAAAGAAGGGGTATAGATGCCCAAGTGTGTCACCTTGGGGTGCCCCAGTATTGTTCGTAAAGAAGAAGGATGGTACACTGAGACTTTGCATCGACTTCAGGAAGTTGAACAAAGTAACAGTAAAGAACAAGTATCTTTTTCCTAGGATAGATGACCTCTTTGATCAGTTGGGGTGCGTGCAGATATTTTCAAAGATTGACTTCATATCTAGATATTATCAGGTAATAATTAAAGAGGAAGACATCAACAAGACCGCCTTCAGAACGAGGTATGGCCATTATGAGTTCACTGTGGTGACATTTGGGTTGTCAAATGCACCAACTATTTTAATTTGTTTGATGAATGGAGTTTTCATAAATTACTTAGATAATTTTGTCGTTGTATTTCTGAATGACATACTTATTTACTCAAGGTTTGAAGAAGAACATGAGGAACGTTTGAGGATGGTGCTACAAGTATTTAGGGAGCATTGACTGTATGCAAAGTTGAGCAAGTGCTCATTTTACCAGCGACAAATTCATTATTTGTGTCATATCATTTCCAAGGAAGGAATAGCTATGGATCCAGAAAATATAAGTGCCATTGAGGAATGGCCAACACCCATAAATGTCGCATAGGTAAGGTACTTCATGGGACTTGCTGGTTATTATAGAAGGTTTATTGAAGGCTTCTAAAAAATTGTACACCCAATCAAATCCTTGCAAAATAAAGATGTGCAATTTGAGTGGACTTCTGATTGTGTAAGAAGTTTTCAGCACTTGAAGAGTTTATTGACTAGTGCACAAATACTAAGGATTGTTGATCCTAATGGAGACTTCATGGTGTGCATAGATGCATGAAAGGAACGAATCGGTGGAGTCCTTAGTCAAAATGGACATGTGATATGTTACAAATCCAAAAATCTAAAAAAGCATGAAAGGCTCTATGCTACTCATGACTTAGAGTTGGAAGCCATACTGCATGGCTTGAAGATGTGGCACCACTATCTCATGGGTAAAAGATTTGAGCATAGAATAGATCATATTGGTTTGAAGTATTTGTTTGGAAAACCAAGTTTAAATTCCAGACAAAGCAAGTGGTTAGAATTCCTCAGTGAATATGAATTTGACATAAACCATATCATAGGAAAATAGAACAAGGTGGTTGATGCACTTAGTAGGAGGGTGCACGAGATGCATGCTACAATCATTAGCATGTACAAGTCATATTTGAGTGAAATAATTTTAAAGGTTTCCAAATCAGATAAACGCTATGTGGACATAAAGACGAATTTACAACAAGGTATGTCGCAACAACTTGAAGGTTATGAGCTAAAAAAGGATGGAATCCACATGTATAGGTGCATAGTTTATGTGCCAAATGTTAAGGAGTTGAAAAATATGTTAGTGTCATAGATGCATAAAGTTCTTTATGCAGGACATCCAGGCTACCAGAAGACAATATCAATGATAAAAAAGCAATATGATTGGCCATGCATGAAAAAGGAGGTTGTTGATTTTATTGTTAGATGCCTTGAATGTCAAAAGGTCAAGGCTGAGCAAAAACATCCAACTGGTTTGCTAGAAATTTTTCCCATTCCCGATTGGAAGTGGGAAGTTGTAACCATGGATTTCATTACTAAGCTGCCTATTACTGCTAAGCAACATGATTATATTATGGTAGTGGTGGAAAAGCTTACTAAAGTTGCGCATTTTATTCCAGTGAAGTCGACTCACAAGGCACTCGACATTGCTGATATATACATGAGAGCAATTGCTAGGCTGCATGGTTTAACTAAGATAATTGTGTCTCACAAAGATTTCAAGTTCACATTGAACTTTTGGAAAGGGCTATTCAAAGGATTTGAGACAAATCTGAACTTTAGCGCAACATATCACCCTGAGACAGATGGACAAATAGAGAGGGTAAATCGGGTGATTAAGGATATGCTCAAGATGTATGTGATGGATAAACCATCAAAATGGGAAGACTACCTTCACTTGGTAGAGTTTGCTTACAACAATGGGTCTTAAGAATATTTAAGGATGAGCCCATTTGAGGCACTTTATGGTAGAAAGTGCAACACACCAGTGAGTTGGGACAACCCAACAGACCGTGCAGTGGTTGGGCCATATCTTCTTCGAGAGATGGAGGAGTAGATGGTAAATATAAGGCATAATTTAAAGCTTACCCAAGATAGGCAGAAAATATTCACAGATAAAGACAAAACCCACAAAGAGTTTAAAGTGGGTGACCATGTGATCTTGAAAGTAAAAGCAAGATGTAGTTCCTTGAAGTTGGGAAATTGTTCTAATATGGCAACACATTGTCATGGGCCATTTGAAATCCTAGAGAAGATTGGTCCTGTCGCATATATGCTTGCATCCTTGTGTATTCATAATTTTTTCCATGTATCTTTGCTCAAAAAGTGTGTACGTGATGCTAATCATGTCATTGATTGGAATGTGATTCAAGTGGAGCAAGGAGGTGATTTTCGAGTGCTACTGGTTTGCATATTGGATCGAAAAATCAAATAGCTCCAGAATCAAGTCATGGAGCTAGTAAAGGTCCAATAGACCTGGTACGATCCCGAGGATGCAATTTGGGAGCACGAGGATGCTATGCGGGCAGAGTATCTGCATCTTTTTGAAGAGTTTTGAAATTTTATATGTACATGTGTATATAATGCACTGAGGACAATGCATAAATAAAGGGGAGGGGAATGTAATGTCCCTAATCCGAACCCCATTTGTAATTGTAGATATAGGCTGGTGAGTCGTTGACACCAAGTTTTAGTTTTTGTGCGCACCTGAGTAGTGCACGAGAATTGTTTACAAGATAAAGGGTGTGCACATTCCATAGTGTTGAGCACACCTGAGTAAGTACGTGTGGATTCTGCATCTTTTTGAAGAGTTTTGAAATTTTGTATGTACATGTGTATATAATGCACTAAGGACAATGCATAAATAAAGGGGAGGGGAATGTAATGTCCTTAATCCGAACCCCATTTGCAATTGTAGATATAGGCTAGTGAGTTGTTAACTCCAATTTTTAGTTTTTCTACGCACCTGAGTAGTGCACGGGAATTGTTTACCAAATAAAGGTTGTGCACATTCCATAGTGTTGAGCACACCTGAGTAAGTACGCGTGGATTTCACATCAAGGGAAGAGTGCACATATTCTACAGTTTTGCACTCACTCAAGTAAGTGTGCAAGGACTACCTTGAAATGCGCATTGGAACGATATATATGTGTGTGTGTGTGTGAGGCCGAAGAGCCTATGTGGTTATTTGGCTGGTGATCTGGGATGCAAATAGGCCAATGCACATATCCTTGTAAAATGTAATCACACTCAAGTTATTAATAATATCACATTGTTGCACGCAGATAGATAAGATGAAAAGAGACGGGGGGCTAAACTTCACTGAAAAAGGGAAAAGTAGGGGATAAGCCAAGGGGGCTTAAGTCCAAGGGAATATTTTATTAATATTTCTGAAAAGTGTAATGTATGGATGATTATTTATTCTAAGTTCCCGAGGGATGAGACTGAATCACCATGTGGATAAAGCTAATTCTAAAGGTGACAAGTGTCCAGTTTAAGGCATGCAATATATATTGTTGGCCTTAGTCTATTTGGGGGATTCATTCTAGGGGGATTATTGTTGATGTTTGGACAACATTGGGAAGACATTCTCTTAGAATAATAATTAATAATATAATTATTGATTATTAAATATCATATATAATAAGTAAATGATAATAATAAATTGTTATTGATTATTCAAGGGGCACTTCCTTTCATGGATGGTCACCATATGTTCCCTATATATGGAACACTCATCATCATAATAATATATCGATCATATCTCATATGAATAAAAACACCATGGTATAAGAGTAGGACCGGGCTGACTCCCTCACGGAAGGGCCCAAGTAAATATAAAAAAAAATCAACTTGCAGAAACAAATATGTGACATATTTTTTTTAAGACACTACTGATATGGAGTCTTGACGTTGGATCTGTTGCAACAACAAAGCAGTCAATTTTACTACTTCACCTATGCCATGATCAACTTATCCAGAGATATGCATATGTAAATTTCAAATTAAAACATCTAAATCAC
Source organism: Picea glauca (assembly GCA_000966675.3). Classification (NCBI taxonomy): domain Eukaryota; kingdom Viridiplantae; phylum Streptophyta; class Pinopsida; order Pinales; family Pinaceae; genus Picea; species Picea glauca. The sequence continues at coordinate 384,841 of JZKD02S1675339.1, read as the reverse complement.
GATTGCACGTTGCATCTACTTGGCTGCAAAGGTTCCAATGCTTTCACATATGCTTGTAAAGTGAGCAATTCAGTGTCAGATCCGACCTGAAATGATTTTGACACAGTGTAAAGGTTGGCCCTGTGAGTCTCTATGAGGAATATGAATATGTAATGTATGCATGTGATAAGCAATGGAGCGTGGACAGAAACCAAGTGAAATGTATCTATGGAAATTTTATTGTGCATCAGTATGGCGATAACCGACTCAAAATTCCACAAGTTATATGCTTTTACTGTGCATGAGTTTGGTGATAGGCAACTCAAAATTCTGCACATAATATTAATTAACCTTGACAATGAACATGTCGCATGAATAATGGACCCGTATTCCTACATATGGACAGTGAGTTCAGCAAAGTTGTCTTCAGATGTATGGAAAATGAGTTCAACAAGGCTTATAGTTGAATCTTGGTTGAATCTGGGAATTGTTAGTGCATAAAATTCAGATAACAATGGAATGAAAACCATAAATAAAATAAGGTTAACATTGACCATTCAAGACACATATAACTGAACAAAAATTTTAGGGTTTTTGAAGTACCCGTGAGACAAGTCGGTTCAGATTTGTGTATGTGGGACATTGTATGTGGGACATTCAATGTCCAAAGAACAATGACAAATGTCCTAAATTGTTTCATTATCGAGGAGAATGGCCACATCAGTGTGTTCTAGGAGAGAGTGGAGGATCCAGTTCCACAGAGAGCAGTCCCAGAGGAGGGAAGTTGCTGACAAAGTAGAGAAGCTACTCTCAATCTTAGTGCTTAACAATTACATAGTACCAAAGGGAGTAGTTGTAGAATCCCAGAGGGAGTAGCTGCAGAGAGAGTGGAGGAACTACTCTCAAAGCAAAGAGCTAGATAATGCTTTGTAGTAAGAACCCTAATCCAACTTGTGATTTGAGAAGACTAAGTTGTAGCAGAGCAAGTGTACCGGTATGGTACAATTGGATATGTCTCAAGAGATGAAGAAACACTGTGGAGATATATAGTTCTGACTAGGAAGAGAGTGCAGTTGACAAAAAGCGCACCAGGGGGTGCTGCCTTAGCTTGAGATAAGTCAGGATTCATGGAAGCAGACTTCTATAACAGTCAATATTGTAGAGGTAGAATATATTGTAGCCAATTATGCAAGTCATGGAAGCAATGAGGCATCAGAGGCTTCTCGCATGATTTCATCCGAGACATGGTGCAAATGAAGCAGCCAGGCTTCAACACATAGATGAGCAAGATGGTGTAGACTTCATCCTGACGTGCCTCAAATGGTCAGATGAATGAACTAAGGCATTGGTTTCATAAGGAAACCTCGATATGTCTTGTGAGACATTGAGTCCATGATGGAACCTTGCTATGTGTTAGACATTGGTTTCATGAGGAAACCTTTATATGTCAAATAAGGTCTAAGATGACATTCCCTTTCAGAGGGAGACAATTGAGCCAATTGGTCCCATTGATCCTATAGCTCCAGTTAATGTTTCTAGATATATTGTGGTAGGTCGGAAGATACTTGCATGGGCTCGTCAGAATCTATAGGAGGTAGAAGGACATGTCGCTCCTCATGGTACCTTCTGAGAGAGCAAGAGACCTCAGAGATATTCATGCTATGCTATAGCTATGAGCCACATCATTGATTATGAGCCTTCTTGTTATGAGGAGGCATCTAGTTAGCCAGTATGGAGAGATGCCATGATGGAGGAGTATCAATCCATCATGAAGAATGATGTGTGGGCTATTGTTTTGAGACCTGGGGGGAAGTCTGTAGTGACTTCCAAGTGGATATATAAGATAAAAGAAAACATAGCTGACGAGAGCATCGAGAAACAAAAAATGAGATTTGTTTTTAGAGGATTCTCTTAGGTGGAGGGAATAGATTATGATGAGACATTTTCTCCTATTGCTCGATACACTTCTATCCAAATGATTATTGCTCCTACATCATCCATGGGTTGGAGACTACATCAGATGGATTTGAATAAAACCTTTCTCAATGGAAAGATTGAGGAAGAAGTATACACAGAACAACCAGATGGTTTCATGATACATGAGAAGGATTCTCATGTGTGCAGGTTGAAGAAGGCCCTGTATGGACTCAAGCATGAACCTCGAGCTTGGTATGAGAGGATTGATGGACACCTGATGAGTTTGGGATTCAACATGTTTTTCTGATAACAACCTGTACTACAAGACTTTTAATGGTGAGTCCTTGATTTTGGTCCTCTACGTTGATGATTTATTCCTCACTGGTATAGAGAGCCTTATTGCTGAATGCAAGTATGCATTGGCTAGTGAGTTTGAGATGAAGGACCTTTGTATGATGCACTACTTCTTGGGACTAGAGGTGTGGCAGAGAAATGATGAGATCTTCCTGAGTTAGGGGAAGTACACAGTTGAGATATTGAAGAAGTTTGGGATGTTGAACTATAAGCCCATGGCTACACCAATGGTGATGAATATGAAGAAACTAAGTATGTCTTCTTCTGATTATGACGAAATTGATCCGACCCTGTAAAAACAACTGATTAGATCATTGATGTATATGATTAACACCAGACCAGATATTTTCTATGCAGTGAGTGCACTTAGCCAGTTTACGAGTCAATCGAGATAGACACACTAGATTGTTGCGAAGCATGTGTTGAGATACCTGCGAGACATGCTTGGACATGGTATGATATATACTTCTAGTATTTATATGATATGGCAAGAATATATTGACTCTGATTGGGAAGGGAGCACAATGGACATAAAGAGCACCTTCGGGTGTTGCTTCACTTTGGGATCTTCCATAGTTTCCTAGTGTAGCAAGAAACAAATTATGTGGCTTTGAGCACATCAAAAGTAGAGTACATTGCATTAAGTATGTTAGTCTGTGAAGTAGTGTGGCTTTGCAAGATCCTTGCAGATTTATCTGAACATGTGTTGGATTCCACCATTATTCATTATGGTAACCAAAGTTGTGTGAAGATATCATAGAATCTAGTGTTTCACGACAAATCAAACCACGTTGAGATCAAGTACCATTACATTCGAGACATGGTGCAGAGGAAGGAAGTATTGGTTCTATACCTTCCTACATATGAGAAAGTTGCTGATGTTATTACCAAACCAGGACGAAGTTCAAGTATTTCCGTGACAGACTTGGCATTGTAGAGAATGCCTCCCTTGCTGAGAGGGAGTGTTAATGTTTGTATCTTCTTGAGACATTCTCCATATCGTACTCCTCTGTGACTGAGTTGAGTTGATTTGTGATGACACTTATCCGAGAAGGGATAAGTGCGTTTGGGATTATAGCCCAACGTTCTTTGTGGAGAGAACATGAGGACACATTCCATGTGGAGAGCACATGAGGACATATTAAGGGAGTTGACCCTAGTGTTTCTAGAGGGTGTAGCCTTTAGAAGTCCACTTGGGAGTGCCATGTGTGACAAAATTTCTCCAGATTGTAATCCTCTGTGAATTGAGTTGAGTTGATCTGTGAGGACACTTATTTGAGAAGGGATAAGTAGGACACTTATTCGAGAAGGGATAAGTGCATTTGGGCTTATATCCCAACATCCCATGTGGAGAGCACATGATGACATGCTAATGGAGTTGACCCTTGATGTCACACACTATGGGGAGTTGACCCTAAGTGTTCCTAGAGGGAGTAGCCTCTAGAAGTCCACATGGGAGTGCCATGTGTGACAAACCTTTTGCTACTATGGTGGTTGTGTACCACTGTCAGAGATTGTGTGTCTTTGGACAATAGTTGTGTACTACTATGGAAAAAATACGTCCCTAGCTAAGAGGGTGTGTTGATGTTTCAACATTGGGAAGAACTTCTCCTAGATTGGGCTGTAGACCAAGGGAGATAGGATACATTTATCATAAAGGTGCACTTGTCATAAATGGGCCCAGACATAATACTTCCTTGATAATGACAAGGGATAATATGAACTCAAGGTGCTTGAAGTGTTTTTTCCACGTGCCAGTTAGCATCAGGCTGACATTCACTCATAGGTGTGTATTTGTGGTGAAAGATCCTGGTGTGGTCTTTGTCATAGTCATGGTGATTTGACAAGGAATAATAAAGACTCAAGAAGTTATATGCTATTACATGCGGACCCAAAGTGAGCCTAATATTAAAGAGAGTTAATTGGCTCAGAGGGAGAGCCATAGAAGGAGTTTATCCTCGGTTTAGGTGGGAGAGATATGTCTCCCAATATTGACAGACAAGTGAGAGATTTGTTGCTGAAGAAGCGGGTTTTTCATGCTCATGAGCATTCTCTCCAGGTGAGATACTTGTTGGGAATTGTTCCTGGGTGTACTGGGCATTAGTTGCAATGCTCTGAGACTTCGTGTTTAGCTTGTTGTTGAATCCTTGGAAGGGAAGTGGGGCAACTGAAGGAATGTTGAGAAGAGAAGGGGCACACTTCCTAGGGTGGGATATGCATGTGGGGAATGAGAGATTGTAGACTAGTTGCAACAATGGGCACCTTGAATTGAGAAATTTCACTGTTTATTAGACCTTAGTATGGAATTAGGAATCCTTTGCCTTGGTGGATTTTAAGCCCCAGCTTAGGGGTGACCCATTGTTGAAATGTTTTGAACAACAAAGTCTATGGATGGGAGGAACGTCTGAGTTCTGCACGCAGTTGGTGATTTTTCATAAAAGATAAGTGTTCTTTATGTGCTTGTCCCATTTACCATGTGCTTAATTATATATGTTTGATATGTGTTTAGTTCTTGTATGATGTTTCATATAACTAATTGTTGTTATTATGTATAATGTTTCTTGCACATGTAAGTGTGGTGTTGATATTCAATATTTGTAGTAGTACATGTTGAGAATGACAATTGTTATTAGTTATTCTTGTTAAGTTAACCTTATAATAATGATCACGAGTCTCCAAGAAGAGGTTAGAATGGTCGTGCGTGTAGGAAATACTCTGTGCACACAAGAGATTGGATTTGCTTGTGCATGTATGGAAGCACGCCAGAATGGTTGAGCACGTAGTAGTGATCACATGTTCAGGGTGGAATACACGCACAATAATGTTGTGTGCTCAACATACTTGTCCATGCAGTTGTGTTGTGTTACTTCCACTGTTATAACTTGTGTCAGAAGAGGGACAATGGGGTGGCGTGATTCATCTTGGGATCATGCATGTTACCTAGTCAAGTGTTTCTGCATAATGTTATAGAGAAGAATCTGTGCATTATACTTTTGGAGTTGCATTTCCCAATAGTGAGCTGGGAATGTTACATTTTGGTATCAGAGCGATAGAAGTTGATATTTGTGTGGCGTGGTCCAACCTAGGTGGTTGGGGATGTTACGCTTATGGAATGCAATCCTTCATGTTTAATCCCAGATTTGTCATCACCATGAAGCCTTCACATTCTTCAATGAAATGCAAGTCCTAGAAATAAAACCCAATTCAATGAATGTAGTATGACCATGTAAATTTGTTTTTGTAGATAGTGGTCTCTAGAAATGGAATGCAATCATTGTTGGTTGGGATAGAAGTAACCCTTGTTGGGAATGAAATGTAGCAAGTATTTAGTCCTCAAATGCTCATATCTCACCAAACACTCTATCATATTTTACACACTATCTTCAACAAGTAACTAAAACTATTTAGTAGGTCCTTCACCAAATGTGGTAAGTCGATTTGAGATATAGCTTGCATGTGTTTGGATGAAATCTAACAAATGATACAACTTTTTTCAAATTCTTGTTGCAAATGCRCATRMAACTTTTTCCTCTCTYGAGATATCAAACAATTGGTTTGTGTACTTATCTTGGAATGGCTCAATCACCATGGTTATTGTTCTACATGGATGTACAAATTTATTGGCTCTAGGACAAGGTAAGCATATCCATGATTATGTGATAAAAATGGATTTCAGGTAGTGTTGTTGTAGGCAATGATATTGGAGAAGTAGAATACCATCATTGTGGGTTGCGATACAAGTAAACCCTAACAGAAGAACCCTTGTTGGGAATGAAAATGTAGCAAGAATTCAATCCATGGTGACTGGGTGAGGTTCCTCAAATTGTCAATAACATGAGCCTTGCTAGGTAGACAACATAGTGTCCCCACATATATATGTACACCATAAAAAACTAGAGAGGCTTCCAAATATTTGATGCTCTTGGTTTAGTTATTATGCAAATGAAAAATACCTTAACTACATCATTTTCACCATATTCTTGATCATCCACATCCACAATAATAATGACTTCATCTCCCTTTGATCCTTTTGGCGCATCTTATTTGTAAAAGGAACATGACAACTTTATTAGATGATTTAATCACAACTAAAAATGGTCACATCCCAATAGATTAGAACTTGAAAGGTTAATGTCATATTCTAAGTAAATAAACTAACCTTATCATCGAGGTATACAAGCTCCATATCTCTTTTAGTAAATATTTCTTCTTTTTGTAACAACTCTATCCCAACATGAACTATCTTGGAGGGTGTTACTTGCTATAATTCTTTTATTTTTCCAATCAATCAAACAACTCAACCATTTTTAAGCCATAAATTAATCCAACAATTAAATAAACTATAAGCATTGAAGAGGAAAAAATATTCACCAATGATCTACTGCCTTGCTAATCAGTAGCTCCTGGCCTAAATTGGTGCTCCATAAGAAGAATTCAAATAAGGAGAAATCAAATCCAAGGGGCATCTTTGGACATAATGAATGCAATCACCTAAAACCAGACGTTGCCCCCTAAGAAAGGGATTAAGCTTAATGAGGATGTAGGATAAACACTAAGTACTCAATAAGATCACCCACTTTTCCCAATAGATCAAATCAAGGATTATACATCCAATTGTTCAACGATAGTGTGGTGGAGAGACTCCTAGACTTATAACACCCTGATAACCTTCTGGGTTATGATGTGCGGGAACGCCCACTCAAGCTCCTAATGCATACACTTAGTTGGTTAAGTACCATTCTCAATGGTGGGGATCCTTTGTAAGGTATTCATTGACCACTCTAGCTCTTGATGGATACCCTCGGTTGGTTAGGTACCATTCTTAGTAGTGCTATCCCAAGGAATTGAAAGAAATAAATTGCTAGGATCGATGAGCATTCATATTATTGGTCAGTTAAGTACACACTCCTAGCCTCATCTACCCACATAGACTAGGCCGGAGCAGTTATCAGAATGATCCCACTATTTCACAATCAAAATAATTCTCTTTCTCAGGCAAGAAATTCTCAATAATCCCCCTGAAACACCACTCTCTCACACAACATAGGAAACTCTTTTTCTAATCTCTCAAAAGGAAATAGATCCCTCCTAGGAATGCCTCTCAACCTCCCATTCTTGTTACTAGAATAGAATCTCTCTTGGTCTTCCCATTCCCACCACTAGAATACACATGGGATGAAATTAGGTCAAGGATCATAAGTAGAAGTGTCATAAAATGGGTAAAAGGATAACTGCAACCCATCCCACTTAGGCTTTTTACCGTAGATCAATTTAGGAAGTAACTTCTAGTCAATTTTCTCCTTCCCAAACTTACTAAGCATTGAGATTAGGCATGCCATCCTCATTGAGCAAGATCCCATCCCCTGGGCACAATTTCCACAACTATTCAGGTTGCTCTCATTATTCGACCGAAGTTAGTGTGGGCCCTAAGAACATAACATACAAAAGGTCAATTTTTCCAAAGAAAATTATAATATTCTATCACAATGTTAGCCATAATGCATCATTAAAGTAAATAACTCAATGAATCATTAAGAGCATAACCATCAAAAATCACCAAGGAGATAATGAGTCCAAAACAACACCTCTCAACCATGCATCATATTGTTAATCAAATAAGGTCCTTAAGTGAAGTATCAATGAAACACAACAATCACTATAACATGGTGTTACATTTCTTAGTTAATCAAATAAGGTCCTTAAGTGAAGTATCAATGAAACACAACAACCACTATAACATGGTGTTACACTTCTTATTTTCTTTCTTCTTCTCCTGAAGCCAATACATGCAGAGAATGTAATCCATTGGGCTACATTAATTACCGCAAGGTGACAATTAGACCTCAATAAAAAAAACCCAAATATAGAAGAAAAAGAAACGATTGATCTATAAAATCCAAACCTTGAATGTAATACTCTGTTGACGCGGGAAAATGTCCCATGACAACAAGAGAGAGGATTGCCCGATGGCAGGTCCCAATTAGACCTACTCTTGTTTCGTATGAAAATATCCACCGGTATGTGGGCCCGATAGCCACTAACTACATGGATTTCTCTCGAAAGAGAGACTTGCTCATTTAAACTATTTTAAATCCTAAATGCAGTGCTAATCTATTATGTGTATCCAATCCTATTCTAACCTCTAACTACTCATAATCTAACAATAACATATATCGATTGCAAGTGTATAATTTTACTTATAGAAACAAAAAGAATTCACATTTCATAGTAAGAAACCGTATTGACATACTCAATTCAAATATAAACAAGAATAAATTCACATATTTAAAAGAATTAAATATGTTCTCGCAATCAAATAGTTTATAACCATTCTAAAACATATTTCATTCACAAGGAAATAATTCTATCACTAATGAAATGACAACTATAGAAAATACATATATCCATTAATACACATAGAAAAATCTAATGCATAAGACAATAAACATTGTATGGTCATAAGCATCTTTTCCTTGTATTCAATCCTTCAAAAAAATTCCTTGGAAAGAAAGCCTTTCAATCCTTAACTCAACCTGATAAATCCGTTATTTCTTCTTCTCCCTGATGGTTACAACCACTTCGCTTTTCTTACTCGTGCTTCGATATTCCTTTCTAAAAATTGTTGGAAAATCATACCAAAACAAATACAATATTCTGTGAAACAATTGCATTATTAAAGGTTTTCTCCTTTTCCATGTTCTGTTTTCTTGATTTGTCCATATATCTCTCACAAAACAATTTTAATATAATAATTAATATCAATATTTAACAAAAATATATTCATTAATATTATTATTAGAATGAAGGATCATGAAAAACAGTAAAGATACAATAAATGACACAAAAACTTGAATCCCATTTACAACCGTGAAAATCGTGGGCCCTTTTCAACGACTTCATGGCCTTTACCTATGCAAATTCATGGCTTTATTCTTTGAAAATTCGTGGCCCTCTTTCAGCAGCGAATTCGAGCCCTGTTTTCTGCTATGATTTGTGGCTAAACCCTCAGCGAAAATGCCCTCAAATCTACTACAATTTGGGGCCATTTATCTCAACAAAAACGTGGGTCATTTTCATCAAAATCGTGGCTCCTTTTTCGACTACGATCTCATCCTCCTTTCACCGCGTTTTGGTGGATCTTACCGGGCGTTTTGGTGGATCTTACCGGGTGTATCGTTATGCTGCAATTTCGTGTTTGTTATTTTACGGCCATTCGATGCCCTTTTGTGCTGCGTTTTTGTGGGTTCCCCTCATCAAGGGTTCCTTGAACCTTTTTTTTCTGTGGGTGTGAGTTTTATGCCTTTCCTTTTGAGCATAAAGAAGACAATGATTTGATCTTCCACAACATGCCTTATTTTCTGGGTGCTAGAGGAATGTATCTGAACAAATGGACCCTAGATTTTAATCCTGAGAATGATGTTTTTTTTGTTGTTCTTGTTTGGGTTCAACTTCCTCACCTTCCCCTTCACTGTTGGAGTGATGCCACCCTAAGTTGTATAGGTAATTCTCTGGGTCGGTATATAGATAGGACAGCGCCAAAGAAAAATATGTTCTCTTGTGCTAGAATCTGTGTTGAAGTAGATTTAGAGAAAGATATCCATGAAGCGGTGCTCATCACCTTGGATAACCAACAACATGTACAACAATTGGACTATGAACAACTTCCTTTTAAGTGGAAAATCAACGAGGAACAAGAAGACAAGAAAGGGACTCAGATACTAATTACTTTATCAATGAGGAACAAGATGACAAGGCTTTGGAGGAATATCTTCCTAGAAGGTCAGGGTGGAAGGCCGCAATAATTATACGGGAATAACATGCAAATAAAGATATCCAACTAGGATCACAACACACTATTCCTAAAATGATAGGGTATTCTAAGCAACCAAAAAACTTTGGTAATAATGCAACAAGCAAAGGGGGTTCTTTCTATCACCCCTCTAAATAATGATTATTGTCACTTGGAATTGAAGGGGCTTAGGCAATGCTCCTAAATATTCTATTGCCCGAGATTTATTCCACTCAGAAAAGTTGTCTGTTCTCCTGCTCTAGGATACAAAAATGAAAGCAAATGAGATAAGAAAAACTTTGTTGGAGCTCTTAAGTAGTGGGACTACATTATAGAGGATTCCAGAGGCACTTCAAGAGGTCTATGCATTTTTTGGAATAAGAACGAGGTTTGCATGGTTTCTTCCTTTCAAGCTTCACATTGGAATTCTACTAAATTTCCGTTGATTCTCGATGGAAAACCTTTTGTTGTCATCAACACTTACATGCTGTCCATCCCTTTAGAAAGGCCAGGTTGTTGGAATTCTATTCAAATATTACATTATCATGGGGATCCTATGGATAACATTCTTGCTGGAGACTTCAATGCCATAATGAATAATACAGAAAAAATGGGGGGATTTTACTGTAGCGATCCATCTCGTGATAGAATGGAAGATATTATACTCGACTAGAATCTAATTGATGTTGCCCCTCTCAAAGGGAAATTTACTTGGACCAATAAGCACCTGGGTCTTGGTCATATTGTTGCTCCATTAGACTGATTTCTCATTCATAACAATTTCCTCTCCGCCTCCTCCTCTCTTAAACCCTATATTTCTTCCTCATTAACCTCTAACCATAAACCCATCTCCCTACATATACGCCAACTTCCGGACTATGGCCCCCTTCCCTTCCGTTTTCATCCCCTCTAGCTTGGTTATCCTAAAGTTGAACAACTAGTTGCTAATGCATGGCACACCTGGATTCCTGGAACCCTTGTCTATATTTGGGAATAGAAGCTTGTGATAGTGAAACAAGCTATCAAAAGTTGGGCTAAGGTCTCTTATAATGCCCCTTCTTGAACTATCAATGATCTCAAGAGTAAGCTCAAAACTCTCCAAATGCAAATGGAAGACAAAGATCCATCATATAATATGATCCAAGAAGAGCTACAACTTCAAACCCAAAGTCAACGGGAACTAAGAAAATAAGAGGAATATTGAAAGATAAAGTCTAGAAGTCTCTGGTTACAAGTGAGAGACCAGAACACAATTTTTTTTTATAAACAAGCTTAGGCGCGCCTCTCTAAAACAATATGGTAGCTATCAATTTAGAGGATGGGACTAGGCTCACTGATTTTCTTAATATTAAGGCAACTCATAGATTTTGTAATGATCTTTTTTCTTAGCATGTTATGGAAGATGATCATAATATTGGTGATATGCTTGAGCATATTCCAACCCTCATCTTAGAAGAAGAGAATCATATTCCCATTCGTCCCATTGAAGAAACAAAGGTTTTTGCTTCCATCTGGAGCTTGGGTTTGGATAAGGCCCATGGACCGGATGGGTTTCCTATATCCTTCTATAGGCACTTCTGGGACCTTATTAAGTCTGATTTATTAAGAATGTTGCACTATTTTGATAGAAATTTTAGATCGGGGGGGATACCAATTCATCATTTTTAGCCTTAGTTCCTAAAGAAACCAATCCTTCCTCCTCTCGATTCATGCTTATATCTCTCTGTAACTCATCTTATAAAATCTTAACAAAAAAAATGTTGCTCATCTTTAAAAAATTCTGCCCAAGATTATTTCCCACAACCAAGGGGGGTTTATGCATGTTAGGAAAATTATTGATAATATAGTGCTTGTACACGAGGCCATTCATTCAATATTTTTTCATCTAAGAAAAAACGTATGGGGAGTAAACTTGATATGGCAAATGCTTTTGATTGTGTTCATCACTCTTTCCTTTTTCAGGTTCTCGAGAAATTTGGTTTCTGTTTGGAATTGGTCAAGTGGATAGATTTGTGTATCAGTGTTGCTTGGATCACCCCTCTAGTCAATGGACGACCAACATATTTTTTTCAAGGAAGATGTGGACTATATCAAGGATTCCCACTCTCTCCATTGCTATTTATCATTATGGCCAACCCCCTTAGTCACAAGCTTGAGCATGAGCGAGAGATTGGAAACTTGTCTGATCTAAAAATGGTCTTAGGAGTTAAAAATATCAACCACTCACAATTTGTTGATGATAATCTGTTTCTAGGAGGGGCCTCTCACATCATTGCTTCCAGATTGAAATATGTTATTGACTCCTTCCTTGATGCCTCTGGGGAGAGTGTTGGTGTTAGTGGTAGGATCAGACAAGTATTTCCACATAGGTCTATGTGTCTAGATGTGTGGAAATCGTCTAAATCCTTTTACTTTGGTAGCTGAATTATTAAAATAAAGTGATTTTATTAATAAATAAATTGAGTTATTTATGTAAATGTTAAAAGTCAACATATAATCTTAACCATTGATTTCAAGTGAGGTGAGAACTAATCTCGACCATCAATCACTTTGGACATTATGGTTAGGTTACAACTCAAGATTATAAAAGCAAGGCTAGTGCAAGGGAGAAGACACTTAATGATACTTGACATGTACATTGGTCAGAGGAGAGAAGGAATTTTACTCAGAGCTTGGATCACAAAGGAATGCAATTCAAGGAGATCTCAGATAGGTGGAGAAGGACTTCCATCTATGATTTAATAATACCAAACGAGTTTTGATACCAAATTTATACGAAATATCAACAAAATATGATACCAATTCAACCCAAAAATCCTTAGATGTTAATGAGTTCATAAATACACATAAACATCCGACCATGTTCAGAAAATTGAAGATCCACTTGACTATTTGCAAAATATCATGTGAATATCCTACTTATCCATAAAACTTCATTAACTGATAAATATAACTTGCGGAAATAATGAGTGCCAAAATATAGAGAAATGGACCGCTCTTATTAATTCTTAAAATGACAAAATTACAATAAATGGGCTTACAATGCCAAATTTAAAGTCACTCTCCAATTCTGCTGCTCAATCCCAGTAACAAAGGGCATTACTGAATTCCTCATGAAATTTTGAGAAAAATGAGTATAAACTTGACTATGTTCTGAATTGGTGCTTAGAGACCCCTTTTTGTACGCATAACAATCCTATGGGTCTCATACATGAAATTAGTTAGCTATAGGAAATTCAAGTTCAAAGGTTGATTGGTGGGACATGCAAGTTTAATTAGTTGTAACTGAGTGATTCGAAGTTGTAACTGAGTGATTCGAAGTTGTAACAACGTTATATGTGTAGTTATGTGAGTTATAAAGTAGTTTAACTCAGTTGTACTTGTTGTAACTGAACTTACACTAGTGATAGATCAGTGAATTAATTCACAATCAGTGCTCACATACAACTGAAGATTTACCACTGTTAACTACTTGCATGCCAGATCCAATGGAGACCCAGTTGAGATGTAGGTGAAAGGGACAGTTTGACTATCAATTGTGACTTTAGTGGGCACACTCATGCAACCACACACACATTGGATGTGCCCATGAGTATTGCGCAGCCTAGACAAGAGGAATTCATTTATTCTATGGATTTCCATCAACAAGGATTGCATAGAGGAGGCAGGTTGTCTGGAGGCAGTAATTTGGCACATGAATTTGTCGATTTTTGTATGACAGTGTGAGACGATTGAATATTGTACTGAGAGCTATTGGATTAGAGTTTTGTATGAGATTGTTTCATGATCCATGATATATACATAATATATGATAGTGGGTTTTTTAGCTTTATGCTTTCTCAGTAAAAACATCTGTGTTATGTGTGATTGATCTTTCTTCTTGATATTGCAATTGGTGATCATGTTTTAAATTCCACAAGAATATTTGTAGAAGCGATTCAATATTTAACAATGGCATGTAATTGTTAGATCGGGAGAATCCAAGAAATACATAATTTGTATTAAAATTTCTACATGGTATCAGAGCACAGAAGATTGCAGAAGCTGATTTTGTGACTGGATAGAATTCAAATTTGCAGAAAGACTTTCTTGGTGCTACAACTGATTCAAGATCGAAATGGATTTCAATGGCTTGAGGTTAGAGTATGCACTCGAGGGTAGCTCGAACTACATTTCTTGGAAGGACAAGATGGAGGCAGTACTCAAAGACAATGGCTTGAATGAATTCATTGACAAAGATGTTCCTAAGCCAGATGCTGCAAACGCTGCAAATCTTGATGCATGGAAAAAGAAATTGGCAAAGGCGAGGAGGATCCTGTTGGAGGGAGTAAGAGACCACATTGTCTCAAACCTACATGGGAAAGCCACACCATATGTAATGTGGAAGGCTTTGACAGATCTATTCCAAAACAACAACGACCATAGGAAATTGGCACTCAAAGATTAACTCAGGAAGATCAAGATGGAGAAGGGCGACTCCATTCCAAAATATCTCACAAAGTTTGTCTAATGTCGGGATGAGCTGGGGAGTGTGGGAATAACAGTCGCTGATGATGATTTGGTGAGATTGGATCTCCTAGGTCTTCCCAATAATTGGCATAGTTATCAAGACTCTGTCAATGGACGGGAAAAATTTCCAGATTGGGAACGACTATGGTCGGCTTTGGTGCAGGAGGAGTTCAGGCGAAACACTAGAGATGGCTCTTCATCAAAGCATGATGATGAAGAGGATTGTGCTTTGGATGCCAAGGCAAGGAAAGGGAAGGGGAAGTAATTCCATTCAAAATCTGAGTCTAAAGGAAAGAAGTTGGATTTGTCCAAAGTGAAGTGTTTTCACTGTCACGAACATGGGCATCTCACTACTAATTGTCCGTAGAAGAAGAAGAACAAGAAGGTTGTTGGAGCTGCAACTGGGGAGGCCCTTGCCTTGCAATTTGAACTTGACTTCTCCTTGATTGCATGCATGGCATCAAGTGCATTGGGATCGGTGTGGTATTTGGGTAGTGGCGCTTCCTTCCACATGACGAGAGATAAGGAGATTTTCAGTGGCATGGAGGAGAAAGATCTCAAAATGCATATAGAGATGGGCGACGATGGACGATACAGTGTGACTAGAATTGGTACCATTACCTTTCAGAGGGAGTTAGGTAAACCATTTCAATTGAAATATATTATGCATGTTCCATGTCTGAAGAAAAACTTGGTCTCAGTTGCAATGTTGGAGGACAGAGGCTATGACGTTGTTTTCAACGATGGAAAAGCTTTCCTGCTACATAAAACAACGGGTCAAGTCAAGAAGATAAGGATTTGAGTTGAGAATCTCTACAATATGGAGGTATATGGCTACGCTTCCATGATGGGCAAGGCAGAAAAATTTGTGAGCCGAGATGAGGGCGAATTATGGCATAGGCAATTGGTCCATCTTCATCATGGAGCCTTGAAAATCATGGAGAAAATATCTACTGGACTCCCAATGGGAACACTTGCTCAATTAAATCAGTGAAAAGGTTGCACCATGGGGAAGTATGTAAAGTCCACCTTTCATGAAAAGGAGAACCATGCTTCGGTAATCCTGGAGAGAGTTCACATAGACGTGTGTGGACCATTCTCGGTTGCTTCAACAACAAAACATAAGTATTATGTTATTTTTGTTGATGAATTTTCTCATAAATGCTGGATCTTCTTCATGCAAAAGAAGGATCAAACATTCTCAAAGTTTTGTGAGTTTAAAGCATTGGTGGAGAAAGATTCGGGGAAGCAAGTGAAGGCTCTGAGGAGTGATAATGGTGGAGAATACATCTCTAATGAATTCAAAGACTTCTGCAGCAAAGAAGGAATTCGAAGAGAACTCATAGCGCCTCATAACCCACAACAAAATGGGGTCACAGAGAGGAAGAACAGAATGATCGTGGGTGCAACACGAGCGATGTTGCATGATCAGGGCCTACCAATGCATTTGTGGGCGTAAGCATGCAATACTGCGGTTTATGTGAAAAACCGTTGTCTTCATAGAGTACTTGGCATGAGTACACCTGAAGAAGCTTTCATTGGTAAGAAAATGGATGTTTCTCACTTAAAGATTTTTGGCTCATTTGTTTATGTGCATGTGACCAAGAACACCAGGAAGAAGCTGGAGCAGACTGCTGAAGTTGGGATATTTGTGGGGTACATAGAAACACCCCATAATTATCATGTGTATTTTCCTAATAGTAAGATGAATTTTGTGCGACGAGATATAAAATTTGATGAGGGGAAAGCCATGCAGTTGTCGCTTGAGAGGGATATAGACTTGCATGTGGAGGAGGAACTGCTAGTTCCCAAAGATGAGCCTCTAGATGTGGATCAACCATAGGAGGAGCTTCATGGAGTGGAGGAGTCCACTCACGCAGAGCCATCCATCAGAAATGGCAGAGAGCACACCACGAAAGATGATAGATTGAGACTAGATGTTACACATAATGTAGGAGCCCCTACTTCACAGTGTAGACAGAGATAGGCTCCTGATCGATTTATTGGATACATGGCTCTCATGAGAAAATGTATTGTGACTGAACCATATTCCTTTCAGGAAGCAGTGTAGGATCCCACTTGGGTTGATGCAATCATGGAGGAGTATGACTCCATTGCCAAAAACAATGCATGGGAAATTGTCCCAAGACCGGTCGACAAATCAGTGGTGGAGGGTAAGCTTTTAATCATTGTTCTTTATGTTGATGATTTAATACTGACTGGTGATGAGAAGCTGATATAATCATGCAAGGAGGACCTTGCAAAGGAGTTCGAGATGAAGGATATGGGCCTCCTTCATTATTTCCTTGGATTGGAAATATGGCTGTGAGATGGTGAACTTTTTGTGTCTCAAGGCAAGTATGCAAGGGAGATACTGGGTAAGTTTCACATGGAGGGATGCAAACCCATGGATACTTCTCTTCCAAGAAACTGTAGGAAAGAGGATGCTACTTCTGGAGAGGTAGTGGATGCTACTGTCTATCAACAATTAGTGGGTTCACTAATGTATCTAGTGAACATGAGACCGAGCATTTTCTATGTGGTTAACCAACTGATTCAAGCGATGGTTAAGCCTACCAAGCTCTTTTGGAAGGCGGCTAAGCGTGTCCTGAGATACCTGAGGGGCACATCTGAGTATGTCTTATGGTACAGAAAGATGGATGAGGTGAAGTTGCATGGCTTCATAGATGCAGATTGGGCAGACAACCCAACGAATATAAATAACACATCAGGGGGGATCTTTAGTATTGGATCTACAGTTGTTTCTTTGTACAACATGAAATAGAGATTTGTGGCACTCAGTTCAGCGGAAGCAGAATACATGGCAGTAAGTCAAGAAGCATGTGAAGCTATCTAGATGAGAAAGATCTTGGTTGGTTTGTTTGGTTCTCATTTAGATCCGACAATGATTCATTGTGATAATCAGAGTTGCATTAAAATCTTGATTAATCCTATGTTTCGTGATAGATCTAAGAATATAGATATCTGGTATCATCATATCAGAGATTGTGTGTAGTGGAAGATCATGTTGCTTCAATACATTCCTACGGAAGATCAGGATGTAGACATTCTGATGAAGGCACTCACCAGGAGAAAATTCGAATACCATAGAGACAAGATCGGGGTGAAGGATAATCCCTTTCTTGTTGAGAGGGAGTGTTGAGATTCAACGAGAGGTTCCTAGTGAAAATTATGCACCTACACTAGGATGGAGCCTCATGCTATTTTTAGGTAGAAGTCTATTTTTAGATGATGAGAAAATTCTATTTATAGATGATGTCTATTTATAGATGGTGAGAAAATTCTATTTATAGATGTATGTCGACTATTATTATCGCTTAATAATAGTTGGACAATAAATATTAATCTATTCTCAATGAGCACTTGGAAATAATTAACTGAAGTGGAAAATCAGTTAGCTATAGGAAATTTGAGTTCAAAGGTTGATTGGTGGGACATGTAAGTCGAATTAGTTGTAATTGAGTGATTCGAAGTTGTAACAGAGTTATATGTGTAGTTATGTGAGTTGTAAAGTAGTTTGACTCAGTTAAGTGAGTTAAACTCAATTGTACTTGTTGTAACTGAACTTACACTAGTGAGAGATCAATGAATTAATTCACAATCAGTGGTCTCACATGCAACTGAAGATTTACCACTGTTAACTACATGCATGTCAGATCCAGTGGAGACCTAATTGAGATGTAGGTGAAAGGGACAGTTTGACTATCGGTTGTGACTTTAGTGGGTGCACTCCTGCAACCACACACACATTGGATGTGCCCATGAGGATTGCAGATCCTAGTCAAGAAGAATTCATTCATTGCAGGGATTTCCATCAACAGGGATTACGCAGAGGAGGCAGGTTGATTGGAGGCAGTAAATTGGCACATGAATTTGCCAATTTTTGTATGACAGCGTGAGATGATTGTATATTGTACTGATAGCTCTTGGATTGGATTTTTGTATGAGATTGTTTCATGATCCATGATATATACATAATATATGATAGTGGGGTTTTTAGCTTTATGATTTCCCGGTAAAAACATATGTGTTATGTGTGATTGATCTTTCTTCTTGATATTGCAATTGGCGATCATGTTTTAAATTCCTCAAGAGTATTTGTAGAAGTGATTCTATATTTAACAGTGGCATATAATTGTTAGATCAGGAGAATCCAGGCAATACATAATTTGTATTAAAATTTCTACAGTCAGTAATGTAAACACCCTACAATTATCATAATATATCAGTTGGTAACATCCTTCCATATAGTATGTGTAATAATATATTCAACATTTTAACCGCAATAAGAAACAAAACATGAGTTTCAGAAGTGAGTCCAAATATAAATAAAAAAGTGTGATATGTATCCGAGTAATCATAGAAAGGTGGTTGGGTTTGAGAAGTCAGATATGATGCCTCCGTGCTCTTCCCAGGTCTTCCAATATCCTAGAGTCAATCCCATACCCTCTTTTGAGAGCCCATCTTCTTACATGTTGTGTTCCTTGTATATATGCTAAAAAGAGATGGAAAGGAAAACATTTTTCTGAATATTGATATCATCATAAACTAGCTTCAAGTTAATATTATCATAGGTATATTCAACTCGCATCGAATGTATAACGACTTGGGAGTCCTAAAATACCTACACTTTCCTCACACCATGGTCCCATGCTAATCTATGTGTAAGTTTGAGTGCCATTAAATCTGCTAGGTTATTTGAGCCTACTATTATACTTGCTTTAAATTTTAACCAATGGATATCCAATAGGTACATTGTTCCAGTTGTACCACACATAGAAGGATTCCCCTATGCCGTGTCAAAATATAATGAGGCCCCTATCTTGTCGATAACTTCTTTTTTAGGGATTCTAGGAAT
Organism: Picea glauca; assembly: GCA_000966675.3. Classification (NCBI taxonomy): domain Eukaryota; kingdom Viridiplantae; phylum Streptophyta; class Pinopsida; order Pinales; family Pinaceae; genus Picea; species Picea glauca. The sequence goes on along the minus strand of JZKD02S1675339.1, from coordinate 365,414 downwards.
TTTTACAAGTTTGCACTGTTTACAACTATTTAGTATGTTTATAGCTTGCAAAAAACTATGGAAAGGATGAATCCTCTAGTCCTCAAACAATATCTGGTTCCTTGATAATCGAATACCCCATGCAATGATGAGAGGAGAATCTTAATAATCCTTGGTACTATTATTTTCCTCCCAAACTTTCAGAAAGCATTAAACTATATCACCATGCTATAAATCGCTAGAGCCTACCAAAGCATCAATTTCCTTTCATACTTGTTTAGTATAGGATCAATGTACAAGCATGTATTTGATATTCTCATCATTTTCTTTGCAAATAAAGCACCATCTATGTTCACACTTATTCCTGTTTGAAGGTTATCCTAGGTGAGGACCTTGTTCATCAAAGAAAGCCACATAAATATGTGATTTTTTAATGGGAATTTGTATTTCCATATACTCCTCCACCACCATATAGGCTCCTCCCTATTTTAATCTTTAAACAATAGCTTGTAGCCTATTTTTGATGAGTAAGTGCCTCTGATTGGATTTTTAGTCCATCTCATTTCGTCCTCTTCCTACCTGATTCATACATGAATATTCTTTAGCTTGACAATATACTCCTCCCAATGAACAACATCTACATTTGAAAAACCTATTCAATCAACATGTAGCCATTCTTGGTTCCATATAGTTGTTGATTCACTGTCCGCTACCCATGACAGAGTGAAAATCCCTTTCTCCTCGAGTGATGCAATTAACCTTTCTGATATTCTGAAGGAGTCTTTACTTGTGACCCATGGGTCCTATCCAATGTGCACTCATTGTCCATCCTTGACCTTCCAAGCAAGCCAATTGCCAATGAAAGAGAAAGCATTCACCATGGTTTTCCATACAATTGAACCTTTTAGAAAGGATTTTGTAGGGGATCAGACCCAATATTCCACTGTATTTGGTGCAATATATTTATTTACTAATACTTGAAACCATAATCACTTCCTCATTAGTATCCTCTAAGCATTTTTTTCCAACAGAGGCATGGAAAAATGTAAAATAATTTTCAATCCCCATAGCCCATATTCCTTCAGCATAGAAAGGTTTTTTCACTTGACAAGTGGTATTCCTCTCTTGTTCATTTTTCCTTCCCATAAAAATATGAAATAAATACGTCATATTTTTCCCAGTGTTCCTTTCAGAATAAAATCCAGAGTCATCCAGTAAATTGGAATGTCTTCAAGCATTTATTTTAACAAGATCAACCCGCCGCCGTAAGACATCCAATGATTGCACCATATTGATAGTCTCTTTTCAATTTCAAAAATGATTTACACCAACTGGATACTAATGTGGGACATTCCTCCGAGCTGTAGGAACTGTTGCACTAGGTATTTCTGCAACATGCCACTCTTATGCTAGGGATATGATTCCACTAGGATGAACAAGAACTCTCTTAACCTAGTTCCCACTAATATCTTAGCCTATTCACTCATGCAACCATCCCAATCACCAACTCTCTTTCCTCCTTCATTCTGCACAACCCATAGAAGTGGACCCCCTTCTATACAATATAGTCCCTTAGGATATCACACCTCTTTCTTGGTATCCATGATAGATTGGCCATGAAAATATGAATGTTGGAATCTACAAGAATTCATGGTATCAATTTTCACAATAGACATGCAATTCATCCCTGTTCACAAGCTTGGATCCATTCCTCTTACAATTCATACCAAGCTAGATTGATGGTAGAATAATTAATAGAATCATGATTATCTCCCAAAAACAATGAATAAGTATGCATGCTTCTAACTTTCCACTTGACTCTCAAGGAAGTCCTCCCCAATTACTTTTGCATGGTTTTCAAGTTTGATATGCCTTTTACATAAGATAAGGTAAGGACTTTAAGTTATAATAAAATATTATAATATTATAATATTTTTGGCTTTGGCCCCTTTTGGCCCCCTTATCCCCTTCTTGTTCCTCTCTTGTGTAGGCATAGCCCCTGTTACACATTATTTTGGTCACAGTGATCACCTGACAAGATGTGTTCATGTTCCCTAAAAAATATTAAAAGAGACTTTTTCTAGGAGAAAAAGTGATTTGACTTCCTCTGTCAGAAAACCCTATAAAGGAAAGTCGTCGCACCCTGCTCTATTCATGGGGTGCAACGATGCCTAATCGTCTCATCCTACTCTAGAGTTGGACTGCAACGTCTCCACAGGTTGCCCTATGTCTAGGGTGCAACGATGTTAAAATCTTGGGAAAAGTCAAGTTTCATGAATGTTCTAGAGGGCGATCTTCTAGAAGGTGAGGTGGCCTCCAAACGGTTTGGATATTACTCGCTTATATGATTTGGTGAGATCATCCTAATCTCCTCACCCATCTCTCTTTCACACTATATAAAGAGGGATCTCTCATGGAAAAGGCTAAGGTTGAATAGGCTAAGAATTGTATGGAGAGTTCTACTTCAGATTATGCTTGAGAGCTTCATTTCAGTTCATCAAGTCATTGTGGATCTTCTTCATTCAAGGTTGGAGTAAAGGTGTGTGTGTTGGAGAAAATAGCCATTGAAAGGGGACCTTGAAACATCAAGGATTTTGGTTGTATTCTCCACTTTCTATTTAATATGATACAATGATATGTTTCTTTCCCATAAAACTAGACTTGTTTTATTGTATGATTCCTTGATCACATACATAGGTTCTTGTTGAGTATATTATATTGCTTTCACTTTGGTTGGTTTGTGTTCCCTTGCAGATTCAATATCACAAGAGCATTGGAGTGGAACTTGGATGGCAATGGCAAGAGGAAGCGACATTTAAAAGGTATGTTGCATATCTCTTATTAATTAGTAAACTCAATAATTAGAGCTTAGGGAAAGCGTCATATTCTGTTTTGTTTTGTTCTAGTTTCCAGTGGGATCTAGGGAGATCTCTTTATGTCTGCATTATCGATTAATCCTATAAAAAAATTGGCAACCATATTGGGGATACGAAACTCCTTTGATTTTTTTCTTCCCATTTACTTTTAGCCTACCTTTTTTTTATTAAATTCATTCTCTGAGTCTGTGGGTGTTCCATTTGGACTCCTCGGGTCTGAAAGTTCTGTTAGATTCTTTGTCATTTTTCAAGGTTTTCCTTATTTACAGAGATCATCACACTATACCATATATACAGCCTGTGACGACCCTCAGACATCGCATTCTACTTGTGAAAACCAGTGCGGTGACGTTTCACTATGTCCTATTGGTAGTCTTCGATGACCTTAGCTCGTTGCATTGTACCCTACTGCTAGGCTGTGATGATTCCTGTAGGAATTGTTGGAGTGAGCCAATTTGTCTTTTTCCTCCCAGTTGTGCCTTATTTTCCTGGTATGAACTTCTGATACCAGTGTTTGGTTGATTTCTGATTTTGAATCTTGCTTTTGATTGGTTTTCAGGGATTGAAAGTCTTTCTTTGTAATTTTGCAAGTTTTTCGCTTTTTAATTTTTTGTCACAAGGATATAATCTCTAGATCTAGATCTGAGAGCTTGATTGACAAAGGGTCTTTAATTTGATTGAGGTTTTGGATTGATTTTACTTTCCATATTGTTCATTGATTGAGAGACATTTTTGTTTGTATTTTACAAAAAACTTTCCTCTCATTTTCATTTTTGTCTGCATTACAAGTTTGATTTGGGAATTGTGTTGAATGTGTTAATTTTCTTAGATTACGCTTTAGTTTATTCATTACGTTTCTGATTTGATTTGGAAAAGGAATAGTTGAAGCCATTTATTCTTTTTAGTAATCATTCATAAGAAAAGTTTTGCATTCATAATTTTTTATTAAAACAGAGCATTGGGAAAATTTTATAGTCTTTGATTGTTTGGAATTGTGTTCATTCAAGAAAAGAGAAATCGTATTTTGTAGCTTTTGTACTTAAAAAGAAATACCTTCTCCCTACTGTAATTAGAGTTCATTGAATTGAAAGATTGCATATTCATCTCTTCTTGCATTTTATTGGTTAAAGGTCACATATGTCATCGGTTTCATTTCCATCTCCCTTTTGAGTAAACAACAACCTCTAAAATACAACATAATTATAAAATTTACTAGTAAATTTTATTTTCTAGTGAAATTCTCTTCACCAACATTAGCTAGGATAACACTTTGGAATAGGTTGTAAGGTACACTCTCCAAATCATAAAAACACATAGATCTTGTGATAGGGAGAGTTCAAATCCAATTGCTACATTTTGTCCTGGGAAGCCCTTCTGACAAAAGAGTCAAACTTGAGTAAGCATTAAGACTCGCATAGTTACTCACCCTGCTTTGTTGGTCTTGGTGTAGAGATTGCGTGTATTATTGGGGGTCACTTGAGGGTATACCCATGATTATGTGTGAGAGCCTCTTGAGTTGATTTCGGGCTAGATACCTTGCCTTTGCGCGTAGATCAGAATGTCGACTGTTTCCCCAGGCATCATTGTCGTAATTGGTAACCTTAGTAGCCTATCTCTTTAGGGTATTTATTCGAGGTGACTGTGGAGGGGAAAGTCTTCACGGTACATGGAATCGACGAACTCACTCTGGCTCCTTGGAGGGTATACCCACGATTATGTGTGGAAGCTTGCACCAGGGTGTAAGTCTGTTAAGCAGGTTGTCAACGTAACTTTTCCACCCACTTTATCCCAGCCCCTTCTTGTCTTGAATTCGCGACATTGGATTTCATCACCAACTAGTGAGTTTGAAATAAGAAGGTTTGTTTGCTTGGTTTGATTTCTAGATTTTATTAGCGAGTGTTGTTTGTTTCTCTAGTTGGCCATAGATTTGTTTCATTCTTTATTTGGTTCATCCAACATTGGCCTTCGTCGTTTACGTAGGATGCAAGGGCTATCCCCGAAGGATCCATAAGGTTAACTTCCTTTGCTTCCTAAATCACCAGAAGGCTCTCCTGAGGGAGTAATCAATAACGAAGTAGCCTCACAGGTTGGAAGTTCAGACTCTTTAGAGGGATTCCGAATTGTTTCAAATTCTTTAGAGGCATTCCAACTTCCTCCAAATCTGTTATTGAGTGTTAGAAATGACGCACATTTTCTCCGAATGAATTCATCAGGAGAAATTGTTGTTGTTGAAACTACTGAAGCACCTACTGGACCTAACATAGGATCTGGAGTAGAGGATCCACTTTTTCATAGTGAATCATTTAGAAACATGCCTCGCAATATGTGGGATCTTTATGGAAACTTAGGAGCGAGTCCTAATCAACCTATGGCATTGCAAATGCCTGAGACGTCTGTTACCTATATGATACCTTTAGACTATTTTACTGACACAACCAATAATGTCACCACCATTTCAGACCATTTGTTGGTTGGTTCTCACTCGATTCTTCCTCTCCAGATGGCCCATTCTACTATGGTTCCACGAGCTATGACCATTTCTACTGGAAATGTGGTGGTTACTCAAGCTCTGATCAGAATGTCACTTCCTCTTAGACCAACTCCATCACTTCTCCTTGGGTATAACGCTTTGAATACTTCCATCGCCATCTCTAGCCAGAATCCATCTAAAGGAAAGAATATTTTTGTTTCTCCTAGGTATAATGCTGCTACCAGTTTTGTTCCCACACCTACCCAGGTTCTCTCCAGAGGGCCGTACATCCCTCCTCCACATTTGTCTAGAGGAGCTAATCATCCTGGCCCTAGTGGCTCCAATCCAATTGGAGGCATTGGTCCTTCTGTCACTTCTGGTTTTCAAATTCCTTTTGGAGGCCAACCCCAAGTTGAGGGGAAACTTCAATTTGGGGGTCAACCCCAAATTGGGGCACAACTTCAAGTTGGGGGGAAACCTCAAGTTGGAGGCCATAACCCCGTTTATGGACAAAACATACCTGTGAAAATATCAACCTTGGAATCTTCCTTTCCAAGGACATTAACAACTGTCTGGGGGGAAACATCCTAAAGTTAATTCTTTTGTGCCTCCCAATTTCGGACAATTGTATCTAGGTTCTATGAACCCTTCCTGGGGTTAGAATTTTCAGTCAAATGTTCCTTTCCAAGGAAACATACCTAATCAACCCAACACTGTGGGCTATTTGGCTCAAAATCCTCCACAACCGAATCTGTCAGGACTGTCTAATTATCTGCAGACTACTTACGACCCTACTAGTATACCTATGGGACTACCTCCCCAAAGCTACTAGTTTCCTCAAGTGAACATACAATTTCCTTTTATAGCCACTTTGGATTTACTGGACTTGTCTAGGATTTTGAATGATCCTATCTTATATTCTCCTTATTGGCCCATCATACCAGCCAAATTACTGTCTGACATTCCTAAGTTTGACGGTCGACCAGGAGAAGATCCGAATAATCATGTTATGACATTTCATCTTTGGTGTTCATCCAACTCATTGATGGATGAATCCATTAGATTATGACTTTTCCAATGAACTCTCATGGGTTTGGCAAAAAAATGGTACATTGAGTTACCACGAGGGTTCTTTAACGACTTTAATACCTTAGCCATGGCTTTCCTAACACACTACCAATTGCCAATTCGTTATGAGACATGAACCAAAATTTTGAGTTCTTTTAAAAAATCTTCTTCCACTCATATTTATTATCATATTCATGAATGGAGTAGGAGAAGACATTTAATCAAAGTTCCCCTTCCTGATCAATTATTGGCTGAGTGGTTTACCAAATCACTCATTGGTCAAATCGCCCGTGATGTTGCCATGGGTGGTGTTGTCACTGAAGAGCAGRYGATTAGTCATGCTTAGTATCTAGATATCATTTATTCRSAAACAKGCACACTTTACGACTTGATCCYTGASGCTCCTYGCCCCTCTACGAATCCTACCCCAACACCTCCAACAACTTCTCATGYTGCTRATGGTGTGATTGSCAYMTTTCATGTTGAGGCTCAGTMTACACACGCCRGTCACACCAATCCCAAATWTARWKCTTCTAATGTACATAATAATCCYACTCCTACTCCTTCCTCCGRTAAGACTTATGAAGTTAATTCAGTTCAATCYACGCCTACCRRGAAAAATCAAAATAAAAAGAAAGGAAAGGGTAAGAATAAGGAGGATAAAAATAATAATCAACAGTCTTAGAAGAAGAAGTTTGTTTTATCCTACTTGGTCTTCTTTGAGGGTTTCCTTTCTTCGGAATCTGATGCTTCATGTGTCTCCTTCCTTTCCTTTAGCTCGATACAATGATTCTTGTAGTGACCACATTTTCAACAGTTGAAGAATTGTATTTTTGTCATATCTTTCTCTTGATTTGGCTTCTTCCTTGAGCCAAACTTCCTTTTGTTCCTGAAATTTTTGAATCTTGATGTGAAGGCTTGATCATCGTATTTATTTTGGGGTTTCTCTTTTGCACTAATCCTTGATTCTTCTTGTGCACAACAAGTCCAAAGTTCTTCAAATGTAGGATACTCCTTCCTTGTGTTCATGCTTGCGGTAAATGCATCCCATGTCTTGGGAAGACCACTGAGTACTATATTTACCAGTTCCTTCTATGAAATGATCTCTTCAATAGCTTGTAGTTGATCTCTTAACTAAGAGATTCTCACAAAGTATGATGTTATTTTGTCATCATCATTCATCTTCATGTCACGGAGCTCATTCTTCAGACTTGTTACTTGTCCAATGTTTCTAACTAAGAAGAGGTTTGGTAGGGGATCGTACATCTTCTTAGATGAGTCAATATGAGAGATGTAGGGTATCAAGTGGTTTTTTATAGAATCCACTATGATACTCATAGCATTGATGTCATTATCTTTGAACTTCTCCATAACTGCAACGTTCTACGGTTCCTTCTCTTTTCCTTCTTCAAACTCTGGTTCCAAAGTCTTTCCTTTCATGATATCCAACACTTTATTCTTGGCAAGGATGAGGTAAATCCTTGTCTTCCACGCTCTGAAGTTAGAAGCCCCTTCTAGCTTGTTTTTTGACTTCATAGAGTAAGTCATAACTGCTTTGACTTGGTCAACCCTTGATTTTGACCAAAAACTCAAACTTGACATTTTAGCTTGCTGAGAGTATCAAGAGATGCGCTAGGCTAGGGAACACTAGTATATCCATAAATTAGGTCAATCCCTTCACTTAAGGTGCCTCAACGAGAGGGTTAGGGTTTCGTTGCTGCAGCAAAAACTGGCTGCAACTAGAACTACAACTGAGCAAATCCTCCCAATCTATCTTCCAACGGTTATACTGTCCAAAGATAGTGTGGACCCATAACCTGTTGGAAATTAATGGATTTGCTCGTTTAACCATAGACACTATAGCAATATTTTCACCCAACCATAGGCTGAAGTCACCCCTGAGCACCTTAACCTTGACAGAGAATCATTCTGGAAGAAAACCCTAGGATAGATAGCCAAACAAAGATAGCGCACCTCTCTCCAAGGATAACGCACCAAGAAAGAGTAACACAAGTTGATAAGAGAGTCCAACCCTAGAAAACCGGAAATGTAGATTACAGAACTGTCGACAACAGCTGCTCCCAAGACTTGCGCACAAACTGGCCAACTGCAGTCCGCACAAGTGTGCTTCTATAGTTTTGAGAATTCTGGCCAAAATGAAGATTGGCCTCCTATATTTATACTATTTCTGCCAGGCTATTTGGGCTGAATTCTTCTCTTGGAGGCTAATAACCTAATACAAATCATTCTCTTGAGCTGACTTGTATTCTAGGGTTATTATCCAACTAATTAGGGTTTCTTCTTGCTTCTCGAAATATTCTATTCTCATCAGGGTTACACATGGAGGTAAATACCTCCTGCAGCTACCATAATGTCAACAGATAGATCCCTAAAAGGTAAAAGTCATTTTAGATTGGCCCAAGCCCAACAATGTAACATAGGTTAGAAGCTTTTTGGGAGAAGCCTGATATTGGAGAAAGTTTATTTCTAATTGTTCTTCAATTGTAGCTCCATCACATGCCGTGAAGAGCATTAAGTAGGTTTTCCAATGGGGAGGCAAGGAACAAAAAGATTTTGATGCATTGAAGGAGAGAATCAATTCAGCTCCAGTTCTTGCACTTCCTGATTTAAGGCATCCATTTGAGATACAAACAGATGCAAGTAACTATGCCATGGGAGCAATATTGTTGCAACATGGTAAGCCCATATGTTTTCATTTTGAAACTTTTAATGGTGCAATAGTTAATTATCCTACATATGAAAAGGAACTGTATGCATTGGTGCAAAGTGTGAAAAAGTGGAAACACTATTTGTTGGGAAAATAAACTATTATTCACACTGATCATCAACCTTTGCAATAATTGCAATCACAAACTAAGCTACAACTGTAAGCAAGTCACTTCAGATGGATGGGCTTCTTGCAACAATTCCACTTGGTGATAAGGTATAAGAAATAGATTTATAACAAGGTTGTTGATACGCTTTCTAGGCCTATTATAGGTGCCTCAGTTATTCTTAAGCATAACTCTATCATGCATGAGAGCTATGTTGAACAATATGTTTTATATGTTGATTTTAAAGATGTATATGCAACTTTGTGTCAAGCTAACCAAGTAGAGGAATTAGATTACCATGTGAATGATAAAAGTTTGTATCATATTGGCAAGCTATGTATTCCACAGGGTGAAAGAGTCAACATCATAAGGGAAGCACATTCTTCTCTTATTGCTGGCCATTTCGATGTAGTCAAGACGGTGTCAAATTTGAAACGATGGCAAATTTGAAAAGGTATTTCTATTCTCTTAAAATGAATGAAAGTGTATCACAATATGTAAGAGGATGTTCTTTATGTGCTACAAGTAAGCCTAGCAACAAAAGGTTAGGATTGTATACTCCACTTCCAATTCCTTCCCGTCCTTGGTAAAGCATTTCCATGGACTTTGTAGGAGGAATACCTATGTCTAAAAATAATCATGATTATCTTTATGTTGTGGTTGATCGTTTCAAAAAAATGTGTATTTTAACGCTTTGTAAGAAGCAGGTTACAACTGAACAAACTACACAAATGTTCTTCCAACATGTATGGGCACATTTTGGGTTTCCCAAATTCATTATTTTTGATAGAGATTCTCGATTTCTTGGGAACTTTTGGTCAAGCTTATGGGCACTCATGGACACCAAGTTGAAAAAGAGCACAACATTCCATCCACAAACTGATGGTCAGACAAAAGTGGTGAATAAAACAATAATACATCTTCTTCGTGGTTGTTGCAACAAGCATCCTAAGCTTTGGAATGAGCACCTACACTACATTCAGCGTGCTTATAACTGGGCTAAGCATTCATCGACTCAAACACCTCCATTTGAGGCATGTTTTGGTTACTTGCCAAAATCTCCTTTAGATTTTATCTTTGGGAAGGATGTTGCTATTTATGGCCATTATGACATGGATAGAGAAAATAAGTTCATTGAACAAATTCAATTGGTACATCAAATGGTACAAGAACAATTCGAAAATAGCCAAGCCAAGTACACAATAATACATGGAAAGAAACATGTGGATCATAGTTTCCAAGTTGGAGATGAATTTTTTCTTTACATTAGCAAAGAGAGGCTTAAAGGAGAAGGTAAAAATTTGAAACCAATCAGATATGGACCTTTTAAGATTCTTCAAAAAAATGGTAATAATGTCTTTCGTTTGGATTTGCCTCCTTATATGAAAATCTATGCAGTTGTTAATGTTGAGAATTTGAGATTGTATGAGCCTCCTTTGATTGATGATCAAGGAGAGAATGTCCATATTCCTTCAATAGATGACTTCTCACCAGAATATCTTTCAGAATTGCAACAGGATACCATCCTTGACAGAAAGACAAGAAATTCAAAACGAGGGAATGTGGAGTACCTTCGTGTTGGTCTCAAAGACACAAATTCAAGAAAATCTAAGTAGATTGAGGTTGAAAGGGTGAGGGAACTATACCCTCATCCACAGGTTGACTGAAATAGTATTTTGGAGGTCCAAAAGCTTCCCAATGGGGAGGAGTGATCCAGGGCATCAAAAAATGCTCAAAAATCAAAGTGTTCAAATTTTTTCTAAAATGGTATCATTGCGTAGATCTCATCCTCGCGATACCAAAACAATTTGAATGAGATTAAATAGAGTTCATATGACAAAGTTATGATGTTTTATCTGTTTTCCTAAATAGGCAAAATTTTGTTGATTGTGCAGTCCGTACAGGCTGTCATGGCAAATGACTGTACAAACCGTACAACTGACATGAAAAGGATGCATGGTAGGTGATTAGGCATGTGGGTGTCGAGTTGGGCCAATGGAAAGGTGCCACGTGGCCCAATCAGGGGCTGACATGTGGCACCCCACCGACCATTAAAATTTTGGGTCGGACTCCACCAGGTTCGATCACGTGACCTCCAGGACGAATGGACACGCATAGGCCATACTCACTAGTCTATTTGTGGGGTGTTTCTTACTCTGTAATGGCAAAAATACTATTTAAGTTGAAATGGAAGAGCGTTTGGCGGAAAAAGATCTGGGGCTTAACCCTAGTGCGTGGCCACAACCTGCAATACATGCCATGTGACCAGGCGTGTGGGATAAGGCAGGGGTGATGGTCGATGGGTGCGTATGGTTATCCCAGGCCTTGGAAACATGCCCCATGCGGCCGAGACCTCCAGAGTTATGCGCTAAAATCGTGCTAACAATGCACCAATTTTTCCCACACAATAGGAATCACACTAGACCTAGGTTCTGAGTGTGTGAAATAGGTTTTGGAATGGTGTGTGCACTTTGGACACCACTTTGGCTATAGGAGAAAGGAGAAACTTCCAAGAGAGATAACTTTCTCATTTTTTGACCAAATCAGGTGCAAAAAAAGCTTAGACATGGGTTTTTGATAGTTCTGAAGCCATTGGAGCTATTTTTTTTTCCATTTGAGCATTGTAAATTGTTGTTTTTCACATATTGGACACTTAATGAAAGAGGATCATTAGAAGCTAGACTAGGAGATGTAGCCCAAGAGAGGGGTGAACTCCTTTATCATTTGTTGTGTTATGTATGTTATTTGATGGTTGTTTATCTCTGTTATTTCTGCAATTTTAAGTCCATAACTCATTAAAAATATATGTGCTTGCAAATTGATCCATTGCCCAAGACACATAAAATTTCACTTGCATGTTATACAAGCCTTCAATTTCAGATCAATGTGTCTCTTTCTTTCCGAGGGTAAAACATCAGAGGAGGTTTTGATGCTTTCCTAACCCACTGGTTAGTCTGAATTCCTTATTATGTCACATCAACTCTTGTTCTTTCTCCTCCATGAGTAACATCTACTACCTTCAATTGATCATCACACTCTTTCCCTGCTATCATCTGCACATTCTAGTTCCTTTTCTCCCGCCACTTTGTAATGAGTTGTGGATAGTCTTCCATTGCATGATCCAAATATCTACAATATGTACAAGCATTTAGACAATATCACGCCAAATTCCTAGGATGGTTACAGTTATAACATATAATCGATCATCTTCCTCTACCAAATCCTCCTCTTTCGTGGCCTATAAATCCTCCTCTTCCTCCTTGATTGTAGCCCCTTGGGGTATTATATTGAGGTACTCCTCCTTATGATATGTATTCCCCTTGAACTTTGTATGTATCCATAGTCTGTTCTCTCATTAGATCGAGTGCATGACATTCCTTTTCGTCATGCCCCACAGACTTAAAAAAAATTACAAAATACGTTTCTAGCAGTGCTCTGATACTTCTGCATCGAAGGACAAGTGGTTGGGTGATGACCCATCATTCTGTAGATCTCACACCATACCCCTCCTCATGCAGCCAAGGGATTTGAATCTCCTATAGCCAAATATTCTTTAAAATATGGACACTCATTCTTATGATGGCCTTCCTTTCTACATGTAACACACTAAAATTCTTCATGCTTTTCCTTCCCTTTAGCAATCTCCTGCAACTGAATTGTCAATGTTGCTAACTTTGACTGAACCTGATCCATCCTTGCGCCATTCTCTCCTACTGGGGATGATTCCAACTTCATGGAAATCTCTAATGCTTCTAACTGCGACGTAATCTTCTACTTCATCAAAGGGCAGTGTATATGTGGTAACAATCCCACAATGAACCATTCAATATGTTGCTCGTCTGCAATCTGAAAGTTCAACTAATCCATTAATATCTTAAATCTCTGATCATAATCCCATACAGATTCATTCTACAACTACTTGATCTCTTTCCGTTTCGTAATACACTATGACTCAGATTTCGATTTTTGGAATTATTTTAACAAGGCTTTCCTGATGTCTACTAACGTTCTAACTTGTCCTATAGGTGTAGTGGATTGATACTTCATATACCATAGTAATGTGTGGTCTTTGAATGTTGTCACTAACTGCGTGATATTTGCATCGTCATCGTGGACGTTTTTCACAGTCCATATTGCTTCACAAATAAATAAATGATACTTTAGATTTTTTGTCCCCACTCCGTGGAAGACATGCATTCTCAAAGTGGGGTCTACCCCTGCCATTGTGTATTGTGCATTATTCTTCTTTGGTGATGTTAACTGAATCTAGGTTATTGTATTACTTCCATTACTCTGACTACCTTTATTGTTATCCTTTCTTCCTTCTCTAACTATAATTTCCAAAGTTTCAGATCTTACCTTAGACCTCAGAGTTGCACATGGGGTCGTGGGTTCATCGCAGAGATTGAACTAAGTAGGACTAATGGGATGTAATAAATCTCCTTCTGTTGGAATGATCTGAAGGTTTTTTTCATTCTCCTTCCTTTCTATGCACGGTATTCCTTCGATTTGAAGCACTATGTCAGTGTCCCTTTCCTCAACCTCATTGTGCTACCCTTCTCTATCAGCCACAGTCCTCTTCCCACTATACTGAAATATTTTTCCACTGTGCAACACTCTGATCTCTTCTTTCGTCACACCTTCTTCTTTTCCCAACATTCTTATTCCATTTGTTCCTTATTCATTCTTTCTTGCATCCCTCTTCTCCATACACTCAGACCATCCCCTAGTAAACTCCCATTCCCCCCATGTGTGTGAAGGCACCTAGCTACTGGGGAAATCAGATTCCAACTTCATAACCCCCTTATCACAGAGCAGTTTATTGACCCAAGTAGATAGTTATTTCAAATATGTTCCACGTGACCTTTAAATAACTCTCTTTCAACAACACTATATGACTGGGTATAATCTATAGCAAACTTCGTAATATAACCCCCCAATACACTATCCAGCCAAAAATCAACTGAACACAAGATATGATTACTTACAGTATTAACTTGCTAAATCAACTTAAGTGTCCAACTTCTCAGAATAACAATGCAGAATGTTCCTCTTTTCAACTAACCTCGGTAACCACTCAGCCAAAATTATCAGAAATTCAACAAAGAAAATATCATGTAAATCTGTAAATACATACCTCTGTAACCACTTTTCAGAGCTGATCTATGGGTTCTTATTCTGATCTTTGGAAAACTCACCCTCCTTCATCTCTAACCACCATCTTATCTCTTCCTTAGTCGACCTCCACATTCCCCTCAGTCACAGATCCCAGTCTTGACAATGGAACCATTTGTTGGTGTGCGGTGGGGAGACCCAGGGTTCAACATGAATTCACCAACAGAACCCTCAGATACCATCCCTTTTGGCATCACTTGCAAGCAGGTGAAGTCTCACCCGAGGTATCTATGGGAACTGCAGGAACCAGGTTTCTGCAGTGATGAAGTGATGGGAGGTAGTCCTCATGACCATTATACTTAACATTAGTTCATTATACCTTATACCATGTGAGTAGAAACATAATAACATGCAAAATATTCAGAATAACAAACATGTATCATATGCATGCAATAAACAGAACAACAAACACATCATGACACATAGACACCATATTTAACGTGGTTCACCCAAGATGGGCTACATCCACAATGACTGGATTCTTATTATATTATTCAGAATCTTCATTACAAAATATGTGTAATGTGCTCATACATCATTCCCTTTCCGTTCTCCTATCCATCTATCTATCTTTGTCGCTCTTCACTCTTTCATACTTGCATACATTGCACACTCGCATACTCTCATACTTATTCATTCTCCTCCCTATCCCAAAAACTTTTACATATTTATACAATTACAATAAGGCTTAGCCCTTGTCAATGGACCCAAAATGCCTAATGGATTCGAACGATTTTCCTCCTTTTGCACGCGTTGATCCTAAAAGTGCGCCAACTATCTTTCCTTCTTTCACACGCGCTGTTTGCTTCTGCGCAGTTCTTAAAACTAGTCCCAACATTCGACCCTACTCTCACTAGTATAGTCATCAATCTTCTTCTTTATGATGATGATATCGTTCTTATGGAGAGGAGCCCCCACGATCTTGAAAAGTAACTAAGAATCCTCAAGGTTTTTTTCTCCAATATGGGTCTAACTATTAATACTGACAAGAATAAAGTCATGATCATTAAATCAAATAATATCACTTATGATACCTTCGTATATGACAACAACAACTTGGAGGAAGTAACTTCATACAAATATCTTGGTATCGATATTCAACACAAGCTCAGCTAGAATTATAGCATTGAGAAAATGATATTTGGAGGATGGAAAGCTTATTATGGGATTGAAAATAATTGTAACCCAGTCGATATTTGGATATGGGATAAGAAAAAACTCCTCTTTGAGACTCTTGTTACGCTTGTTATTCTATATGGATGCGAAGTTTGGGTATGCAGTATCTCTTGAGAATAATGGAGAAAGATAGAACAAATTCAAAAGAATTTTATAACCTACAATCTCAAAATTAAAGGAAATACACCATATCATATCCTCCTCTTAGAGGCAAGTATTTCCCCCATTGAGAGCATGATTATGACTAGGTACTTAATGTATAAGAACAAGTTAAACAACATGAAAGACAAGAGGCTTCCCAAAATTGCTTCAGACTCCAGTTGTAACCACCTTCGACTCAAGCGAGGATGGCATAAAGATGCCCATGCTTGGCTAAGCCATTAAGGGATCATGGAAGAGACCATTTTTGCAGAATAAGGATACTATTAAAAATACTATTAAATCAAAATTTAAGGAGAAAATGTGGTGTGATAAAGAGTTAGAGGAAAAAATAAAATTAATATATTATGAGGAGGTAATCAACCCTAATCTAGAAGATCAAAATTATCTCTCTGTCTTGACAAGTATAAAGAAAAAAATAAGCCTTGCTAAGATAAAAACCAATTCTCATGAGCTCCATAGTGAAATTGGGTGTTGGTCAATTCCTAAAACGCCTTGGGATAAAAGAGTGTGTCACCTTTGTGACACTAAGAGGGTTGAATATGAAAAGCAATTTCTCTTAGATTGTCCAACCTATACCCAGATTAGATTTCAATTTCAAAATATTTGTCACACTACCAACCTTCCTAACCTTTTAACTCAACATAACTATGGTGATCTTGGAAAACTTCTCTCAATGCTTTTTGTGCATAGAAACAAAATTCTAACGAATTGCAAATAATATTTTTCCCTTTTAAGGTCCGATAAAATAATTCAGTTTCAGTGGACGGTAATCATCATCATCATGATTGAATGAAATATTTGTGAAGTCATGCGTAGATATCACGAAAGATGACGTGTGATTTAGAAAATTTCCGTGATTGTATACATCCTGAGTGGGCCTAATGGTTAAGAACATGTGTTTCCTCTTAAGAGGTCACAAGTTAAAATCCAGAGGGGGGTAGGGTATGTATACCTCCATAGACTTTACCAGTCAAATCACTAGGCGGAGGGTGGTCCCTTGTCCCACAAACAAGGGGGTCTCATACACCAATTTGGTGTAGCTTGGCAGTAACCTTAAAAATAGATTATTATTATTATTATTAAGATATAAAGATAACAACTCTTATAAAAGTCATGTGTGGGTTAGAAAATCGAAGGGCAATAACAATATGAGATAAAAATAAATCGTCATATTACAAAATTCTACCCTCCTTCAAACGTTAAGAATGGGAGGGAAAGCAATCTTTTAGAAAAATGAAAGATAGTGATGTAATTGGAAAGTTGGAAAAGTTTGAGTAACAAAGAGGAGAGATTGGAAATGTCCTTATTGACTTGACTTGAATGGGGTATAGAGGTAAATATATTGAAGAAGGATTTTTTTATTTTTATTTTTCCTAAAGAGAAAATCAGAAAATACTAACTTACTTTAAAGTTGATGAAATATTTGTATTGATTTGATTTCAATGGAGAAAATCCTAACTTACTTCAAAGTTTGATGAAATATTCGTATTGACTTGATTTTAATGGGTTCCAATATTGTTAATAAAAGAAATTATTTTATTGTGAAGTTTTAATGTCTTTTCAAACTCTATGAATTGGACTGAGAAAGTGGAAGAAAAAGAAAGATGGTGATAGAATTGGAAAATTGTGAGACAATTACAAGGAAGGACAAATGCATGACTCCACTTGCAGAATAGAGTCAAATAAATAAATGGACAACTTTGGAAATTTGGCTTTATTGGTTGATACCCATTCACTTCTACAACCCCACCTCAAAGGGTCTTTCAATAGAAAATAAAAAAGTAAAAGACATGTGACTTTACAATATTTGTGCATAAAATTACTCCAAAATTATTAAGCATTTAATCTATTATATATATATATATATATATATAATAACAACAACAGTCGTCGCCATCGACCTCTCAACAGTCGTCGCCAACGATAGTGGTGAGCTTAGACAGTGGTGGCCATCGAGTTGTGGAACGACTCGGAGCAGTATGGAATGACTCGTCGTCTCTTAGCAGCCTCTCATCATTGCATCGTTTGAATCTCTCTGGTTTGGTCACCTTAAAGCACTGCGAGTACTTGACCTCAGCGACAATGCCATCAACGGTTCTATTCCAGTCGAGTTGGTCTTGCTGCAGAAACTGCGCACCTTGGATCTTTCTGATAATTCTCTGATGGGAAGAATTCCACCCGAATTTGGTCAGCTGAAAGCTTTGCGAGTACTTCGCCTCCGCTGGAATATGCTCAGCGGTTCTATTCCAGCCGAGTTGGGCCTGTTGCAGAAACTAGAGAGTCTATCTCTAAGGGGCAACTACTTTTCAGGCAATATACCATGTCAGTTGGGTAATTTGACACACCTTATTCTGCTATCTTTGATAACATTTGGGGTGGGAGTAGGGATCGGATTTGGAGGAGTTGTTGCTATGTTCATTGCTTGGGATAGAGCAAGGTGTTGGGTATTGGGTTTGTCTCCCAACAACACACGGAGACCATCTTATGGACTCTACAGATACCCTAAATAGCTCCATAACACTTCTATATACATCAATGTCTTAATACACATAGTATTGCTTATTGGTATAGTATTTGAATGCCACAAGGTCATATATGTCATTGTATTATTCAATGTAATGATATAATGTTTGAATGCAGGTAAACAACCTCTTTAAGTAAATGTAAAATAGAGTTCAAAGAATTTATTTGAACTATATAAATATATATGTGAAATATAGATTGTTAATATATAAATATATATGTGAAATATAGATTGTATTATTTGAATGAGTATTTTATGTTCATTTGATTTTTTTTTTATATAAAAAATGATAAAAATATAAATTGAAATTCATTTAAAACTTTTATAAATATATATGTGAAATATAAATTATTTTATTTGAATGAAAATTTCATATTCATTTTTTTTTTTTATAAAGTTGATAAAAATATAGATTGAAATTCACTTTAAACTTTTATTAGAAAAATTTTGTGATTCACTTTAAACTTTTATGAGAGAAATTTTGTTACTAATAAAATCACACTAAAAATAAAATATATTGTATATCAAAAAATATTAAAAAGTGTAATAACAAAGATGAATAAAAGATGATCCTTGCTTTGTTGGTAGTGTGCGAGAATCCTATCCTTCTATATTCGCACATGTTTAAGCCTCTTCTCTTACTTGTGTCATGTTTGTTTCTTCCATGGTTGTGCATGATGTGACTACGCCATATCATTTTGTGCCTCTTGTAATCTTAGTATTTGAGATAGGTTTGACCCCTTCCTCTTTCCCCACCACGTTTACATCATGATATTTCCCTACCTCTCTTTTCTATGGCCCCATTGGGGTAGTCATATCTTATATTCCTTTTGATTGGTATCCCCCGTCTCTCTACTAAAGGGTGGCATCCAGTCCTTTCTAGTTGTTGCTAGAATGATATGTGGTGTGCGTGTTATTACTATGTGTTGTTCTATCATGCGTGACTCTATTCTTTTGTCACTAGGATTGGTTGCATCTATGGTGAGTCTCCCCTAGTTGCAGGCTTGGTTGCATCGATCTCGTGAGGCCCAAGTTGATCCACATTGTTATCCCTCTTTTATTTTAAGACTTTCTTGTAGAACCTTAATTTATTCCATTATGGGTTTTATTGAAAAAGTCTTGTATGAAAATAATGTAATACTTTGTCTCTTCATTGTCTCCTAGAAGAAAACATTTTCACAATATGTTATATGTCTCACTTTTGTTTAAATATATGAGCATAGGTTATTCTTCTAAATATACATAT
>JZKD02S1675339.1:294371-320824 GCA_000966675.3 Picea glauca | reverse complement strand
CCCAGGAACACCAATCATTGAAGTGTCTAATACAACTTGCTAGAATTATTCTTCAGTTGAA
This sequence comes from Picea glauca, assembly GCA_000966675.3. Lineage (NCBI taxonomy): Eukaryota > Viridiplantae > Streptophyta > Pinopsida > Pinales > Pinaceae > Picea > Picea glauca. The sequence goes on along the minus strand of JZKD02S1675339.1, from coordinate 320,763 downwards.
CCTTGAGCCTCGAAATGTGCACCACCTCGCCAAGAAGAGCCTCTACTCTGGCAGACGCTTCTGCATCCTAGAACCTGTGGCATTCAGAGAGAGATAGAACCAATGACAAAAATTGAGGAAGATGAAGAATTAATCTCATGCGTCCAAAAAAACCATAATGAATTGAGCCTCTGGGGGAAACATAACGAGCAAGATTGATTGTTAGAATTGATCACCATCATGTGGGATATTTCAACCATAATCTTAGCATTAACCAAAGTAATTATTAAAAATCCTTGGCGATAGATATCGTGCTTAGCAGTTGTACCAAGAGTTGGACACATGACACTCCCCACACATTCCAGATTTCTTGTCAAATTAATTCTATGGATTTTATAAATATGATGTTTTCCCTTGATGGAGATGGAAAGGACAGGTGGCGAGGGACACAAGTCCTGAGATTTTCCTCATGATGACATCAATAACACCCCATCTGGGGGCGCTCAGGATTATTTTGAATAGTTGAAATGGTAGGGTTTTTTTTGGACTTCTCAATCTAGCTATTGAATCAACAACATTTCACTAAATTTCCTTAGCGAAATTCCTCATTGGAAGAGCACAATATCATGGATAAGAGATACAGCTTAAAAAAATGAACCTTTAATTAATTACCACCTCTAACAAAGTCAGATTTGGATTCACATAGAGACCGACAACAATGAATAGCCAACACATTACATTAAACATGGGAACAAAGAAGAGACCAACTCAAAGCATAACCAAAAATCATAACACCAAAGTAAATAGTCATATATTGTATGAACATATAGATGCAGTGAACTTGGATAAAAGAACTGATATTTAGATTGAGTATAGAGAGAGACATTGTGAATTACATTATGGGATAAGAATAGAAAGGATTTAAGTGAAAAATGCAGGACACCATCTATGGAATTAGTCATTAAAAATATTTTAAATTGATTGATTTTTTGGTCATGTTCAAGTGAATTTGACTTACATTTGTTTCTAAGTGTTTTTATGATGGCTAGTGTAACATTGTAACATAATGTGTAACCTGACAGAAATCACACATTAAGTTTTGTTTGTACGTGTAGAGTATGATAAGAAAATGTATGTTTACAAATGAAATATGTCTCAGCATTTGGCATGCGCTTAACCTTCCATGTTTTCCCCATGTCTACTTTCAACTCTCCTTCAGTGCTTTTCCCACGGCTATTTGGAACTCCTTCCTCAGCAAGATATCTGTTACCTTTGGACCATTCGTTGTCTCCTTCATACACATTAAGTTTTCCACAGACAACAGTGTCAAAACAATAACAAAAGAGGAACAAGCCATGATAGTTTATATACTATGAGAAAATATGAATATGTATGTTGTGTGCTCGATCAAGTGGAGAGGAGACCTCATCCGAAAATCAAGTTGTAGATCCTCTAATTGCAGCAGAGTCCATAATCCTTGATCCATAATATGCATAAGTATCAACACCAAAGAAAGCAATTCTTGAACCAGGGATAAGCGAGCACGCAAAAAAGCGACAATCCCTGATAATCTCTGTGCATTATGTGTATGATCCATTGATTAATTTATGTTTTTCTTAAGAATCTGTATGTATTGTTTTACTTCACAGGTTTAAAACTTACACAAATATGCCTAGACAAGTTAGCAAGGAATGAATTGACATATCGAAGCCTAGGGATTACTTTGTTGAGGCATCTCAGGGAGAGCCTCCTTTGGGAGGAGTAGGTGGTATAATCTACTTCTTTATCTCTCATACTATTAGTTTTAAAGTAGGCATTAGGCCTAGACCTAACAATTTGGTTGAGATGTTGGCTTCAAAGTTGACATTTACTCTTACAACTGAATATGGAATAACAAGAATACAAATATTTGGTGATTTATTGCTAATTATGAATTGGTTTAACAAGAAATTCACCTTAAGAAATTTCACCCTCCAACCACTTTTTGATGAGATTTGGGAATTTCTGGAGGAATTCACTCAAGTTACCTTCTCTCATATCTTTCAAGAAATAAATAAAAAAGTAGACTCCTTATCAAAATAAGGTTTACAACTTTCCCCTAGGATGTGGTTGGTTCAATAGGTCTTAAATGATAAAACACTAAATATATTGGCAACTCCTTTTTGTGATTTTCTCTCAGTTGTGTTTTTATACTTGTTTGAATGTTGGGTGGTTCTATTTTTACTTTTTAAATAGCTTCTCTTGTCATCTTATTGTATAAGAGGACATTTATGTAAAATTTTGATGTATATAAAGACCTCTTGGTCTAGAAGTGACTCAAGGATGTTGGATACACATAGGATATAGGAGACGCTTCTGCATCCTCGAACCCATGGCATTTAGAGAGAGATAGAACCAATGACAACAATCGAGGAAGCCAAAGAACTAATCTCATGCATCCAAAACAACCAGAATGAATTAATCCTCCGAAGGAAACATAACGAGTAAGATCGATTACTAGAATTGATCACCATCATGTGGGATATGTCGAATGGAATATTAGCATTAACAAGAGTAATTGATAAAAATACTTGGCAATATATATCATGCTCAATAGTTGTACTAAGAAATGGACCCATGACACTCTCCATGCATTCCAGATTGATCGTCAAATTAATTCTATGGATTTTATAAATAGGATGCTTGCCCTTGATGGAGATGGAAATGACGGGTGGCAAGGGACACAAGTCCTGAGCTTGTCCTCATGATGACATCAATAACACCCCCTTTGAAGGGGGCGCAGGATGATTTTGAATAACTGAAATGGTGTTTTTTTTGGACTTCTCAATCTAGTTGTTGAATTAACAACATTTCACTAAATTTCCTTAGCCAAATTCCCCATCAAAAGAGCGCAATATCGTGGATAAGAGATCCAACTTAAAAAACAACGAACCTTTAATTAATTGCCACCTCTAACAAAGTCATATTTGGATTCCCATAGCGACTGAAAAAAATGAATAGCCAACACATTACATTAAAGATGGGAACAAAGAAGAGACCAACTCAGAGCATAACCAAAAATCATAACACCAAAGTAAATAGTGATATATTGTATGAACATATAGATGAAGTGAACTTGGAGAAAAGAATTGATATTTAGATTGAGTATAGAGAGAGACATTGCGAATTACATTTTTGGCTAAGAATAGAAAGGATTTAAGTGAAAAATGCAGGACACCATCTATGGAATTAGTCACTATAAACATTTTAAATTGATTGATTTTTTGGTCATGTTCAAGTGACTTTGACTTACATTTGTTTCTAAGTGTTTTTATGACGATAAGTGTAACATCGTAGCATAATGTGTAACCTCACAGAGAACACACATTAAGCTTTTTTTGGATGTGTGAAGTATGATAAGAAAACTTCCATTTACAAATGACATATGTCTCAGCATGTGGCCTGAGCTTAACCTTCCATGTTTTCCCCAAGGCTACTTTCAACTCTCCCTCAGTGCCTTCCCCATGGCTATTTGGAACTCCTTCCTCGCCAAGATATGTGTCACCTTTGGAACATCTATGTCTCACTCATACACATTAAGGTCGCCATAGATAACACTATCAAAACAATAACAAAAGAGGAACACACCATGATAGTTGATATACTATGAGAAAATATAAATATGTATGTTGTGCACTCGACCAAGTGGAGAGGAGGCCCCATCCGAAAATCGAGTTGAAGATCCTCTAATTGCAGTAGAGTCCACAATCCCCAATCCATAATATGCATACATATCGGCACCAAAGCAAGCAATTCCTAAACTAAGGACAAGGGAACACACAAAAAAGGCACTCGCAGGACGATCATAAAGAAATTCCAAACATATACAATGAAGGATGGTCAAACATTGTACAGTCTAATCGACTGAGGGTTGAAAATATGATAGAAAGGAAACTTTTTTACACCGAATCTATGGAATTCGATAAACCTAAACCCAGTGATGGACTTGATGAAGATGATGAAAGAAGGTACATGGAAAACAGGGAGGAAGGTGATGAACCGAGAGTAGGCAGAAATGAACGAAAGTGAGAAACTCAGAACTCATCCATGCTGGAACCATGGCTCACTCACGTCGTCGAGTGGAACCGCTTCTAGAAAATTGAAAAAACTACAATGGTATATGTCTTGCAGAAAGGAGGGAGAGAACTCAGTTAAACGATATTATAATGAAATTTATCAATTCATGGAATCAGGTACTCGACTCCTGTATGGAAAAGGTAAGCAAATATTAATCCAAACTATCCCTTGGTTGATTTCAGGTTTTTTTATTTGAGAGGCATTGCAGCCCATTTTATATCCAAATCCATAAGCAATAGCAGAGCATAAGAAAAGGTGCAATATGTTAGAGATGAGACCTAGAACTAGATACATAAGATTGATATACATTGTCCATTGGAGAGCCATAGGCCATCTTGGGTGCCTTGATTCAGCCAGAAATACATAGAGGATACATTCTATTAACCCTTTAACCCCCTACCTTTCCTTTGGTATCATACAACCTACCCATTAGAAGACCTAGACCTACCTTCCCTAGACACTTTCTTCATTAATTTCTTAGTTGAGACTGCTATCCGACTTCTCTTTCCGGACGTGATCAACCAAACCCAGACTTTCCACTTACTGTATGCACCCAACAACACTATATACAACACATGAGGAGCAAGAGGCTATGTTTGATGTAGGAAGGGAACCGATCCTACCTACCTACCCCGAATCAATGCAGCACTTGACCCATGCCCTCTTTCTTCTAAGCCAGCAACCCCCTCACGTGGTGCCTTAATATGTGAGGAAAAATACATGCAGAAGACTTGCAAAAATACTCGTTGAAGGATAGAAGGAAATACATGAAAAAATACCCCCCCACCTGGTGCCTTAATATGCAAGGAAAAATACACGCAAAAGACTTGCAGAAATACACACAAAAGGATAGAAAGAAATACATGAAAAAATACATGCAGAAGACTTGCATAAATACATGCAAAAGGCTAGAAGGAACTTGCATGAACTTACATGCAAGTGACCAAGTGGAGTGAAGGGAAGTTGGTAGATGAGAAACTTCCACAAGACACCAATGTCTTTGGACATTGTAACGGCTCATAGACTATGGGTTATGAACCATAAGTGGGAAAACATTTAATGTTTGGATTTAATGCTAACTTCAAGTTAGCATTAATTCACCGTACATATATTAAATGTCGCTTTTCCTAAGTTCCAGTCCTCTTACATATTTTGTTTCCTAAGTTCCAAGCCTCTCCGTTCTTGTCTTGCCTCGGTATGAGGCCAAACAAGACGAGATTTTCCTAAGTTCCAATCCTCTTACATATTTTGTTTCCTAAGTTCCAAGTCTCACGGTTCTTCTCTTGCCTTGGTATGAGGCGAAATAAGACTAGCAAGCTTCTAATTGGTTTAATTAAAGTAATGGAAAGAATTTGAAATAGTTTATTGGACTAGAAAAAGTTATTAATAAATGTTCAAGTTAAAACTTAGGATGACTATGCATTGGTTTGCGCATAGACTAATGCTACTAGAAAAAACTATTTACAGTAGTCCTGCTTCTTTAAGGCAAGGACTAATAATGACACAATTGCCTTTTGATTTTCTACCTCACACACTTATTTTCAAGAAAATGTTCACTCACTTATTTTCTAATTGAAGGCAAGGTAGTACAATAAAATGTTCCACCGATTTATTCACTCCACTCAAATCAAGTCAATTCACTATCCTATGTACCGATTTATTCACCCCACTCAAATCAACTCAATTCTCTCTCCTCATGCACCAATTTATTCTCCCCACTCAAATCAAATCAATTCTCCCTCCTCAAGCACCGATTTATTTGCCCCACTCAAATCAATTCAATTCTATCTCCTCCGTACCGATTTATTCGCCCCACTTACATCAAGTCAATTCTCTCTCCTCTATAATTTCTTTCATAATAATGAGAGAATTGCCTTTTGATTTTCTAACTCACTTATTCTTTCGTAATCTCCGCGCAACACTTTATTTGTTGGAGAGTTGTTATTGTTAGGAGTAGGCTAAAGGCCAAACGAAATGAACCTTTTCCAGCAACCATTTTCTATCTTCAATTTCCTATCACTGATCATGTCAGAGTGATTCAGGATCTTTTCGTCAGGTGACTTATTAAAGAATTGTATTAAATGAGTAGAAACAAAAGTAAACCATAAAGAAGGAAAATCTCAAAAGGAAAGAGACATAATCATGCGATATGAACACAAAGAACTTGATAACAAAGTTTGTCCCTGGTGGACTACATCTTCGGGTCCTACTCTCAAATGGGTAGGTCTTTTTATTAACTCCACAAAAGAATTGGGCAAAATACATAAGTATACCTCATTCTGGAGTTAAGCTGCAAAATCTTTTCTCAGATTAGAAAACTAACACCACCATTGTGTTTGTGGTGTCGTTTTACCTAAAAATTACTGTCTCCATGCCTCGATCTGAGTCTAACGCTTTTTGGCCCAAGAGACATCCCTGCCTCGATTTCCTTGCCACTGCTCCTGCATTTAATGATTGAGAAATCTCGAAAAGCATGCCCCAGTCTGTACAAAGTTCATATGGGTGCGCTCAGTTTTCCTCTCTGTCGTGCTCTGTTTCGAACTCTGGTGCACACCCCTTCTTATACCAAAATTTGTGCGGTTAGCATTGATGAGGAGGTTGGGCGCATTGGTTAGCATAGCTATATTTAGAACTTGGTTATGCGGAGGTCCCGAGGTAGAATCCCATAGGCCTCCCCTTTTTAACACATTGTTATAACAATTTTGGCGTGCCTTGCCAAATCTGGCGGGCGACCACTAGAATGGCAGAATCATTATTAAAATCGATGGACAGTTGGCGAAGGTTAGGCGGAATGCCATATATGGCAGAGTGTTGAATAATGTATGGTCGCATGGGGTAACATGGAACTAAGGGTTGGGCCAAAGGCCTAGCCCTTTTCTCTACCACATGAAACATTTATTAAACTTAAATAAAATTTGTTCCATAGTATAAACAAGAAACACATATTGGAAGGTTGGCTAGCGTGGAGATGTGGGGCCTTTGGGCTAAGAGAAGGTCAAGGGTTTGACTCCTATGGAGTCATAAAAAAAATTCTACATGACAACCATTGGAGGGGTGCCATGTGGCAGCCCATCACTCGGCCATGTGGCAACATATTATTTTCCATGAAACTGACACTTGTCACAACCTGATTTTCCCACATGTCTGCCATCGATATTGCCACGTCATCCCATGCCAACTCAGTTGTACGTACGTTCCATATGTAACCCTTGCATTGGTGCCATGTCACCTTGAATTTTTGAATTTTGACCAAGTTTGACCTGAACTTTGACCGCTTATATCTTTTGATCCGTAACTCTGTTTGACGAGCCATTTGCACTATTAGAAATTGTGTAATGTGCTCTTCGTGATCATTCCCTTTTCATTGAGTTTTGGGAACTTTGCTATTTTTCCCTTTTGTTTTCTGTTGAAGCCATTCTGAGCATCTTGCGTTGCCTCTATAAGTTCTGATTCGTTCTTAGCCTTCTCTGGATCCTTTTTGGATCACGCCTTCCCACTGATATCTTTTTGGACCACCAAAAGCTGTCTTCAATCAATTGGTAAGTGAGGGGATTTCTCCCTCACTCTTTCCTTCTCGATCTGCCATGCCTTGCTGGACTGTGTACCATTTAGGTGTACTCAAAGATAAGTAATGTCATTCTTGCATGAATTCCTCAGTCTTCGATATAGGATGAAATATTCCTCCATATGCTCCTTGACTACTTGGTTGATCTACTAAATCCCCTGAATGAACTTGTGGGCTGCATCTCTCTTCCTGACATCTTTCCCATACAAAAAGTCCAAGTGGATCTTAGGTAAATACCCAAGACAAGTCTCAACTAGCAAATTCTGAGTGAAAGAATACATGACTTGATTATACGTAGACTGGACATACAATAATTGATCATCCCATGACCTAGGATGATGGCTGCAATATCCTTGAAGCAACTGGACCATCGTATTTTTTACTACCTATGTTCGTTTGTCTGCCTATGGATGGAAATAAATTCTCCTCCCCATCATGGTGTCCATGATCTTCCACAAATTTGTCCAATATTCTCCTAACAATTGAGACTCTCAACCAAAGATAATGAACGTGGACAACCCGAAATGGACCCTTACATATTGGGATAAAAAAAGAGCAACCTACTTGTCACACATCCTATCCATTGCTATACCTAAGTAGACATGACTCATACTAGACATGGGTAATCCCCTTACAAAATCCACTGAAAAACTCTCCCAAGGATAAGAGGCAATAGGAAGTGGTGTGTACAACCCTATCCTTTCAATAGTGGACTTACAAAAGTACAACACACATTCATTTACAATAGCGGTTACAAATATTTTCCTTCGAGGCAAATGCCATCCCTGTAAATACAAATTCCCAAATGCCCAAGTACAAATGAAACAAAAGCTTCTTTAGTTACATGCACTTCCTTGTAGGAAGGAAAGCGAGGTTTACTCAAATGATGGAGTAAGTTGTTCTGCAAACAAAACTTCTTCACCTACAAACCCTGGAAGATCCCACATACATCTTTGAATATTTCATCAATAGAATCCCATCCATCATTATTGATATGAGATGAGGAAACATTCTTCAAAATAATAGATGTAACAGTAGGAGATCCAAAAAGCATGTTTGTCCTTATGACATTGGTACTGGCACTGGTCTCAAACTTGTATGGTTGTTGAAGGTCAAGTAAGGCGAGCATTGGCACAATGTCGATCTTTGAAGTGTCTAAGGTCTTATGTTGGTTGCCTTCCCACTGAAAGACCTATCTCATCTCAAGAAATTCATTCTTACGTAAAGGATCAAGAACATTAACAACATCAAACCTATCATGGCATTCCCCCTTTACAATCGTGAGTACAAGATTCTTGTTAGTGTTTATAACTCTTTTTACTTGGATTGAACTAACAAGTGTTGATTTGTCCTTTATGTTGTGAGCTTTAATGATGTATTCTACTCCATCTTTTGTAAGATGGTATTTGTTTTCCTTTCGAAAGAAGATAGCATGCCTATCATATAGATAGGGACTCCCTAATACAATACCACAAACATCCAAAGGAACCACATCTAGATCCACTTCATCTATCATCTTAGAAGCAATAGAAAACCTCAATCTACACTGCTTAGTGACATTTAACGTTGCTTTATTAGATACCCAACTGAGAGGGTAAGGTTTATGGTGAGGTCTTGTGGTTAATCCCAATTTCTTAACAAGTGTCTCTGATATTAAATTGACTTGGGAACCCTGATCAAATAATGTGTCTATCTTCGTATGTTTCAATACAAATCTTATGTGGAATAGTGCACTTCTCCTTTTATCATGATCATGTGATTCATTTAAATAAATTAAACATGCATAAAAGGAATCTTTACCATGCATCCCAATTGTTGCGATCCTTTCTTTGTCACTAGAATCAAAGCCAAGATCATGTTTCACTGTAGCAATGGTCTTTGGCTTCCCCTTGCCTCCAAATTGTTGTGGCCTTAACTCTGGATGTAGTTTCCAACAATGTTCACTATCATGACCAATTTTCTTGCAATGGTTACCAGAGGGTTTTCCTTCTTCCTTATTTGTTGCAACTGTTCTCTTGTCCTTCCCATTTCCTTTTCTTGAATGGATTTTCCTCATGTCCATCCTTACCCCTGTTTTTAGGGTGAGTGGCTTGCACACAAACTTCATCAAGACTGGTGGGGTTAAACAAGAGCAAAGTATGACAAATATAACTATGACGTGTGCCAATATAATTCATTAACGTTTCATAGGAATCTAAAGGAATGTTCAGTGCAAGATATTTCTTCCTAAATTCTTCTGTGAAACTTTGTACAATCTGACCTTTACTCTATCTCAAAGTTTTCCATTCCATAATTGATTTATGTAAGTACCCTAGTGGATAGAATTTCTCCGTTATCTCTTTTTTAAATTTCGACCACGAGGAAAGAAGAATACCACACTTACTTATGTCATGTAGCTTTCTCTCCCACCATACGAGAGCGGTGCCTTCCAACCGAAGAGAAGCCAGTTGCACTTTAACTTCCTCTTCGTCAATAATTTGAACACGACAATATACTTCAACCTGTCGGATCTAATTATCTATCTTTTTCAGGATTAGCATCTCCATTAAACATAGGTAAAACAAACTTTACATCAATCTTTAATAATGGTTTCTTAAAAGAGGATTTATGGCTAGAATGATGAGAACAATGAGAATGATCAAAGGAAGAAGAACTAGAACTTGAAGGCTAAGATGGAGGATTAGGAGGATCTCCTCCAACCCCTTGGTTTACTGAAGCATCATCATCTTCATGTGCTTCATTTTTATTCCCTTTCTTCTTCATGCTCTTCTCGTAATCTCCATGCATTCATTCGAGCATTTCTGACATGCGATAAAAGACCATGTGAAATTTTTTCTTCTGTTCATCACACTTATCCTCTTCTACAATCTTCTTCCTTCGGGATGTACGACCAACTTTGGGATTGAATGTCTTAAGAGTTCCTTAACCCTGCTTATGCTTGGCCCTAGTAACCATTCATACTCAACAATTCAAGTCAAAGACGACTGCTCTGATACCAACATGATCTGGGATCTTTTCATTAGGTGACTTATTAAAGAATTGTATTAAATGATCAGAAACAAAAGTACACCATAAAGAAGGAAAATCTCAAAAGGAAAGAGACATAATCATGCGATATGAACATAAATAACTTGATAATGGAGTTCGTCCCTGGTGGACTCTGTCTCTGGGTCCTGCTCTCAAATGGGTAGGTCTTTTTATTAACTCCACAAAAGAATTGGGAAAAATTCATAAGTATACGTAATTCTGGAGTTAAGTTGTAGAAGCTTTGCTCATATCAGAAAAATAACACCACCAATGCGTTTGTGGCATCGTTTTACCTAAAAATGACTGTCTGCATGCCTTGATCCGAGTCACACACTTTTTGGCCCAAGAGACACCCCTACCTTGGTTTCCATGCCACTACTCCTGCATTTAATGATTGAGAAATCTTGAAAAGCATGCCCCAGTCCATACAAAGTCCATACGGGTGCGCTCAATTCTCCTCTCTATCATGCTCTATTCCAAACTCTGGCGCACACCCCTTCTTATACCAAAATCTAGGCGGTTAGCATTGATGAGGAGGTTGGGCGCATTGGTTGGCATAGCTATATTTATAACTTGGTTAGGCGGAGATCCCGAAGTCAAATCCCATGGGCCTCCCCTTTTTAACACATTGCTATAACAATTTTGGCGTGCCCTGCCAAATCCGGCGGGCGACCACTAGAATGGAGGAATCGTTCTTAAAGTTGGCAGAGGTTAGGTGGAATGCCATATATGGTGGAGTGATGAATAATGTATGGTCACATGGAGTAACATGGAACCAAGGGTTGGGTCGAAGGCCTAGCCCTTTTCTCCCCTGCATGAAAAATTTATTAAACTTAAATAAAATCTGTTCCATAGTATAAACAGGAAACATGTATTGGAAGGTTGGCTAGCATGGATATGTGGGGCCTTTGGGCTAAGAGGAGGTTAAGGGTTTGACTCCTATGGAGTCATAAAAATTTTGGTACATATCAACCATTGGAAGGGTGCCACGTGGAAGCCCATGACTAGGCCACGTGGCACCATATTATTTGCCCATGAAACTGACACTTGTCACAACCTGATTTTCCCAAGTGTCTGCCATCAATCTTGCCACGTCATCCCATGAAAAATAAACTGTATGGACGTGCCACGTGTCACCCTTACAGTGGTGCCACGTGTCACCTTGAATTTTTGACTTTTGACCAACTTTGACCTGAAATTTGACCACTTATATCTTTTGATCTGTAACTCTATTTGATGAGCCATTTGCGCCATTAGAAATCTTATGACGCACTCTTCACGATCATGCCCTTTTCACTGAGTTTTGGGAACTTTGATTTTTTTCCCTTTTGTTGTCTACTGAAGCCATTCTGAGCGTCCTGAGTTTTCTTTGTAAGTTCTGAGTCGTTCTTAGCCTTCTATGGATCCTTTTTGGATCACAGAGCCCCTAGCTCCCCATTACCCATCACATCCCCATTGACCCTTCCGCTGACAGTCGCAGCCAATCTTTCCGTCCGACATCGACATCCTCCCTATCTGTTTGGAGACCCACGACATAACTGTGACCCATGACGTAATGACAGTGGTCTCCATTCAAGTCCCACCAACCACCACTAGTAGAGAAGGAAAATTCGAAGTTCCCTCCTATTTATGGCGCCCCTATTTATCTGTAAATTTGTTTTTTTTTTCTAATTCATTCATTATAATTCATTCCACCTCAGTCACCTCCCTCAACACATATAATAGGAAATTCGAGTGAGCATGAAATCAGATGCAATTGTTGGAAACTGTTGCACTTAGGTGACTGGAAAAATGGGCATGAATGGGATCCCATCTCACAATAATTTTACAATGATCACCATAAATCAAAGTTAATGTTGAATTTCAACAGGGAATGTCACAGTTAACTGATGTCGTTTTGGTGTTTTCAAAGTTATCCATCTTTTGTGTATGAAACATCTAAGTCTATTTTCATTACAAGGAAAAATATTTTTGTGATCTATTCATAGAAGATTTCCAGGTAACTTAATATTTTCCTTTTCCCTGAATTGTTTATGCAACATATAAAGGATTCTTACAAAGTCTTCTTCTTGGAAATAATTGCATGGGAACATCAAGAGCCTTAGTACTTCACAATAGGAAATTGATTGGGATAATTTTGAGTTAGGATTATGTTCTAGAAATTTGCCTTCTATTAGAAGCAAAGTGAATTTCTCCATGGCTATAAGGAGATAAAAAAAATAGCATAGAAATAAAGCCAAATCACATATACAGTGACAAAAAATCTGTTGCAGGTAATCATTATAGAGTTACATGTGTTAAGTGAAGAACAAACCAAGAAGCATGAGATGATCATCAAATAAACACAATAGGCTAAGTGATAAGACCATTAAATTGATACTAATAATAAGTTGGCAAGGAATGATAACCATCCTATGCAACATTGATGAGTTAAACTATGGGTGTGAAGGCTTAAATCCAAGTAAAATACATAGATTTTCAGATTGAGAAGCCTGAGATGTAGCCTAAGAAAGATATTTGTGTTTGTTGTTTAATCATCGACTGTTTTCCTATAGAAAGGAGATTAAATCACCTAGGATTCAAACAACTAGCATCCATCAATATGTTAAAGTTGATGCAATGTGTTAATTTGCATTATTTTTTAAAAATAATGTTCATCAAGAAAACAAAGAAGTTAGAACCAGTGCCACTGTAAAGAATATACAGATTTTAAAGGTTCCTACATATGTCTAATGCATTTCCGTCTTGACTTCTATAAGTTTGCTATAATTCAAACAACAAGAAAAATTCCCATCTCTCCTTGTTAGGATTAAAATTGAGAAAAAAATACATAACACTTGCAAATTTAATCACAATCATGTCCTCTCAAGATAAGACTTTCTTTTTCCAATGTTCAAAAATGTAATCTGGATTCCGATGTAGTCCAAGAGAAATTCCTCTGTGGTTTTGTTAGATATGGGTATCCTTCAAGAAAGAATGTTAATAGGCATTGGAGAATTGATATGAAATAACAAACTAATGAAAACAAGCTCCGTAATGGCTCAACTTGAACTTCTTATGATCCCTTACTCCATATAGACTAAGATTTTTAGATTAGATATGGACTAAGATTTTTAAATTGGATTTGGCCATATTTTTATACCCAACAAATGGTCAATGATTCAATTCATATGTTCCTTTTATATTATGAACAAACTGACCTAATCACCAGACAAATAAAGAAACTTGGTCGTTATACATACAATTTGTAATATTGTTGATGCAAAATGTTTGATATGCTTGTTGAAAGTTATACATACAATCTGTAATAATATTGTTGATGAAAAATGTTTTTATTCAAACCCCCCAAATTCTTTGTGTAAATCTCTACTTATGGTTTAATTCCAAATTGGTGGGTCTCAATGATCAAGCCCATTCAAAATTGAAATATTTAATCTTTGAAATGTGTCATATGGATGGTGGTACGACCCAAAAATGTGTCTCCCACATGTGGGATGCATTTGTATGGCTGGAAATATGTTTTAGGGTTGTACTACATGCATTTTCATTTTTATGTACGAAAATTCACATGGTACAAGCCCCCCTACATGTTTCCTACAAATTATATGTAATGTTAAGTAAATGTGTCTTAAGGCCTAAGTTTTGAGGTCTACTACATGAATATTAGTCACACATAAGACAAAAATAGGTTTTAGTTAGCATGTAGATAGGAATATATAGATAAGATAGATAAGACAATTTATTGATGTCCAACAAATTACCACAAAAGTATGTTAATGGGACTATTGGGTACAATGGTTTCTTTTCAAATCRAGATCCCAAAATKGTTCCTATAAAAACAAAGCTACATMAAGTAAAGYGTGAATCTATGCTAAMGTGCAAAAAAMCCTAGACATTGGGTGTGGAAAGACTCACTAGGAGGAATATGTAYAGTTGGGATGGATCCAAGAACTAAAAAGAAAATAATGATGATTATGCAAGTATGTCGTGGTCCACTAAGTCCATATCTCAAGAAATCTAAGGATGAATGAAGGAAACTCAATATTGAATGTTGTCTAGAAGAAGAGTTKGGRGGGAATCMAAAATGTCCATTGAGTTGTTGTATGAAAGGGGTCAACCATTGTTTAATCTTGGATGGTCTCTAATTTGTCTATTGGTAATGGATCTAGTCTGGAAATATTGTTGAGGTCGTTTGGGAGGGGGGATGCTCCTTTTGGTTCACATAGATATAGAGTCAAAAACAACGTTGTTATCAATTTGTCTCTTGGCCCCTAGCTAATGGGAGAACCATAAAAAATGAAGTAATCCTCTGGGTGGAATCTAGTCTAAGAGGAGGTTGAAGAGCATGGGAATGGAGCTTGAATCCATTCTACATGTATAAGTCTAGGCATATCTAGTTGAGGTGCTTAGAGAAAGTGGAGAGGGCGTGAGGTCCTCAAAATAAACAATATAATTTCCCACAAATATTTTAATACATGGGATAGTAGAAGATCAAGTGCTCCTCTGTCTTGACCTCTCGAAGATGGGACACTTGGAAAATCTTGTTTGTTTGGGCAGTGTGGTGATCTGTCTCAACCCAGAGTCAATATGACCCCACATATAACTAACTTAGGGGAATGCAAAGAAATTTCACCCACTATTGAGATGTGTATGGGGGTCGGATGATAATTTTGTCTCTTGCCTCCATGAAATGCTCAACATAGAAGGCCATCTTTGGATGTAATGTTCCCTTGGGGTTTGTTTAATTAACCTATTCAAACTGCTTGTAAATTTCATCTCAGATGATCCTATTCAACTCTCTCCTCCTAGGTAAGAGGTGGAAAAGTGCATCTAGGGAGTATTTGAACAGAGGAATATGGTCCATTGAAATACCCACTAACTCCAAAAGATCTAAGACCCATACAAACCAACATTACACATGACCTAGAGGGCTATATAAAGAAATGGAATCTGATGAACGATTGACCAAGTACATATAACTTTATTTCCCCTTTGTCAAGTCAATGAAACTCCAAAGGTGTTGTAGAAGTGAAAAAAGGTTGAACACAGTCTCAAGCTAGAGTGTTTAGCCGCTAAAATCTGCAAGAATGATGGGCTGAGGTATTATTTTCTTGCTTTTGATGCGACGAAGGAGAAGGTTTTACACTCTCTTAGTTGAGTCCCAATCAAACTATAGGAAACAAGGCCCCCAAACCTTTGAGTCATAAATAATTGTGGCTCGAACAAGGGTATCCATGAAGGACATCTTGGATTGTATGTCTTGAAAATAATGTTGGAAGCATTATCATTTGAGAATGGATAAAGAACCATATTGTTGACCCTGGCTATAGAGAATGTCTCACACTGAAGAAAAGACCTAAGAATTGCACCCTCAAATAAGTATATGTGCTAGTGATATCAATCTCCTCGCCTCTGAAAAAGAAATGGTGATTAAGAAGAGCCTTCTTTGACCCATTGAAGATCATGACATTTACCTACGTTGACCATCAATAGTTGAAGGTGATAAAAAAGTACCGAAGTGTCTATATATATTTGTAGTCCATTCAAGGATGAGACCGACATGACCATATCATCAACAAAGAGTAGGATAGAGATGGATACTTTTGGAGGAGGCACCCATCAGGGTCCTTTTGGGAAAATGCATAAAATATAAATACCTTGTACAATGTATTGCATCATGTCTTCTTCATATTACTTTAATTGCTCTCTCTTTTCCTTGTATATTCTCTCTTTTTCTCCAATGTTGCAATTCTTGTGCACTTTTGAAATAATATGATATCAAAGTAGGATTTGGATTGAAGAGGAAAGTATTTATGTGGGACGAATTAAAAAGGGAGAGTAGCCATTGGATGTTAAGGTGTTCTTTTCTATAAATTTAAGTGTGACTGCCACCAAGCATTAGATCATACATGGTGGCATTCTTGTTTTGGTGGGAAATATTCCTTGTATTTTGAAATTTGTTTCTACCTACCCCACAAAACAACAATCATGTAGAAGTGCTGAAAAAAATGTCAAAAAAAAGAGTAGACCACAAACAAAGGAAATACATAATGTAAAGAAACACAAAACATAATACATGGAGCTAGTTCACCAGATATAGAATAAGAAGGTGAATGAGAAGGGGTCGTGCATGGTGTAGAGAATATGTAGGAAATTTAGTGGAATATCATGAGTTGACATGTAGATCATAAGTGAACTTGGTAGCCCTACAGGAAAAAACTATTGTAAAATCATTTGTCTTTTTTAAATAATTATTTTTGGAAAGTTCTATCATTTAATTATTTTGATTTTTTTTTTAAAGTTTGTCCTCTTTGTCTGTAAATGGTTGGTCACATGTTTTTCAAAAAAATTTAAAGGTTCTAGAGCATTTTTAAGTGTGGGATCGGGCATTTTAAATCTTGATAAAGTTAACTTTGTTTCTCTAAAAATACACTTGACAACTTAATTTGTCAATTCCTAAAAAAAAACAACACTTTATGTGGCAAGAGGGCATTTGAAGGGCATGTAAGATGGTCACACAAGGTTATTTATCTTTAAATTTTAAATAAACAAGAATATTTATGGGTGTGTGTTATCTTAGAGAACACCAACATAAAGGGAGTCTTCATTGTCCCATTTCTTACAGAAATAAAAGTTTTTGGGGAACCAAATCCTCTCGAAGTGGGGAGGTATTTTCCAACAATGACATGCATCCCAAAAGGCGCGTTCAAAAAATCTTTTCACAACCCAAACACAAGGGTCACCCAAAACTATTCTGTGTTGGAGGATCTGTCACAAACCCCTTGTGTGATGTCCACTTTGGAGGTCCTCCAAAGCTGCCCTTCCCAGAGAAAAGCCTTGTTAACCGCTTTATGATCTATCGAGACTTGTAATCCGGGTACAATCATGTTAGATACAACTGACTTAAAACATCATTTGTCTTACCACGTAGCATTTTAGATAGTAGTGGCTTATCCCTCAAAAACTTTTACTCGGAATATCTTATGCACGGTGGTTGATGAGGGCGCCTCGACATGCATTATGTCGTTGGCATGTTGGAAGGCCATTGGCTAGCCCGTTTTGTCTCCGTCACCTACTCTTCTCACTACTTTCGACGGTCGTTCATTATGACCACATGGTATCATTCCCTCTTTTCCTGTGTGTTAGCGTCAGAAGTCACCCCTGGATTGCAGTAGGAGCAGAGCCCGACACCCATCAGTTTATGTCACGATTTGTTTTAATGGGGTGATCGAATGGAAGTTAGCTCAAAACGATGTGGTTCTAACTCCGAAACTAGGCCAGGCATGCATGGGCAAGTGAGGTCTTAGATAACTTCAGACAGTGAGTTGTAGTAAGGGTGAGTAGGGGGAGGGCTTGTATCAGAGAGATGCAAAGGTCTGTCACAAACATCAAGTTCCTAACAGACTGTAGAAGAAGACATCTAAATGCAAGATCTTCTTACATTCAAACGAAGAAAACCGGAGAAAACAATAATACCACAATAAATCCTTTATCACAACATAATTGCCATAATTCATGTGAATCAGTCGATCACGAACTCTCTTAGTATAAGATGAAAACTTAGACGGAAAAAGAAAGGCTGTCTGAAATTAAACAAGAAATCTTACATACAGATGCATAACCAAAGCTAGGATTATTTGTTAAAACTTTACAATCGGGAGCTTCACTCTACCATCGATACCTTCAAAAATGAAAAAACTGAGTACATATACTTGGGCAGATTTTCCCAATAGGGGCGCGCTCGCCCTCCAAGGCGTAGCGTCTCTTCAATCAATCTTCGGGTGGAAGTCCTTCGTCAGACGTCTCCTTAACTTCGCATGGCCTTTGCAAGGGAGGGGTAGCTGAACCAGTAAATGTTGAGCTTGCGTGTGCAGACCTCCTCCGGCTAGTCGAGAACTCGGCATGGCTTCTCTGGAAAAATAGGTACACGGGACCCTCTCGAGCAGTCCGCTTGCCAAACCCTCCATTCCTCGCATTTAATGAATGAGGAGAGGTTTCAACCACCCTTTCTAGCCTCCATTTACTCCAAGCGAAACCCAGGACTGAGGTCGGATCAAATGTCACTTGGAGATCGCAGTAATTCCTTCTGTGAATCATACATGACGTCTTCGGCCCTTCCTGAACAACTCTTTTCTTTCCCAAGTGACCACGGGCTATGACCACGTGCTTATCCCCAGGGCGCCCTCGGCATTCGCGAATGGGAAGGAGATAATCTTTACTTCTTCATATCATGATGAGAGAAATGCCGAGGCGGCTTAATCTGGCGCCACGCGCCCCTCTAGATCTGACGGTCCTGAATTCATTTCGGTGATGTTGTGGGTCCGGGTCCTGGAAACTCCCGACACCTCGCACATTGAGAATACGATGAGGCTGGACCTTGCTTATCATAGCTGTGATGGGAAAAAAGGTGGGGAGCCTAATCGTGCGCCAGGTGTCCGCTTCAAATGGACGGCTGAGACTGCCCCCTGATACTATAGGCCCAACTTTAAACGTTCCTTCCCTTTCATGATTCGAAAATTCATGGGTCAAAGACCCTCAGCTCCCTTTTCTAAACTCCTGATCCCCTAGACGATGATATGGGTCGGGCCCCCTTTCTGGTCAATGCTCTCTGCATGTAACCATCGGCTAGAGCCCAAGTACTAAAGCCTCTCGCAACTCGCATCTTCACGAGCTGGAGTATTAAACTTTGGCATTCTCCCCTCTTGAAGTCCCGAGATGCGATGGTCAGCGAAGTTTGACCCCCTCTGGGCACTTTTCGTAACTCGCAATCTCATGCAACTAAAAGACATAGTCCGCCCTCCGAACTTACGAACCCCGAGCTCGAGAAAAAACATTGCGCTTGAACTGCTTGCGATCAATGGCCCTCGTAACTTCGCGAGTGCCTCCTGAAGGATTCTGACCGTTGACTTCCTTAAAAATTTTAGCGCTATACTTGACGAGACTCGGTTAATCTGCAATTACCCATCAATCGTTGTTATGCTCTGTCACTGAAGAATGAAATGCTCGCTCGCTTGATTTTAAGTCCAAAAAGGACTTCTTCTGTGTGCTGCGCTTGGGCGCTTCTCGTGCAACCTGCAGACCCGGATATCCCTATGCCGAAGACAAGTAATGTTTCTAACATTAGGCTCCATGGGGGATAGAGTCGTCCCTGTGATGCTCTAAGGACTCATTTTGCAGTTCTAGTGCCTTGTTGTTGGGCTATGGAGTCATTTACTAAGCCGAAACAATAAAAGTAAAACCAAAGAACAGAAAGGAAAATATTTACAAAACATAGGAGCCACTGAAGGCTTAGAAAAAACACTTTTTAAGAAAATGCCCATTTACTAGGCTGCTGAAAACTTCTTCGCCTTCCAAATCTTGTAGCCGATATGTATTATTTGAGAAGACTTCAAATATTTTGAAAGGCCCAATCCACAGAGCTTCAAATTTGTCGTGTTTGCCCTTATCTTGCTTAGGAGCGTCCCATTTCAGCACCAGGTCTCCTATTTGGAACTCCTCCTTGTTGGCTTTCTTATCAAAAACCTGCTTGATCCTTTGCTGATGGTCCTGAACCTTGATCATCACCTGCTCTTTGACCTGCTGGACTTCTACTAGTTGATGAATCCTTCTAACCATGTCATTAGGCTCTTCTTGATAATCCTGGAAGAATTTCGCTACGGGAACGGCCAGCTGAGAAGGGAAGACAGCTTCTGCTCCATATACTAACTGGAAAGGGGAGGTGCCTATAGATCTCTTTGTAGTCACCCGATTAGCCCATAGAGCGAATTTCAGCTTTGAATTCCAAGCCTTTTTGTTGTCCTCCAATAATCTTTTGATGATCCTTATGAGACTTTTATTGGAGGATTCTGCTAAACCATTTCCCTGGGGATAGTATGAAGTGGAGTGAATTAGTTTGATTCCGAATTGCTCACAGAACTTAACCAGCGATTTAGCCTTGAATGAGGTTGCATTATCTGTAACGATCTTCCTTGGGCAACCGAATCTTGTGATGAGGTCTTCCAGGAATCCAATGATTACCTTGTGGGAAACGCTCCTAGTGGGGATAGCTTCAATCCACTTGGTAAAGAAGTCTGTGGCAGTCAGGATCCATCTGTGCTACCCACTAGAAGCAGGGTGTATTTCTCCAATAAAATCCAGGCCCCATTGCTGGAAAGGTCCCAAAACAACTACAGGCTGTAAGGGTAGAGACTTGAGATGCTGCTTTCCTAAAAACCTTTGGCATGTGATACAGGATCTAACTCCTCTATGGACATCAGCGAACAAGGTGGGCCAATAGTACCCAACTCTGAGAATTTTGTGGGCTGTGGTCTTCCAGGAATGGTTCCCTCCACATAGGTCGATGTGAAATTTGGCCGTGATCCTGTCGGCCTCTTGTGGATCCATGCATTTTAAAAGCACCCCCAGGGGGTCTTTTCAGTATAAAATTTGATCAATAAGGCAGTACCTCACTGCCCTGAGCTTCAAAGCTCTTGCTTTGTTTCTTTGTAGGCCATCTGGGGGCCACAATTCCTGCAGAAAGTATATGACATCCTTATACTAAGGACATCGATCCAATGGGGGCTCTCTTTGAGGGTCTATTTCAGACAACTGGCCCCACTGGATTCCTGAGCATTCGTTCATGAAACTTACACCCAAAGCTTGGCAATTGGCTTCAGCCAATAGCTTGGCTAAGCCTTGACCTTTGATCACTTTGGTAGGCCTTATTTCCAAGTCAAACTCCAGGATCTTGGCTATCCATTTACTTCTTCTTCTGTCTATGTTGGGCTATACTAGGATGTCCTTTACAGAGGTCGAAGGAACATAAGAGACCACCTTTGAGTGCAAGACATAGACTCTGAAAGCCTTGAGAGATTTCACTAAAGCATAGGGTTGTTTCTCCATGATTTCATACCTGACCTCTGCATCTCTTAATTTCCTGTTGAAAAAGGAGATAGGCTGCTCTCGCCCTTCCTCATTTTTCTGCAGCAAGACCGTTGCTACTGTATCAAAAGAAGCGAAAAAGAAGATTAGGAAATCTTTGGAATAGTCGGGATGATCAACAAAGGTGCCTCAGTCAATGCTCTTTTTATTTGGACAAAAGATTCCCTGGGTTCAGCGGTCCATTTCACTTCACTTCCCTTCTTGAGCATGGATGTAATGTGTTTCACCAGCTCAGCAAAATTCGAGACGAACCTTCTCAAAAAATTAATCTTCCCCAAAAAGGCCTGAATTTCCTTCTTTGACCTGGGAAGTGACAGGGTCCGAATTTCCTCCACTCTGCTAGGATCAATCCTCACTCCTTCTGCTAATACTATATGGCCTAACAGCTTCCCCTCCTCCATAGCAAATAAAGATTTCTTGGGATTTAGGGAAAGGCCGAACCTCCGACACTTCGAAAAAACCTTTCTCAGGTGACAGTAGTGCTTTTTGTC
This sequence comes from Picea glauca, assembly GCA_000966675.3. Taxonomy (NCBI): domain Eukaryota; kingdom Viridiplantae; phylum Streptophyta; class Pinopsida; order Pinales; family Pinaceae; genus Picea; species Picea glauca. Next base: position 298,665 of record JZKD02S1675339.1, on the reverse strand, counting down.
AGACCTGGAGAAAACTGTTATGTCATCCAGATAGATCACCACAAACCTATCTTTCTCCCTGATGAAGGCTATGTCCATGGCTCACTGAAATGTTGCTCCTGCATTCATCAGTCCAAATGGCATTTTGGCATACATTAATGTGCCCCAAGGGGTGGTGAAGGTTGTCTTTTCTCTGTCTTCAGGCATGACCGATACCTGATTATAGCCAGAAAAACCGTCGATCATGGAAATCCTAGATGCACTAGTTACCCTCTGTAATATGTGCTCCATGTTGGGCAGGGGGTAATTGTCTTTCTTTGAGCTCCTGTTCAGGTTCGTAAAGTCGACACAAAGCCTGATTTCTCCACTTTTCTTCCTTACCAGAACCAAATTGGCCACCCATTTGGAATATCTCAGGGGGATGATGATCTCGGCCTCCAACAACTTCTTTACTTCTTTTTCCATGACAGGCAGCAACATGGGATTTATCTATCTTATCTTCTGCCTAAATGGCTTAGCCTCTTCCTTCAGTGGGATCTTGTGTTCAATGAAGGACGTGTCATATGTCTTGAGGTCTTCGTAAGTCCATGCAAACACATCAGCAAATTCTTTCAGCAACTCAGCATATTCGGCCCTCTGTTCCGTGGTCAAACTGCTCGACAACTTGACAAACTTAGGCTCCTCCAGTGTGCCAATGTTGCACTCAGTTGTGTCATCACCTTCACCTGAAACTCTACCCTTCACTGCCACATCATTCCCATCGAACAATCTTTCTAAAGGAATAAGTCCCCTCAGAATGTGATTGCTAGGCAGCTAAATAATCTGGTGGTTAGCAATTTTATCTAAAAACACCTCGGGGTGAGGGTTATCTTCTGTATCAGGATCCTGATCAATGTGCAACGCAAAAAATTCATCAATAGATTGGAGAAACTTCTCGATTTCCAAATCATCCTCGAATACCTTCCAGTACTTGACATTGTCTGGTACAGAGGGCCTATATTTTATCTCAACATCATATTTGGCCATAGGCGGCTGAGGGACCTTGAACTGGCTAGCTGAGACGGCCAAAGAATCAGCCACAGTATTATCCTCCCTTGGAATAAAAGAGATATTGAAGGCTGAGAAGAAATTTTCAATTAGGTCCCATGCTTCATTCCTGTAATTTCTGAGTCGAGGGTGCTTAGCCTGATAAGCGCTTCTGATCTATTGGACCACCAACTCTGCATCTCCGAACACTGCTATCTCCTGAATTCCCATTTCCCTTGCAGCTCTTAATCCTAGAACAAGGGCTTCATAATATGCCACATTGTTGGTGGTTTCAAATTTTAATTTGTATGACAGAGAAACGGTTTCCTAGGCAAGTGACACAAAAAACACCCCAACACCAGCGCCTTCCTTGGAATAGGCTCTATCAAAAAACATTTTCCAAACAGGGGTGATGGAGGGAGAAAGTTCAGGAGGAGTGGTGGGATGCTTTTTGAGTTCAAGAGGAGGCTCAGGAGCATGAGTGAGTTGCAGTAAACTGGAACCTAAATCAGTGTCCAAGGCGAAAATGGGATGGTTGGTAGGATTGGCTTCATCACTGATTATATAGGCCAGTTGGGCTTCCCTATATAGTATCCTATGTTCTCCTCCGAACACTGGGATAGTAGCATATGTGAGGTCCATCTGCAAGGTTCCCCCCAATATTTTTATCCAATATCTTGACAACAACATACCGAACTTGGGGGGGACATCAGCCACTACAATATCCATGACCACACTTTTCATAGGTAGCTGAAAAAAGGTCACAACCAAGTCTTTGATAACCCCGAGACATTGAACTTTCCTGGAGTCAAAGGAATAGAGGTCATGATAGGATCAGGTGACTTCTAGTCCTAGTTCTTACATGACAGTTTTGGGCATGAGGTTGTGAGAAGCCCCCGAATCCATCAAACAGTTGTGCAGTACCTTGTCATATATGTTCAAGGAAGTGTAGAAGGGAGGGGATGAGTCATTCCTGTCTTCTACCATAGGACCTAGAATTACTGCATGCTTTTCATCTTGCAAATTGATGGAGTCTATGGGAAGGCTTTAGACCTCATACTGTAAAAGCTCAGAGAAGCGTTTCTTGAACCCTTCATGTTTAATCAATTCGATTAGGGGCACAGGGATTCTGATTTTTTGAATTTCATGCTCGAAATTAAAAGAAGATGTAAGATTTGGGATTTCTCTTATTTTGGGGGCATGACTCTGGACTACGGGAGAGAGGGGTTGGTATTTTTTACCTCTGTGACTATCTGCTACTTCATTGACAGGCCTCTCTGTTCTAGTGGACTGCTCATGAACATCAGGTGTTACTGCCTTCTTCTGAGACCTCAGGTCATACCTGCCTTGGCGTCCACTAGTCTTGTTTTCCTTGCTCAATTCATTCAGTTGACTATTCATGAGAGACTCCTCGTATGATGATTGAGTCAGATGAGGAAAAGGAGGAGTTTCTCCGAAGCAATGGATTTCAGAATCAAGCTCACTTGCTTCCCCTTCTTCTTCCTCAGCCATAAAATTGTTTTGGAAGGGAGCCTGAATCTTCTGGTCTTCTCTGTCTCTTCCCGTCTCGCTTTCCACGGTCAGGGAAGTGATATTGTTTGGCCTCCTGAAACCTCCTTTGTTTTCGGCGCTCTGAGGGCCCTTGTATGCTTGTCTCCCTTCCACCTTCATTCGCTCCATCTCTGCTGACAGGGACTTCACCATTTTGGTCAGTTCATCCATTTGAGGGTGGGGCACCGATGGGCTAGAAGTTGAGGTTTCAGATCTTCCCTTTCTTCTGTCTGCATTGGCCTTGTTCCTCAGTCTGTCAGTTTCTAACACATTGGATTCCACTTCTATGACCACATCTTGCATTTGGGCTAAGGAGGTGGCTCTTCTTTCTCTCAATAAAAGACAAAAATTAGGTCCAAATGCACTGGCATAAGAAATCTTGGCTGAGGCTTCTGAAGGCTTTATTTCGGCAGGTATCTTGTTATACATCTTATTGAATCTTTTGGAGAAGTCAGAGACAGACTCTCCATCCATCTTATTCAAAGATCCAAACTCTATCATGTAATACATGAAATCTTTCCTGTCGCCCCACTGCCTCAGGAAAGCACTATCCAGGGCTTCGATTCCAGTAATAGATCCAGGGGCCAATCCTCTAAACCATTTCCTCACCTCGCCATCCAGGCTCTGGACAAAGACTCTCATCCAGACATCTTCATTTTCAATGTTGAGGTTGTCTGCATAACTGTATAAATCATCTAAGTGCTCTTCAACAGTTACATCCCCTTCCCCAGTGAACTTGGGCATATACTTCAAGTAATCTCCAGCAGGGAGAGGATTCATAGGATGGGGTAGGATCAAGGGAGCATATCTGGCAACGACTATGGCATCCATTCTATTTAGAGGGGGATTAGCACTAGCCATGGGGATATTAGGTGGAGGAGAGCTTGGAGGGGAAGGAGTTCACGAAGGGGCTACTGGGAATGAGTCTCGAAGTGGAGTGGGAAACAAGAGGGGATTTAAGGAGAAGGCTAACGAGCTCAAGTCAACAGGTGGTCCTCTTTGTGGAGGAGTCGGGAAATCTTCTGTAGTTTTGGGTCTACGCCAAGGTACAGCTTCAGAGGAGAGGGGAGTGACAAGGATTTCTCCCTCCAATCCCAGACCAAGAGGGGAAAACTCAGCAGGAACACTCCCAAAATTTAGGAAATGGGAAACCTCAAAAAGAGGTCTGTTAAGAAACTAAGGAGGAGAAAATGGAGTTTCTATAGAAGGAGATGGCGGATTACCTATTTTGGTGGTGGAATCTTCTTCTTCAGGGGCCTTTCCTTTTCTGAAAACCACCTCTGGATCAGTTTTAGGCGTAGCTAGAGGCAGTTGTGGGTGAGACCGCGTGTGTCTACCTATGAAAGACACAATTAACACGACAGGTTCGCCACAGTGGAGTCATCACAATGGAGTCGTCAGGTGCATAGCAACAATATTTAAAAGGATCTGATACCTGATGCACCTTCAGAATCAGAGGCTCAATGTCGTTCAATCTCGGGGAAAATTTTCAACTTCGTCCCCGGCAACGGTGCCTAAAATGTTAGCGTCGGAAGTCACCCCTGGATTGCAGTAGGAGCAGAGCCCGACACCCATCAGTTTATGTCACGATTTGTTTTAATGGGGTGATCGAATGGAAGTTATCTCAAAACGATGTGGTTCTAACTTCGAAACTAGGCCAGGCATGCATGGGCAAGTGAGGTCTTAGATAACTTCAGACAGTGAGTTGTAGTAAGGGTGAGTAGGGGGAAGACTTGTA
>JZKD02S1675339.1:282709-294321 GCA_000966675.3 Picea glauca | reverse complement strand
CGAAACTAGGCCAGGCATGCATGGGCAAGTGAGGTCTTAGATAACTTCAGACAGTGAGTTGTAGTAAGGGTGAGTAGGGGGAAGACTTGTATCAGAGAGATGCAAAGGTCTGTCACAAACATCAAGTTCCTAACAGACTGTAGAAGAAGACATCTAAATGCAAGATCTTCTTACATTCAAACGCAGAAAACCAGAGAAAACAATAATACCACAATAAATCCTTTATCACAGCATAGTTGCCATAATTCATGTGAATTAGTCGATCACGAACTTTCTTAGTATAAGATGAAAACTTAGACGGAAAAAGAAAGACTGTTTGAAATTAAACAAGAAATCTTACATACATATGCATAACCAGAGCTAGGATTATTTGTTAAAACTTTACAATCGGGAGCTTCGCTCTACCATCGATACCTTCAAAAATGAAAAAATTGAGTGCATATACTTGGGCAGATTTGCCCAACAGGGGCGCGCTCACCCTCCAAGGCGTAGCGTCTCTTCAATCAATCTTCGGGCAGAATTACTTCGTCATACGTCTCCTTAACTTCACATGGCCTTTGCAGGGGAGGAGTAGCTGAACCAGTAAACGCTGAGCTTGCGTGTGCAGACCTCCTCCGGCTAGTCGAGAACCCGGCTTGGCTTCTCTGGAAAAATAGGTACACAGGACCCTCTCGAGCAGTCCGCTTGCTAGACCCTCCATTCCTTGCATTTAATGAATGAGGAGAGGTTTCAACCACCCTTTCTCGCCTCCATTTACTCCAAGCGAAAACCAGGACCGAGGTTGGATCAAATGGCACTTGGAGATCACAGTAATTCCTTCTGTGAATCATACACGACGTCTTCGTCCCTTCTTGAACAACTCTTTTCTTTCCCAAGTGACCACGGGCTCTGACCACGTGCTTATCCCCAAGGCACCCTCGGCGTTCATGAATGGGAAGGAGCTAATCTTTGCTTCTTCAAATTGTGATGAGCGAAACGTCGAGGCAGCGTAATCTGGCGCCACGCGCCCCTCTAGATCTGACGGTCCTGAATTCACTTCAGTGATGTTGTGGGTCCGGGTCCTGGACACTCCCGGAACCTCGCCCATCAGGAATACGACGATTCTGGACCTTGCTTATCATAGCTGCGATGGGCGAAAAGGCGGGGAGCCTAATCATGCGCTAGGTGTCTGCTTCAAATGGACCGCTGAGACTGCCCCCTAATACTGTAGGCACAACTTTAAAAGTTCCTTCCCTTTCGTGATTCGCGAGTTCGTGGGTCAAAGACCCTCGACTCCCTTTTATAAACTCCCAATCCCCGAGATGGCGATACAGGTCGGGCCCCCTTTCTGGTCAGTGCTCTCTGCATGTAACCATCGGCTAGAGACCAAGTACTAACGCCTCTCGCAACTCACAGCTTCGCGAGCTGGAGTATTAAACTTTGGCATTCTCCCCTCTCGAAGCCCCGAGATGCGATGGTCAGCGAAGGTTGACCCCCTCTGGGCACTTTTCGTAACTCACAATCTCGTGCAACTAAAAGACATAGTCCGCCCTCCGAACTTACGCACCCCGAGCTCGAGAAAAAACACTGCGCTTGAACTGCTTGCGATCAACGGCCCTCGTAACTTCGTGAGTGCCTCCTGAAGGATTCCGACCATTGACTTCCTTAAAAATTTTAGCGCTATACTTGATGAGACTCGATTAATCTGCAATTACCCATCAATCGTTGTTCTGTTATGTCGCTGAAGAATGAAATGCTCGCTCGCTTGATTTTAAGTCCGAAAAGGACTTCTTCTATGTGTTGTGCTTGGGCGCTTCTCATGCAACCTGCAGACCTGGATATCCCTATTCCAAAGACAAGTAATGTTGCTAACACCATGTAGTTAGGAGGGAAGACCATGTGCGTCGAGGTTGAAGTAGTTGACGCGTGCCTCGACTAATATCTCTTGTTAGGAAGGAGTTGGAATTATGCCATGCAAGCAGTGGTTGCTACAGTTTTCCGGGTCTTGTTATTTCAACACGAAGACCGGATTGTGACCATCGATCAATTGTCTTTCTCCAGACTTGACCCTTCATTAAGGGCATCCGCGGTCCCGATGATTGATAATCCTCAACCAGGCATAGTCAACATAGGGGTTGGTTTGTGCCCATTCTTGATGGGTGCCTTCGATTACCCGCCTCCTCAAGGAGATGTCAAGTTCATATCTGACCACCTTAAGGTTGAGATTTTCCAAGTTTCGTCATTTCACACGACTTACTTCACCGATCCATGGATACTTCCTTCCCCATCGGCCAGGATGGATGGGACAGGGCACCCGGACATGTCCATGCCCTTGTCCGCAGTTGAAGTAGCATACTCTTTAGTCCAACAAACTTCAGCCAACATAGATCCAACTCCTGCACAAGAGTTAGATCCGCTTCTAGAGCCTATTTGGGCTCAGGGTTCTCTCGCTAACACCGATTCATTAGACTTAGTCTTGCCCTTTGACGAAGAAGTAATCCAAGCAATGACTAGTCCAGACAAACCCTAGGAAGACCTTCATCACAGATCATACTTCCTCCCAGAATTAAGCAGAATCGAAGCCGGTGAATTCACCTTGACTATAACAGGAGATAGGTCTTGTCCTATTAATCCCTTAGCTACACACGAGGTCTATGCTGAGGGTAATATGGAAACCATCGCTGAAACCATACCGATCAATATCTCCCGAACCCCTGGCATTGTGGAGAATGTTTTCGTCAGAGCTGATTGCTCCCCCGAAGAGATTCAAATCTATACAGATCTTTTTAAATAATTCCGCGACATTTTTTCCTGGTCTTATGAGGAAATGCCAGGCATCAATCCAAAAATAGTTGAACATGAAATCACAACTTATCTCTATGCCAAGCCTGTTCGGCAAAAGCTTCATCCAGTTAATCCTAGGAAAGCAGCAACCATTAAGGTTGAAGTTGAGAAATTGATAAAAGTCGGTTTTATCTATCTTATCCATTTGACCCAATGGGTGTCAAATCCTGTGCCGATCAATAAGAAACAAGGCAAGATTTGTGTATGTACAAACTTCCGTGATTTGAACAAGGCCTGTCCAAAAGATAATTTTCCCACACCATTCATCGATTAGATAATTGATGAATGTGCCGGTTGTGAGGCCTTCTCTTTCGTGGATGGTTTTTTAGGATACAACCAAATACAAATCAAACCCGAAGACCAACACAAAACGACATTCATCTATCCATGGAGTACATTCGCATATCGTAAGATGCCTTTTGATCTCAAAAATGTTGGAGCGACCTTTCAGCGGGGGGCCATGTCTTTTGCTTTCCATGACCTCAAGCATATAGTCGAGTCCTATTTAGATGATTTAGCATCTTGATCTCACAAGAGAATGGATCATCCCACACACCTCCAACTTATCTTTGAGCGTTGTCGCTACTTCCGGATTCGCTTAAATCCAAACAAGTGCATTTTTTGCGTAACATCAAGACATTTGTTAGGTTTCATAGTATCAACAAAAGGGATCATGGTCGATCCTCTCAAGGTTGAGGCAATAATTCAGTTTCCTCCCCCATGCACAATCCTTCAACTTCAGAGTCTACAAGGCAAGGCGAATTTTTTAAGATGCTTCATCACCAACTATGCCGAGATCACCAAGGGCTTTATGCGCTTACTGAAAAAAGACATTCCTTTTTATTGGGACGATGCCGCTCAACGCTCTTTCGCCACGTTGAAACATACCCTCACAATTGCCCCTCTACTCCGGCCACCTAATTATAACAAAGATTTCTTATTATATTTAGTTGCAGTAGAGTCAACCATTGGCATGGTCTTATTTCAAGAGGATGACTTGTTCTCAGAATATGTGATTTATTACCTGAGCTGAGGCCTCGTAGGACCAGAACTCAATTATTCTCATATCGAAAAACTTGCGTTGGCAGCAGTTCATGCTGTTCAAGGGTTCCGTCATTATGTTTTGTTTTGCAAGACCACCGTCATTGTTGTCATGAATCCATTCCAGTACATGTTGACATGACGGGTAATAGGTGGAAAGATCAGTAGATGGATAGTCGTCCTCTAAGAGTTTGACTTAGATTTCATTTCAACGAAATCCAAAAAGTCACTGGTCTTCACAGAAGTTATTTTGGAACTTCTGGTCAAGTCAGGTGACGTTGTGCCTGAAGAATCGCCTATCAGAGGAGATATATTTTTGATCACATCTTCGGATCACTGGTATGGAGATATACTTATCTATCTCTAGACTTTGAAGTGCCCCACCTTTGCTTCTCGTGATGAGAATCGATGTATACGCTATCAGGCTAAGAATTATCTCATACTCGATGATACGTTGTATCAGAGAGGTGTAGACTGCATCCTGCACCGATGTCTCACTCACGAAGAAGCAGTTATCATGCTTAACGATTGCCATACCGGAGCATGTGACGGTCATTTATCTGGGTTGGTGACAGCCCAAAAGATTCTACGCATTGGTTACTTCTGGCTGACACTAATAAAAAATTGTATCGAATCGGTCAAGAAGTGCCACCCATGCCAGATCTTCTCTCGAAAGATGAAGGCACATCCCGCTCCTATGTTTCTTGTCATCACAGTTGGTCCCTTCACAAAGTGGGGGATTGATTACACTACATGCAACCCTCCTTCAACAAGGGGGCACCATTATATCATCATAGTCGTAGACTACTTCACAAAGTGGGTTGAAGCTATGCCAACGTTTAAATATGATAGAGAGACTACAACTCTCTTTTTATTCAACCAGATCATATCAAGGTTCGGCGTCCCGAGGGAGATTGTCACTGACCATGGCAGTCACTTTCAGAACCAGATAATGACTGAATTAACATCAAAGCTTGGGCTACGGCAAGAACATTCATCACCCTACTACCCCCAAGCAAATGGTCAGGTGGAAGCTGTAAATATATCTCTTAAGACCATCCTACAACAAACGATCAACTCAACCAAGTCAAATTGGCATTTGATGTTATACTCGGCATTATGGGCCTACCAAACGTATGTTAAGACTGCAATCGGTTTCGCACATTTTCAACTCGTTTACAGGCTGGAAGCAGTCTTTCCTATCGAATGCCAGATCCCGTCCCTAAAATTGGCAGTACAATTATTGCCAAACACTTCTCCACTTGAAGAACGGTTATTATACCTTGAGTAGCTCAATGAGCAGCGTCATGATGCGGCCCTAGCCAACGAGGCTCACAAACATAAAGTCAAGTGTCAATATGATAGGTCTATTTGTCCTCGGATTTTCTCTGAAGGCGACCTTTTACTGGTCTATGACCAAGATAAGGACCCCCTGGGGGCAGGAAAATTCAAACCCATGTGGTTCGAACCTTTCATCATAAAAGAGGTTCTAAAAAAGGGCACTTATTGTCTGGTGGACTTTGAAGGGAATGCTTTAGGAGAGCCTAGAAATGAGCTCTACCTCAAGAAGTATTATTCATAGGCAGGTCACCATGGGTAACTTTTTGTAACATATGTATAGTCTTTGTACTATTACTTTCTAGTTTCTTTTAATATTATGGACGTGTTGTTTTTTATGTTATCTTTCATCACTATGGCAGATGTCAAATGAATCCAAGGTGTTCATTGGTTACGCAGACGATGCTAGCTGACACACTCGAAGGATTGCCTCCACAACTTGGGTAATTTTTACACCTCGAGGCTAGTTATTATCTTCCGGAGATATATGCTTAGGTGACACTACAAATAATGTCGCCGAGTATAGTGCAGTTATTGAGTTGCTTCATGACGCCTTGTCATTTGGTATCTCTCATCTCCGGGTCTATTTCGACGCTCAGCTGGTTGTGTCTTAGTTAAATAGAGTCTACCGTGTTCATGATCCGACTTTACACCGACGATTCCTTAGGGTACGTCTCTTAGAATGAAACTTTGATTATAATACATATTTTCATGTTCCTAGGAGATTAAACCAAATTACAGATACTCTAGCTAATCAAATTTGAGATTGGCATCTCGCACACATATGAAAGGAAATACACATAAACATGTAAATACATTTTTTGCACAAATGATCCATAAGACACAAAAAGACATAAAAAAACATATATAATATCATAAGTCACCAGAGTACACAGGTGGATGCAAGCGCCTAAAAAATATAACCAATAATGAGTCACGGGGCTTATGCCCTCAAAAAATATATACAAGTAGTGCTCTTGGCACGTGAAAAGTCTAATTAAGGTTAGGGCCTATGGGCCCTGTTGTACTGATCAACAACGTTTGCCAAACGCCGAAACAATTGGACCCACGTCCATGGTGCCCCCACTACATGAGGCTGCATAGATGGTGGCAGATCCTCAATCTCTTCCATAGGGACCATGCGAGTGAGCGTAGTAAAATTCCGCTCGACTCATCTCAACACCCTTTCAGCCTCCCCGACTGAAAAAAATCCTGCTGCTACCGGTCCCCCTGCGGCAGCAGGTGTGGTCCCTAGACAAGGACGAAACCTGTTCCTCGCATAGTCAGTAGGTCGCACTGGTCCCACATCTGCACACAACAAACACATATCCGTCAAATACTCTGGTATAAAAAAAAATGATATATAACAAAAACAACATAAAAATTACATATGTTTAACAAAAAAAAACAATGATGGAAACTTACCCATCTCTCCTCGCTCCTCACCAGGAGGCAGTGGTATCTTAGGATCTCTCGAAAAATAAATCCCAGCATAAGGGTAATCCTCGATGACTGGGATCTGTCGCGAAAACCACGTGAAAAAATCATTGTTGAAGGACTCATTGGTCCTTCCACCACCCTATCGTGGCAGTAACACTGCCCATCTACAAACTGTAGGAAGAGAGGCCTGATGTCTTCGTACCACTACTCGAGGACTGAAGCTCGGAACTCTTTCAAAGAAGAAAGAACATAGAATGGTCCCAAACCCGAAGTTCCTCTGTGTCTGCGACTGACAATCTGTCAACTGCCTCTTCATACAATCTAACAATGTTGTGCTCCAGTCAAATATTTGTGCATTTAAGCACTGGACTGCACAGTTTATTTGTGCACGGGACGCCTGGTGTAGAGCCACAGAACCAGTGATTCACCCAATAAGCAACACAATCGTCTGCAATGATAAGTCAGTAATCTTGCTTATGGGCACCTGTGAGCTCGAGCGGTCTATACTAGCCTCATAGTAAAGTCCTATCAATTCTGCTATGTTATGCGGCCCTGAAGGAAATGTCCGGAAGTTGATTGGTTCCCCTCTCCTGGAGAGGCCAGTCAAAAAATATATATCCTCTATCGTGGGCACCAGTGACTGCCCCTCTAACATAAATGCCTCTGCATCTGGATGCCAATAATCAACCAAGGCATTCAGTAGCCTAGGTTGTGCCCGCATAAAATGACATAAGAAGAACTTGAGCAGCCCACATTGCATCAAGGCAACCACAACATTGGGGTCTTCCCCGACCAACTCACTAACCTCCTCATGCTCTCTTTCTCTCTAGTGAACATACATCTTGCAAAACACCAAGGTTCAGGAGGGTTAACCCTTGTTTTTTAAACTATTTTCATTCAATAAGGGGGTCCATGTGGGCTGTAATGTTGACAGTCGCGTGTACACGCGTGCAGTTTTTACTCTACCCAAATATACACGCGGCTTGTCCTAAGACAGCCCGCGTGGACTTAGGGCCGACCTTTTGAAGGTCGATGCCCCCCCAAAACATGGAACCCAAGGCAAAAATAAATGTTTAAATTGTAAGATAAGAGAGTTTGTACTTACTTGGTCCAGACAGATGGTCGTTTCGTCCACTGTAGCTCTCAGAATCACCACTTTTATCAAAGGGTTTTTTTTGGCTCTAGAGTCAATTTCCAAATCAGCAATGGCGATAATGAGCTGTCAGCTTCTATTTATAGACTTTTTGGTCTCTTTTTGTCACTTTTTTTACCCCCCTTATCATTTTCTTTAAAACAAGAACCATTTAGAGTGATTCAAGAGTTGCATGGGAGGGGTATGATCGGGTATCGGGACAATTTTTTGGATTTTTGGGTAACTTTTGACGATCCGTGGAAAAATTTCAGATGATCAACTTGAGCATGTAGGTTAGGTTTCTACCCTGACTTTTGTATCTCGTTGTCTTTTTTTCCTTTTCCATAGGATCTATCCCATCAGGTTGCAACACAGAACCATCATTGTTGCTTTAGAAGTGTCGCGAGTTGGTGGTAGAGCTTATCGGAACATGGATGCCCTAGGTAGATCCTGATTGCATTATGGTGTTCATGCTATCTCTAATCACTGTAGGCTCGGGAGTCCTTGTTGTTTTTCTTGATTACGAGTTTTGAGCCTCATTTGCATGATTCCTTTTCACTCTTGACCTCACCCTCGAGACTCCCAAAAGACATTACGGGTCTTCTTTTAAGCCCTTTTCAGAACCTCTAAACATGAAAAGATTATCAAGCGATTTTGTGGCATTTCACGCTCGTTAAACTGAAATTTGAAGTCACATCTGTCCGGCGGTAGTTTACCCATTTTTCGGTCTGGACGGTCAACTATACAAACAAAGGTATACTCTATGGAACTTCGGTTCTCTAGAAGAGTACTCTCAGGTATCATTTTACCCATTTTTCGGGCCTGAGGGACTAAATTTACGAAAAAGGAACCCCCACGAAGTCCATAGTTAAGCTCTTTTCAGACTTCCTAAAATTGAAAAGATCGTCGAGTGACCTTATTCTTTCACACTCATTAAAATAGTCCAGAAGAACATTCCTGACGGAGTCCATAGTTAAGTTTTTTTCAGACTCCTTAAAAATGAAAAAATGGCCGAGTGATCTTGTCTTTATCACACTTGTTAAAATGGTTTTGAATAGATGTCTTTTCGGTGCTAGTTTACCCCTTTTTCAAACCGACTAGACTACCTTTGAAAAAGGTACCCCAGTGGAGTCTTCTTTTTGGTTTTTTCAGACTCTCTAAATATGAAAAACCGTCGAGCTTACCTTCTCTGGGCTCATTAAACTTACATCGAAGGGCGTTACCATTGTGTGTTTTATTAATCATATTTGCATACCCACGTCTTTGGCCTAATGCCAGCTCCATGTTGCTCTCGACTGAACCATCTGAATCATGCCTTATACGCAAGCCTTGTAGCACTTTGCCTCTGCGTCTTGACACCTTTGGCCCCTAGAGGATTTTTCCCGAGTGTCCTTTTCTTGCATATGTCCCTTTGCCCTGAGCATCCTTGTGTTATGTGCGCTTGGAACTAGTACATTTGCAACACTCGATCCTCCTTTGTAACGTAACATTCTTTTATTCTTTTTTAAAAATTATTGAAAAAAGACAAAAAAAATCAAATATACCCCAAAAAGAGGAAGGGAAAAGTATTTTCGTTATGAGCAGCATAATGAGTCGCCCTTGGATAAAGCACATCTGTCCGTTTGTTCGTCAAACTATGGGATTTAATACGACCTTAGGAAACTATTATAGCTACATAGAGTTGTGTCTTCCTCCGTTTGGTTATTCTTCCAAACATATGGAGAGTTTATGTTGCCTCTTGCCTCGTAAACTTATGTTAATGCCATGTTGCCTGAGTCTCATCATTTGTCATGCTATTATCCAAGGGAGGTTTTTAACAAGCCTAAGTTGGCCCCTCTACAGTTTGTCTCTTGCCCTCATGCCCGGCCATTATGAACGTCCAATCAAGTCCTTGTTCGAAATCCATGAAGCCTTCAGTCTGATCATCAAGTCCATGACCGACGAGTCATCGAAGACCTTTGGGTAGTGAAGTCGTACACTCATATTACACTCCTACTCAAGTTTTGAAGATTTTGAAGTTGTTGCTTGAGCTCTGAAGACCTCATCTCTAGCCATCAGGCCTTATCAGCTTCTAGAAGATGGATACTCTACATGTATATCTTTTTTTATTTCAAAATGTAGATTCGCTGTGTATTGTTCGCGGCTACACTTTATATAGTTATATGACATGGATCTACAGTCTATTTGATTGGTAGCCATGATTCTATTTTATCCTGAGCATGGGTATGCCCGCCTCGATGAGACAATTGTTATTTTGCAAACGAAACCTCCCGATTCCTGGTCCCTAGGCTCACTTGTTCGGCACATCGGTGAAAATTGTTAATGTATTTCGGCCATTAGATGCTCTTCTGACCTCACACATTAGGGGGCATCTGTTATAACCCTAATTTGCACTAGACATGCTTACCTGGCACAGGCCATCTCAAATTCCTTCTTTGCCAAAACACTGTTGAACAACTCTTCTTAAAAACCTCTTTTATAAAGGCTCACGCGCTCTACTCCATTACTGTACGCGTATACATGCTAGCTGACCTAAAAAAACTCGCGTGTACCTACAAAAGCACAAAAAAATGAAAGTTGTCAACGAAACACACAGCTTTGGGTGAGTTAACTAAACCTTCTGGCCATGCATGGCCGAGGGTTCGACCAAATACCTAGCTTCTTCTAGCCTATAAAAGAAGGTTTAAGGGTCCCATTTGGAGGAGGAGAATCATAGTAGAAAAACTATACCCATTTGCACATTCCCTTTGTCCCAACCCTTTAGTCATCCTTGTTCAAGGAGAGATACAGAGCAAAGAAGTTGGAGGACAGTTGAAGAGGAGCCTAGGACCAGGTTCGCGGAGTAGTGGCCAGCTTCATCATTGTAAGTTGATTTATTAAAGTTGATAATAAAGAAATATTTTTCCCGTCCCGCCATATAAGGTGTTCATAGTTTATTGCATACATATTTCGAATCTCTAACCCATTAATCTGTAGGTCAAATGCATGTAGAGTTTGTTGTGTATCTTGTGTGAATGCAAGTTAGCCTTGGAAGAAGAGATGCAGTCAGAGAGCTATCAAGCAAGGAGAAGGATCAATATCAAACGTCTGAAATAAGGTATGTTCACTTAACTACGTATTTGCTTAAGAATAATGGGGATTAGGTCCGGGACGACAGTAGAAAGTAGGATTCTTTAGGTCTTTTCTGCATGCATAATTTAACCCTAAATACTAGTCCGTAGAGATATTTCCCACTCACAACAGTTCCCATCCTTCCTTTCTATGGGGGTTTCTGCCTCTTGCTTTAGAGGTAAGGTTTCTTCCAGAACAAGTGGCCATTTGGAAGGCACTGTGCAACAAAAAGTGGACAAACTTCTTCTAAATGTTTGTAGGACCAAGCATAAGTGAGTGTCCAACCACATTGGGATGAGGGAAGGTGCCAATGAGTTTTTGCCTAGTCAATCATGCATCAGAAGTTGTGTTTTGGAGTGGTGGATAGGGTTCTAGTTTACAAGAGGCATGATTGAAGTGGATCTCATTAGTTTACCACTGGGATTGGTCTTTGATAGCACCAATAAAAGTCTCTGCCAGAAATTTTTTCCCAAGCAAAGAAACTGCAAAATACCAGATATATAAAATATGCAGAACAGAAATGAAATGCTAGAAATGACAGAATAACAGTAAAATATCCAGCATAATCTTCACAATACACATAAATGTTATATGAATAGCAACAGAAATAGAACTTTGATTCAGATAGAAATGTTCACAGGCCTCTTCGAGGGGGCAACCTCCAGTCGAGCAGTGCTCTGTTACAATAATCTCCAAGCTAGGGTTTTCATACCCTCGACCCTTATTT
>JZKD02S1675339.1:244787-270541 GCA_000966675.3 Picea glauca | reverse complement strand
ATAACTCAATAATAACATATATGGTGGTTAAATATATAAAAAAAAAATTATGAATATTTTAAATTATTATGAAAATAAAATTATTATATTTTAACAAAAAATATTCTTTTCAAAATAAAATAAAAAATAATATATTATTATAATAAATATTTTTTTGTTTAAAAAAATTATATATTTAAACTATCAAATAATATTAAATGAAAGTCTTTCTAACCAAATAAATATTTAAGAGAAATTGAAGCAAGCAAATATTTAAGAAATCATATGCTTAACTAGTTTATAAATATTATAATTTAATGGATGCTAAATTTAATTTTTAGGAGTTAATTTATGTTTTTGGAGAGGACTCAATGTTAACAAAGCAACTCTAAATTTAAACAATATTTAGATTTATTATTTGTATTTTGAATAAGATACAAGGTTGTTAGATAGCATTTTTATAATTGAAAAATATTTTAAAGGTGATTTGTAATTTGAAGTTTAGCACACCATTTTGTTATGTTAATTTAAAGGTTAAATTTTTTAATATAACTTTAATTATTAAAGTTTAATTTTTAATCCAAATTTTATTATTGAAGGGTTAATTTCTTTCAAAAACTTCATTATTGAAGGGCACAAATCTAAACATGACTTTTTTTTTACCGGAAATAAAGATATCCAAAACTTCAAAAAAAAATTATTTGACGGGTAAACCACACTTTTCATGCTCTTCCATTTAATACTCAAAGTCAATACTAAATATACAAACTTTAGAATGAAACATTAAAAGTTGGAACATCTTTGGACCATATATGAAACAATAAAGGTTATTTTGTAATTTTACTTTATAATGAAAAAATTAGAAGCTTTAGCTTATGAACATCATTGGGATAGTTGGATCAATTATTGAAAATTAATAAATCAATTATACTTACTTAAGTTAATAAATCAATTATAATTATACTTTTTATGTTATCTTAGAGAAATAAGAATATCATAGAACTCTTTACAGGTAATTAAAGCTCTTCCCCGGATGGGGTGCCATTGTGGGCTAGCTGTCATCTGGAGAGGACAGGAGGCAACCAACATGGCGCTATCCATGTGATCGGTGCGTGCCACACCCTCCCGCCACCACCATGCATTTAAAACAGAATTGTGCCAGCCAAGGCGCCATTAAACTCAGTGTGCCTCACCCAGGCTATCTGTCATATCGATGGCTGAGAGCCATGAACCAGACTTTACTTAGCTCGTACGCGCTTTCCTCTATCAACGTTTTCGGCACCATGAACTCAACCAGGTGCATTCGCAGTTGTATCCATCCTTAGTCGAGTCTGCCTACGAATTGCACTCCTCCCAGTTTCTCCTACGCTACCTCTACTTCCTCTCGGCGCTTGCAAGCCCCCATAGTGTCTTAGACATGTCAAGACAAAGGGGGAAATCCAAGTGTCGCTCAGCTTGGCAGCCCAGCCGACTGCGCGTGGCTCTCCGGCCCCCGCCAACACCATCTCCCAGCTCTTCAACCTCATCACCTTCCTCGCTTTCATCTTCGTCGCAATCTGATCAAAACCTTAACAGTCTCCCGCCCCTCTCCTTGCCCTTCGCAAGCCGTCTTGAGTGGTTTGATCTCTTAATAAATTCTCTGGGTTTCAACCCAAGGCCACTATCTGATTTGGCATCCCCCTCGCAGCCACTTCCTATCATTCCACCCAACTCGTCGGCGTGCACACCAACCCATCCATGGACCACAACCAACCAACCACACCTTGGACCAAAACCAGACAACCATGGACCACAACTAGAACCTCACTCCTTCGCAGACTCAATACCAGACTCACAACTACTAGACAACCTTGCAATTCTGCAAGGCTTGGTCTTTGAATTACGATAGGGCCTGAATGACCCACGATTCCGGATGGAGATCCTAGATGGGAAGGCAATAATGTTCCTACAAATGCTCTCAACACTGCAGGGAGCATGCCACTCAATAGATGGAGACGGAGAGGCTATAGGGGTTGGAGACAGAGTCGCTATAGGGGCAACCATGCACGGGACTACGGAGGGGGAAGGGACATCGGTCGAGGAGGAAGCAGCACCAGTTGCGGACCCAATGACCAACGCCACCTCCATGGACACGTGACCACGCTACAAGCCCACCACATGACTTGCACAGGTGTCTCCATGCATGGTTAGAAGGGTGTCTAAATTTTATTTTGCCTCATAGGGTCTATGGTCATATTTTGTATGTTTCTTTTATGTCAAGGTTAGTTGACAGGTCGATTCGGTCTCCCATAGGGGACTGGAATTTTTATATTTAGTCACTATAATCTCTATGACTGGTATCTTAAGACAATGGGCTTTATTTTAACTGGTTGGTTGAACTGGTTTTCCTTCGGGACAGTTCAATTTCTACAGTCAGAAACAAATGGTGATACTGTAATTTCTTCTTTTTGAAGACTTTTTATACAAATCTAACTTACAAAAAAAAAGTAATTAAAGCTCTTATATAATATTTTTTTTTGTAAATGTGTGAGAATCTATATTACTGTAAAAAATTATAATATAGAAAAGGGCACAGGGACTCCCAGGATCTGCCAAAACAAAAACCAGATCTGGGGTCCCAGAGGAGCGATGTCTAATATATCAGGGGAGGCCTGGGCCGCCACCATGGGAAACCGACCCAAACCTCCGCAATCCAATTTGAAAAACAACAACATAACAAAACTGGAAAAAGAATAAGCATAGTGGGGTTTGCTCCTACATTGAGAAGCTTGACCGGGGCTGGTCCTGCGCTAGTCCAGGTTGATGGGGTGCTCTTCATCTCCATCTTTCCTTGTCTCGTTCTCCTCCCTTTGCTTCAACAGGCGTATCTTTCTAATGCACGTTGGGGTTCCATTTCTGTCGGCTGGAATGATGTCTATATGGTGGACATAGCATAGATAAAGATGGAATTGCCCTGTCAGTCAATCCATTTTTTCCTAGTGGCTTCGCTGGTCCTCCGCAAGTCTTTTTGCACTCTCCTCCAGGTTGCTAAGGCGGTTTAGAATACCTGTGAGCACCATCCTCTGGTCCCGGGTTTTTGTCTTGTTGGTCTCTTTCCGGTCCGCACACATCTTACCTATCAACATTTTTGTTCTCCAAGCTTCCTCCACCGTTGTGTGGTAGAGGGTTGTTCTGGGTTGTGTGGCTCCTGGGTCCCTTATCCACCCCGTTTCTTGAGTTAGTTTTTTCCAGGATTTTCCCCTGCGAGGATTTTTTATTTATTTCTCCCATATTTTGATGATCGTCTTTCCCTTTGTATTGACTTGCATGAGGAAGGTACTTTTCGCTTCCCTAGCCACTTGTTCGATTCTTGTTATCCTCTGGGCGCTTGGCGGAGGTTCTGTCCCCTGGGGGCCTCTCTTGCTACTGGTTTTCTTCATGCGTACCATCTTCGCTTGCTTATGGTATTTTTTACGTTGGGTTCTTCTCCTGTTCTGTTTCACCCCTTTCGGGTATGTAAGGTGGTCCCTGTGAGTGCTTTGCTCCGTTTTGTTACTCTTTCTGTTAGACCTTCTTTTATGGAGCCAACCCAGCTTTGGTTCCGTCCTTGCAATCATGGCCTGTTCATCAAGGTGGCCCTTCTGGTTCGTGTCCTCTGTTCCAAAGCGTGTGCACTTGATGGCCTTGTCATAATCTTTGTGCCAATGCTTTTCCTTGTACATTGTACGCCAATCATTTCCCTGCCCCGTAATGGTACTTGGGTGAGGTGTACTCTGACTTGACCCTGGTGAACCTTTTCGTCCTTCGTCCTTCGCCGCCTGTTGGTTATCTATTCTGCTTTCCCATGGGTAA
Organism: Picea glauca; assembly: GCA_000966675.3. Classification (NCBI taxonomy): domain Eukaryota; kingdom Viridiplantae; phylum Streptophyta; class Pinopsida; order Pinales; family Pinaceae; genus Picea; species Picea glauca. The sequence continues at coordinate 266,731 of JZKD02S1675339.1, read as the reverse complement.
CCCCTGTACTTATTTCTATTGACAGTACCGTGGTGTAGTGCCTTCGCCTGATGTGTGATCGTTACCTGCATTTGTAGTCGTGTTTGATTGGTGGGCTATCGGATTCTGCCTGGAACCTTCGTTCCCTTAAATTCCTTCTATGCCTCCATTCTTGAAGTGATCTTCCATACTACTATTGTTGTTATAGTCCTTTGCCGCAAGTTGGGTGCAATCTATTCGGAATTGACCTTGCGGGATGTTGCTACAGATTGTGTCAAGTTATGGGCCTTCGTTATCCACCCCCTCATTCGTTATTTTGTCCGCCAGTCCATTAGCTGACCTCCGAACCCAACACAACTCCATTGTGATCCCTGTCCGCAAGTGCTTCTGGATTTTTTGCAGTAGGTGTGCCAATTGCCAATGTCTCTAGATTTTGCCCATTATGGTGTCGTTTTAGAGTTTTCTTACTGTGTTGATCACCAGCACGGAATCTCCTTCCACTATGGCGTTTGTCATCCCCTCCCGACTTAGAATCTCCAGGCCAGTCTGTAGGGATCTGAATTCCATGGTGTTGTTGGTTTAGTTGCCCATACTCCAAGCGTACAATTAGATGATGTTTCCTTTACTGCCCCTGATTACTCCTCCCAATCCTGTTCGCCTTGGGTTGCCTTTTGCCACCCTGTTGAAATTCAACTTGAGGGATCCTAAAGGTGGAGGATTCCAGTTGTGCTCACCTACTTGGAGTTTTAATAACCGTCTGAATTGATTGGGGTTGCAGTTGTCGTTCAGGTGGAAGGCCTCTAGGACTTGGGAATCTTGGTCAGTGGGTTGCGCTCTACCTATCTGTAAGTTGCGGATTTTAACCGTGTATCGTGTCATGGAGATTATTGATTCCTTGATCTTCTCTTCGGGCCAGCTTTGGTTTCTGAAAATGCGTCGGTTCCTTCCCTTCCATATTGACCATATGATCATTCCTGGGGTGAGTATCCAACAGAGGATCACCTCTTCTTGTTCGTTGTAGTTCTCTTTCCAGAGATTGATGGTTGCAGCAATGTTACCTCGGAACCTATTGGACTGGCGGAAGATACTTGCCGCCCAGTCCCAGAGTTCTGCAGTGTAGGTGCATTTGTCAAGGAGATGGTTCATTGTTTCTTCTTGGGCTTGACAGAGATGACATCTTGATGGCCCTATGAATCCCCTTTTCCTTAGGTTTTCCCACGTTAGAATGTGGTTGTGAAGTATTAACCATTGGAAATTTTTTTATCTTTGGCCATTGGGGGTTGTTCCATAGCTTATCCCAATGTTGTGTTGGGTCTTCTTGGTCCAGATCCGCTATATAGTGTCGAACTTCTTTCAAGTTGAATTCCCAACCATCTTTTTTTCCCCACCTCAGTTGATCCTCTCCTTCCGTGACTACTATTTTCCGTCTTTCCAGTTCCTCCTCCACCTTTTTTACTGTTGTTACGGGTGGATCATTTTTCTGTGGAGTGATCTTGTCCTAGGTTCTCCATTTGTTGCGGTTCGTTTCATGTTTCCAGTATTGGTAGACGTTAATTTTACCTTGCGCTATTAGCTCCTGTTGGAGTACCTCTCTGTCTGGGTTCTCCATTTTCGGTTCCTGTTTCCAAGCGTCCTCCCAGAATCTAGTTGTTCTGCCATTCCTAATTTCCCAAAAGTTGTGTGTCTGAATCCAATTTTTGTTGTGCCAGGCTAGGTTCCAAATGGCTGAACCTTCCCTGGTTCCTCTGAAGAGGATTTTTTCCTGGTCGCGAATGTTTGGGGCATACTTTGCCTTCCATAGGTTTACCCAAGGTGTAGTAGTTTCTTTGACACCATAGTTTCTCCCCATATGCGTTATTGGTCACTTGTGGGTCCTGTAGCCCCAGACCTCCTTTTCTTTTTGGCTTGCAGACTTTCTCCCAAGCCACCAGGGCCCATTTTTTCTTTGTTTTCATGCCTCTCCACAGAAAGTCCCTTTGGATGGCTCTTATTTTTTGTAGAATCCCCTGTGGAGTTGGGTAGACGGACATCATAAAGGTTGGGATTGCTTGTAAAATAGACTTGGTTAGTATCAATCTTCCGGGTAGATTGAGGGATCTATACATCCAATTTTTTACCCGTTCCTGTAACTTGTTTATTACTCCTTCCCAAGTTGGCATTTTACACACTTTGTCTGTCAGTAGAACCCCCAAGTACTTGGCTAGGAATATCTTCCGCTCAAATACCAGAATGTTGGTCAAATTCCTTTGGATAGCTTGGTTGGTATTGAAGAAGAAGATCATCGACTTGGAATGGTTGATCTCAGTGCTCGAGGCTTCCCCAAAATCTTCTAGGATTCTTTTGTAGGCTTTAGTTTCCTTGACCACGGGTATGCCATGGAGTAAGGTATCATCCACAAACTGTTGGTGTGTTGAAGTAGGGAAATTTTTGAAGGGTTTGAGAGTTGTTATTTCCCCTATTGTGGTTGCGCTCTTTATGCTCCGGCTGAGGCCTTCCATCATCAGAATGATCAGGAAGGGGGACAACGGGTCTCCTTGTCTGATACCTCTCGTGGTCCAGAAAGGTTTGGAAGGGGCTCCATTTATTAGTAGCGAGTAGCTTGTTGTGGATATGAGACTAACAATCCATCTGATCTAGTGTTGGTTGAAACCAAAGGCTTCCAGGGTCTTGACCATATAGTGCCAACTAATTTTGTCATAAGCTTGTGCTAGGTCCAGTTGTATTATCATTCCCCCCCTCTTCTGAAGCTTCAAGGTGTGGATGATCTCGTGGGCTTGGATGATGTTGTCCATTATTTGTCTTCCTTCCACAAATCTCGCATGTTCTTGTGAGACCAGTGTAGGTAGGAGGGGTTTTAGTCTATTTTCTATGACTTTGGAGATTATCTTGTAAACCACATTGCATAGCACTATAGGTCTGTATCGGTCAGGGGTTTTGGCTTCATTTTCTTTGGGGATTAGTGTGATCATTGTGGCATTTAGTGCTTTAAGGATGGAGGCTAGCCTTCTTGAGTCTTCTACTACCTTATAAATGTCATGTTTGACGATTTCCCAGCAGGCTTTGAAGAATTCCACTGTGAAGCCATCTGGACCTGGGGCTTTCCCATTGGGCATTTCCTGGAGCACCTGATCAACTTCTTCCGTGGTGATAGGTTTGTTTAGGAAGATGTTTTGTTGCTCTGTGACTAGGCGTGGAATATGTTGGGTTGTCCTTTGAATGGCCTCTGTCATGTCTTGGTTGGGTTCTTGGGCTATCCTGTGGAATGTGTAACTAGAGCGATTTCGATCTTCTGATGTGATTCGCGCTCAATTCCATCCTGGTCCTTGATCTTCAAGATTTTTTTGTGGGCTCTTCTGGCCATGGTTTTTCTATGGAAAAACTTGGTGTTTCGTTCTCCTTCCTTTAGCCATCGGATATACGAATTTTGACGCCAGAGTGTTTCTTCCTGCTGGCATCACGCCTCCCAATCTTGGGTGATATGGATCTCTTCCTTTTTCCGATCCTCCGTATAGCCTTCCATCATGCAAGTTTCTTGGAGCTTTTTCATTTTTTCTTCTAAGTTGGTTTTCTCTTGGTTTATATTCCCAAAGGTATCCATGTTCCACTCTTTGAGATTATTTTTGATGTACTTAAGTTTCTTATAAAGTTGCAACATCCTGGTCCCTTTCTCCGATTACTCCTCCTGCCACCATTGTTTGATTCTTTCCTTGAAAGTCGGGTGTTCAATCCAGGATTTCTCAAATCTGAAGGGTCTGTTCTTTGGTGTTGTTTGGAAACTTGCTTCTAGTTGCATTGGCCAATGATTAGATCCCCCCCCGGGGAAAGATGTTGCAATCTAAGGTTTTCCCCTGCATAATGATTGACTCCGATATAAGGAATCTGTCGAGTCTTTTTGCTACCTGAAACTGGTTCATCCGTTTGTTGTTCCAGGTGAACTGGCCATCTCTAGTTTTGAGATCTACCATCTCTGCTATGTCTATGAACTTTAATAAATCATCCGCCTCTCGATCCAATCTTCTTGTACCTCCTTTCTTCTCTACAAGTGAGGTGATGATGTTGAAGTCCCCTGCCAGGATCCAATGGAAAGTGGTGTGTCAGGATTTTATGTCTTCTAGGTCTTGGATCATTCCTCTCTTTTCCTCTAACCCTTGGGGCCCATACACATTAGTGCAAAGAATCTCTTTTGTGTTTCAAATGATTTGCATGCGTACCATTAGGGTGTGCCTGGTTGCTTCGGTTGCTATTAGATTTAGAATTTGTGGGTTCCACAAAGTGAGAATGTCGCCTACCATTTGGTGGTCTTCGATGGCTACCATCTTGTACTTGCTCCATTGTTGTTTATTGATTGCCTCCATTCTGTCTGTAGTGCATTTCGTCTCTTGAATAAAACAAAAATCTGGTTTTTCCTGCTTTAGTTTAGTCCTAAGGATTCTTTTCTTTCTTGGGTTGTTTAGGCCTCTTATATTCCAAGTTATGACCTTCATTTAAACATGTGGGGGGGAGTTGGGAAAGAGTTTCTTGATCTTACCCGAATTTATCAGTAGCGCTCCCAGCCCCTGTAGGGTTACACTGTTTGATTTCCTACCTTTTTTCCTCCTCATCTGCTTGGGTGATAACTATGGTTGTCCCTCACCGGCTTTGACTCCTAGGTGTCCTATCTCCCTGTGTGTGCATTTTTTTCCTCTAGCTTTGGCTTCCTCCCATAGGAAAACAGGTACTGGATGCGGTCAAGTTGCTATGTTGGTACGTTGTCGACTCCCTACCTCTTCCATTGCTCCAATATGTTCGGAAGGTCTATCCCTTCTCTTTCCACCAGGTCCCTAAGATAAGGGTCTTCTGTGCCTACTTCGCTCGGGGTCATCTTCGCATCTCCCTCTGCATCTTGCATGGCGGTGTTGTCATCTTTTATTTCTCCGTCCATCGGGGTTGCGCAACTCCCTTGTGCCATCTTGTTACTTGGCCGATTGGTAGGCTCTTTTGTTGCTTGTTCTCTAACCTCTTGAGCTTTTACCGAGTCTCTTTCATCTTCTGCCCCTTTATTTGTTTGGTCCCTTTCCTCCATTTTATTCCGGGTCTCCGGGTTATTTCCTACTGAGGTTTTATTCTTCTTTTTATTTTCTCTGTTTCTAGGGTTCGGTGTTATAAACCCTTCTTCATCTTGTTGTGTTTTGGGGTTTGTCGCTTCCTGCTTTTTATTGAGAGGGCATTCTCTGATCAGGTGGTCGTGTTTATGGCATATTCTGCATCTAAAGGGGATCTGTTCGTAATCTATTTTTTGGATCCATTCCTCATCCCTGAATTCCATACTTATGGCTTCTGGGAGTGCTCCAGAAACGTCCATCTCTATGCAGATTCTTGCGTACGATGTGTATCTTCCTTTTAGGGTGGCTTCTGAAGTCTTCACATATTTCCCCAGTTTGTTTCCTATTGCTTCAAAGGTGGAGGGAAACCAGTAGTCTAAGGGTAAGGAATAGAATCTCAGCTAGACCGGTACCTTTTTGAACGTCTCTTTTTCCGGGGAGAAGTTTTCTTTCCAAGGTTGCATGTATAGTCCAACTGAGGCGTGGAAGTATGGACCTCCCTCGAAGACTCTATCCCTATCCTCCAGATTCATGAAGACCGTTGTGAAGAAACCTTTCGAGCCCAGGTGAAGCTCCACTTCTCCATTTGGCTTCCAGTGGTATTTGATCTAGTTGCGCAGAGTTCTCTCTATGGGCCATAACCCCATGAACTTGCATATGAGTGCATGCATCTTCATCTGGTCCCTGTAGAGTTGTGTTTGTGGGTCCTCCAATATCACCTTGAGTATCATTGTTGTTTTGGGCTTGCACGGGTTACGCACTTTTGTCCCATTGGCCTTCGCGGTTTCTTGCGCCTCACTCTGAGTTTCCTTAGCTTCTTCTCTTGTGCTCTCGTTTTTGTCTTGGTTTCTTTCTTGTCATTTCCTTGGGTCTAGTTCTGAGGTTCCTGTTGTTGGTGCCTTGAAAACTACACCTCTTGGCCCTTTCCCTTTATCCACGACTACCTGTTTGTAAGAGGGTGTCACCTTACCCCTCTTTTAGTGCTCATGTTACTCTTTGTTATGGCCGCGACTGTCAAACCCTAACTCGCCTTGACTACTCCTAGAATCATGTTTTGTGTGAATAAAACTTTGTGTAAATAAAACTTTTATATAATATTAAAAACTATTTTTATTTATATTTAAAATAGGTTTATAAAACTTTTTTATTAATAATATCAACTATAGTTAGAATTTTGTATGCAATATTTCTTAGTTATAATAACTTAAAAATATGGTTTTGTGATTGTTTATTTTTATCTTTTATATGAAAATTAGTAGTATTAATATGCTACTTCTTTGTAATGGTTTATTTTTATTTTTTATATAAAAATGAGTAGTATTAATATACTACTTCTTTGTAATTGTTTATTTTTATTTTTTATATGAAAATTAGTAGTATTAATATGCTACTTCTTGATTGTTAATTTTCTTCAAAATATTACTTTGAAATCTTAAAAATAATTAAAAAACATAAATAAATAACTTTATTGTCTCGTTCTAAAAAGAAAGAGAAAGCTTTTTATCTTATTATCTTTTATGTTATATATTTTCTTATAAGTGAAATTATTAATGTATTAACCAAAATTTATTAAACACATTTTTTTTTTTATGTTTTTTAAATTTAGTTATTTTTACACTTCATTAAATTATTTATAAATAACAATGTAAATTATTAATGTATTAACCAAATTTTTTTATATTTCATTAAATTATTTATAAATAAAAATTATATTTCATTAAATTGTTTATAAATAACAATGTGAAATTATTAATATATTAACCAAAATTTATTAAAAGCTTGTTTTTTTTCAAATCTTGTTATTTTTACACTTTGTTAAATTATTTATAAATAACAATTTTAAATTTATAATTACATGTTAATATGTAATTCAAATTTGTTAATGGGATTTAATTTTAATGGTTAAAAAGAGAAATTTTTAATCTCTTTATCTCAATTTAAAATTTAAAAAGGAGAAATTGTTGTATTATTATATTTAAGTTATTGTTACTGTATAATTTGAGTGCCCTAGAAGAGTTTTTCAACATGTTGAATCCATTTCTACATTCAAAAATGGATTCTGAAAAACAAAAAATAATGATTCATGTAAATTTATATCGTAGGATTCTGAAAAAAAATCCATTTCGTAAAAAGCCTTAGCAATATTTTTAGGAAAAAAATAACATATGATTTTTTGAAACTTCAATAATTTTACACTTAATAATATTTTTCAATAGCTAATATTTAAAATTTATATTTAGTAATTTTTAAATCTTTAAATCACATTGTATAATATAAGAAACATTAAAATGTTTTACATTTTTTAATTATTTTAGGTGTAATTATAAATTAAATTGTAGAATAAAACTAAAAATTATATTGAAAAGTGTTAAAATTCTTTAGCAAACACTTAAAATTTTCTTTATACAAGAAGAAAAAGTGGTGTGAAGTTTGCTAATCCAATTTTAATTATGCATTTAAAAAAAAACTTTTACATTAGGTTACATCTACCAAATCACATTTATCTTTAGAAGTTCACATTGTGAACATGTTTTCCAATTGTATAATAAAATTATCTCTATATAAAATAAAAGTGTTTTCCAATTGTATAATAAAATTATTTAAAAAACACTTAAAATTTTTCTATATAAAATAAAAGTGTTGTGGAGTTTGTTCATCCAATTTTAGCTATGCATTATGTTTTTCATATAGTTTTTTTTTTTTTTTTTAATTATATTATTCAATAACTTCCTTATTAATAATTTTGACTTGCATTCCAATGATACTCTAGTAATTTTTAAGAAAACTTTATTCAATCAATTATAAACTTTTATTCAATATACCATAAGTCACTTTAATCATTTTTTATTTATGAAAGAGTGACATGATAATCACTATATCAGTATATATAGTCTCATTTTTATTTCATAATGAATTTAGATTATTAAAAGTTAAAAATGAACTACTACAATGCAAACAACTAAATATGTTATGATAATTTTGAATATTTGATTAGGTAATATTTTCATTTCATAATGAATTTAGATTATCAAAAGTTAAAAATGAATATTTGATTAGGTAATATTGGATAGCCTTGACAAATTTATTTCCTAAAAGTCTAAAAGAGCACATGGCTTCTAATTCAATCATACTTTGGAATGTTATGGATAGGGCTACTATGACAAACAACTTTTATTTATCAATTTATTTTAGGAATGTTTTGAAGATTTCAAGTAACACCTAGCTTTCTCCAATTCTACTTCAACTTTTAAAGGTATGGAGTAGCCACTATCATTTTTCTCTTACATTTAAGTTATGCACAAGTAATACATTATTACAAGTTTTAAGCGTTTCATAATTATTTATCTTTTTTATTTTGGATTCTAGAACTGTTACATAAAAACATTTCTAAAAGACAAATATAAGTAGCTTTGCTACTAATTTCACTTGTTTCAAAAAAAATATTAAATATTGATAATCATTGAAACACAAATTAACTAGATGTTATATATATAATAGATTTTTAGGCTTTTATCACATTTGATTGTCCAAATTGAATAAACCAAATCATAGTAGCTATCAAGAGTACAGGACTTGAAATCTATGAATATTTTGCAAAACAATATCATATTAAGCTTTACATGTATGAAATGTAGGAAATCTTTATTAAATATGTTTTGTAAGTAAATATTTAAAATATATATTTTTTTATTTTTAAATAAGATTATTTTTTATTTAGTAAAAATATGTTTATTTAATAAAATTATATTCAATTGAGTAACAATATGAAAAAAGTATATTACATAATAGATTTCAAAAAATATATTTCTAATTTTAAAATATTTGGTTTACTATAATACTAGAAAATATATGGAAAAAGTATATTACTTAATAGATTTCAAAAAATATATATTTAATTTTAAAATATTTGGTTTACTATAATGCTAGAAATGTTCAATAAGTTTATGTTGACTCGGTTATAAAGTAGTTAGGATAACTTTGATATAAGTAGTAACGAGTTTATACTTCAAGGATTATGGGTTCATGGTATTGGGTAACCCATTTTATGAAGCCTATTTATGGGTTCATTTTAAGATGCTTCATGGTATAGGCGAAGAGTTGGCCTATTGCCTTGTATAGGCTCAAGTGGTCGAGTGGCTATTGTAGTCTCGGAGTGCATAGTGTAGGCTAGATTTGGTCTAGAGAGCCGAGCAAGAAGGAGCTCATTCTCAAACACTCTTGTTGAGAGCACGTAGACTTTATAATGTATTGTAGAATGGTTTTTCCCAGGAAATCATATTGTATAATGGTTTGTTATTTATTTCATTTGTTTGCAACTATCATGTGCTTAGTTTTTATGCATTATTCTCTCATGGATTAGTATAGAAAGTGTATTCCACACTTGTGCTTCCTTTCATTTGGTATCAAAGCCTAATCACCTCATACCCAAGGTGTTAGGGACAAGGTTTTTCAATTTAATCTTGGTTTGAGTGGGAGCTTGTGCGGAATAAAAACTTGTTGCAAGAAAATAGCAAGCACGACAAGACTTGAAATGGAAAGTGAGCTTAAAGCATGTGGCTTTTTCATATAACATGCATGGAGAAGCGTGAATTTGTGGGTAGATGGATAGATATACCACTTGGATACTTGGACCTACCAAGATCGAGTAAAGATTTGACTAATCTGTCAGATTTAAAGCATGCATGATGGAGAAGCGTGAATTTGTGGGTAGATGGATAGATATACCACTTGGATACTTGGACCTACCAAGATTGAGTAAAGATTTGACTAATCTGTCAGATTTAAATCGTGCATGTCTTAAGTGTGATTTGATGATGTCAAGGCCTAGATTTGCGATGGATCTATTTCATATCTACAATATTAGTATGAGATTATTATTTGCAATACTGGACTTATTGGTGCTCTATTGTTGGGAGCCATGAAGAACAAATGAGATTGGATCTATTGTATCTTGAAGAGGACCATGTGGAGGCGAGTGAGCTCTCTAAGATCCATAAAATACAATGGGAAGATTAGTGCTTGGTTGAGCAGTACGAAGTCTATGTAGTTGTATTTGGAGCAGGAGGGATGTTAGAAATGAAATGGGTTGATGTTTCATAGCATCACATGCTCATGGATACAATCATAAGTATTTTTATTGAGTTAGATTTTATCACATATGTAAATGGGCATATGGTTGTAAGGACTATTTAGGCATGCATACTCATGGTTTGATGGTTCACCCATGTAAAGTATAGATGTAGACTTAGGTGATAGGGGGCATGTTGTATTCTTGAATACCTAGTTAATAAACTTTGAGGGGGTAGGTGTTTATTCCAAGTCAAGTTTAAAGGGGAGGATGTTGGGTTAATCTTGACTTGGTCATAAAATTGTTAGGATAACCTTAATACAATTAATGATGGGTTTAGAGATCATGGTTTATGGACCCATGGTATTGAATAACCCGTGGTATTTTCTCATGGCATTTCATATGATGTCCAATCTATTTAATGGCTTCAGATACCCCATTGTAAGATGCTTCATAGTATAGGCCTCAAGAGTTCACCTATTGGCCCATATAGGCTTGGGTGGTCAATGTAGTCTTGGAGTGCAATATATAATGTAGGCTAAATTTGGTTTAAAGAGCCAAGCAAAGTCAGATTTGGTCTAGAGAGCCAAGTAAGAAGGAGTCCACTTTTGAACACGCTTGAGAACACAAAAACTCTATAATGTATTATAACCATTTAGTTGATAAGTAATTATGTTAATTATCATATTCTTAATTTCTACATATTTTTCTTTTATGAATTAGTGTAGAAAGCCTATTTTGTACCATATAATATCTCTTGCTTTTTATTTTGATTTTAAATTAATGGGTTAAGTTCATTTTAAATGATCTTAATTTTTTTTTACTTTTAATTGGTTTGTTCTTCTCAAGGCTTGTGATTGTAATTCAGGATACTTTGATATTTGTTGTTTATTTTACTTGGGAATTCATTATTGCGTAAATAATATAAAGTAAACTTGTAGTAACTTGTTTTAACATTTTTTACCTATTTCTAGTACACTATATTGGAATTGCTTTGGAGTCAAAATCTTTTTTGACTTTCAATTAGTTGATTTTATAAAAGAATTATACTACAGTTTTACAATAGTTTTGAAATATATATGTATTAAATTAAATATTTGATAATTATAAAATATTTTCCAATTTTTAAAATTATTGTTGAGTAAAGATATTAACATGACTAATTGCATCTAGTTATTTGTTAGAAATTAAAAATATATTAAAATTTAAAAAATTGTGTTTTCTATAAATTACCACATAATTAATTATAGGTACTATGTCCACCATTTTCATAAATAAAATTAAATAACTTATCATATTTTAAAATAAAAATATATTTTTTAATTATGCTATATAACTATAATTTATTATTTAAACTTAACTAATAATAAATTAACAAGCATCAATTAACTATGTGGCCTTTTGTGCATACATGAAATCTCCTTAGTTATATAACAAGCATCAATTCCTTATAAACAATTATTCCAACTTTAAAATGCTTCAACCTAATTATATTCATTGAACTTCATATATAGCAACCACTCGTTCTTGGGTTCTATAATTGTTTGTTTATTTTATACACTCCATGTCTTTAACCACTTTATTACATAAAATTGATTATAATTCCATGTCGTAGTCATAGAGGGACTATAGCGATCGATAAAGCGTTGACTACATATTAGTTTGTCCTTTGACCGGAAATATTTGCACAATACCTATTGTTGGAGCTATGGAATTAAAAGCATATATTTATATATATTAAAAAGTAACATATATGTATTGATCTGATTGGCTAAGAGATTGGAGTTCTTATTGTCAGCTTCGCTATTCCCAATGTAGTATATGGCAACATATACAAACTTTTTCTCGTAGACAGTATGTTTTAATCATATATTTTTCCTGTATATTGCTTGAAGGTCGATTAATGCTACCATTAGTTTGAATGTTTGTATTAGCATTTTTTGATACCCGAATATATTCGTCAGTTTTGATATGTACTAAGCATATTGAAATGTTTTCATATCCAAGCTTTGTATATTTCTTGAAATTTATTGACACTTATTCTGAGATGCCTCAATAGGCTTGACAGCGTAAATGTTTACATGATGCAACGTCCTCCAACACCCTTGACAGCTTAAATGTTTGCATAGCGCGAGGTCCTTAGATAGCCTGAGAGTCTTAAATTTTTATTTAAATATGGTTCTCAGAGTACATGCCAATTCAATAGCCATTGTATGTTTCATCATTGTTATGCCATTGAAGCTACATACATTGTTTACTGGTTTGGTGACTGCTTCTTCTTTCTTGGTTTGTTGGGTGTTGCCATTGTATGTTTCATCCTCGTAATCGTTGAAGCTAGATACATTGTTTACTGGTTCGATGAGTGGTTATTCTTCGTTGGTTTCTCAGTTGCTGTTTTTTGTTGTTTTGCTCGCGATTCGACCTGCGCTTCTGCATTTCATCATTTCGAAGTAAGTTTCAATGCCATAGTTTCATTTTTTATTCCTTGTTTGTTGTTCAGTGTTTGCATTTTGCAAGTAAGAATGTTTGCGTATTTGTAGTTGCATGTTCCTTGTATGTTTCTGGTTCCTTTTATGCTTCAGCTGCAGTTTCGTAATCGTTAGAGATACATATGTTGTTCACTGGGTCGGTGGATTTTGTTGGTTCGTTGGTTCCTGGGTTGTTGGTTCTGTTTGTTTGCCTGGGGTTTGCGCTTTGAGGCCCTGGGGGTGTAGTTCGACCTCTTTGTGCTTTCTCGTTGGTTTGGTCCTTGCAAGTTTCTTTTCTTTGATTTGGCCTTGCAGGGTTGGGGTGCAGCGGCGGTGGGTGGGGCTTTTTTTTTTCTTTTTTTTGGATTGTTATTGTTTTTTTGGGGCGCTTTACGATGTTCAACCCCTGCACCCACTAGTCAATCTGCAGTTGTTTTATTTTCCATTTTTGTAGAGGTCGTTATCTGTAATTCTGTGAGATTTTCTTGGTGCTCAAGTCCTGCCATGAAAGAAAATAGTTGAATACAAAATTGTTGGAGGATTACATGTGAAGTTACAATATCCATAGTTTTTTTGGTCAGATGTGAGGATATGACGTGACATGTTCTTTCTCCTCTACATAGACTGGTGTGCGCACGATACAATTTGTGTTGTGCTTGAGATATGATATGTGCAACAAAGATTCTTCAAGATTATATTTTCATGTCTGGAAGCATGCTTAGGTAGTTTGCCACGGAAAACTGAGAGCTTGTATCGTGGGCACAACAGTATGTGTAGAGGATAAAGAACATGGTTAAAGGGCATATCTGGATGAATTGTCAAGGAAAACCAGAAATTGTTTAGCTGCGGCCATGCAATTGCGTGATATTTTCTGCCTTGTAATATATTTTGGCCAGGGAAAAAAAGCTAGACATTTACAACCATGGATAGAGAAGCGCAAAGGTTCATGTTTTTGCCTTTGTAAACTGTTCGCTGAGTTAGTTTTTTTGTATCTACATATTGCTTGTTCTCCAATGAAAACTAGCTTCCATTGATGTTCATTGAATTTTTTGGGTTCCCACATTGAAACAAACAGAGTAGCTGGAGAAAAGGAGGGAGTCTTGACTGCATCGGCTGAAGAAGATATAGAAAGGTCCATGCTTGTACTGTTGTTTCATATTTCGTTGTTTTGTATTTAATTTATGGTCTGTATATGTGTTAAACTAGTTGTGTGCCTTCCTACATGGTAAGTTATCTTGGTTACATACGTTCCTTCCTGCATACTAAGCTAGTTTATGTCCGTTGTGTTTGCACTGCATTGCTGCATTTAAAGAAACAAAATCGTTGGACGGGACGAAGGACACTTTAGCGGGTAAATAGACCTTTTTATTTTTCTTTTAGATGTCTATTTTCATACTAACTTGCCTTTGTCTCGATTGCATCTTCAGTGTTGCTGCCTTGGAAAAAATAGGTTGCTTGGACAGGGAGATGAATTCTTCTGTGCAACAGTAGAGGGTTATGTGGTACAATCTTCTAAAAGGTATACCAAGTGTGCTGGTAAATTAAATATACAAACTGGGTGGGAGCATATAATATTAGACTTGAAAACAATGAATTCGCAGTATTGGGCCTTTTTGTGCTCCCTGTTTCTACTTTTTCCATTTTCTATTATCCCTTTTGTTTTCTAATTCATCTGCTTAGTGTGGTTTCTGAAAATTCCCTCGTGCGTCGGTTGGCGGACTAATGGACTGACATGTGTGGTCCTGCTTCTACCTTATTCCATAGTTACCCAATTTGTCGATTGTGGCTTCCAGGTTGGCAGGTTGAAGATTGCTCCCCTAGCTTCCGGGGGTCCATGATATACAGATTGGCCATGGTGACCTGCGGTCACGCCCTGTTTACTGTTAAACATTTCTCCAGTTAAAAATTTAATATGCATACAGTTTTACGGCTATTTGGTCCTTCCGATGGACAATATACAATGCATATATTTGTTTAGTTCTGATGTTCATCTGCACATGCTTGCATCAAAAAAATTTGGACTAGTGAGATGACCATGAGAAGTCAGTCATCCTAGACATCAACAGACATACAAGGCCAAAGGTAAAGATGCATACGTTGTGCTCTTACTATGTTTACTAAAAAAATTTCTTGGGATATACATTCATCCATGGCATGGCGGATATGTTGATGCCATTTTCAATACACGGTTTCCATCTTGCAAGAAGTATCAACAAGTACAAGTGAAACACCGAATGTGTTGCATGTTCTGCAGACCAAGAGGTGTGGTTGTGAAGTTGTGGCTCCATAGTTCATCAATACTATTTGTGTACTTGTAGCACACTACAATTCACTTTAGTTTTCCTGTTCAAAAAATGTCATCAGGTATAGAGTTGTGACATCCAAAGTACTATCAATAGAGGGCTTGAACAAACGCCAAACGGGACAACTGTTCGTCAGGGACATAATGGTTGTCTATACCACCTACTTGGAAAAGGAAAACAAAAGTAGATCCATTATGCGTGCTGATATGATTGACAAGGACACCATGATGACAGTCACACTGAATGTTCCTCCACAACTTGTCCAGAAACATGCAGAAAATATATTGCCTCGTAATGGGATATACATTACAAATTTTAATGTATTGCCAAAAACAGTATATGACCGTGGTGATTGCGATCGAATTATTTTGCTCAACGAAACAAGCATTGTGGAAAAAATTCCTGCTATTTGTTCAAAATATCGCTTCCTCCCGGACTCGACTATCAGCCATCTTGCATAGAGCACTGATATTTACCCAATTAGAACGATTGGGGCTGTTGTGACACTGGTGAGAAAATTTGGGTCGCAATACATTCTCCATATAAAGGATGGAGAGTCGGACAACAACAAGGCAATGGTACCGCTTTTCATATTCAGTTTTTTTCTTAACTTTCGCGTATGCATATATGTCGGATAAGTTACAAAAATACTGCATTGTTCCATGTTGTAGCTACAATTGTTCAATACGTATTCAAATTTGTTTTCTTCAATGGAACAACAATTGCATAGAGGGAATATTCCACTTATGTTGTTCAAAAATATAACAAAGAAGAAGGATGCTAGAGAAAGGATATTTCGGACAACCCAAGCAACGTTTGTAACAGAGTTGTGAGAAAATATAGTAGAGGATCTGGAGAAACTAGCTAGCTCTACAATTGTTGTGCGTATACATCCACAAAATCATCCTCACTTTGCTTATAGAAATAGCCTTCAACAAATTTTTGCACCTGTTTACTTTTTCTTTTTTGTTTTAAAGGGGAGGGGAGGATGCAGTTGTGTATTATATTTTTCAATGTATTAATCCCTTTGCTCACATTTCCAGGTTGAAGGTATTTTAGTTGCAGCTAATGTGTACTCGACCCCCTTTGAGCCTGTATGTGAAAAATGCCATTCAGTTGCTTCTGCCTCCGCTTTGATAAGTGATGATACGATTGATTGTCTGCGATGTGGTGAAAAATGTCCATATATTTATGGAGATTGTGTTAATGGTGTTATCCGAACCGTGGGCAACACAACTATGCAGTGTTCGGTTAGGCAGCCTCTGTTACAAAACGTGCTTCCTGAATTGGAAGAGTTTTCGTATGAAACGTATCTACAAAAAAAGGCAAGCAGTGTCTATATGTTGCAGCAACTTCAGATACAGAGAAAATTCACCTTAAATGAGGACAATGCAATTTTGCATATCAGCTGAAGAAGGGCAATTTTTTTTTAAAATCAAACTTTGAGAGGAAACGAAAAATACCTCATGTCTCTTTGTAATATGTGTTCAACATCTAGATGAATGTTCATTTCAAGAGAAAAGGAATGCGCCAACGTCTTTTCTTTGTATATCAAATTGTTTGGTGCAAAGGTCGATGGGTTCTGCTCAATGGAACCTTTTGGGAACTTTCTTCTGGGTTGTTTAAAGTATGGTTGGTTCTCGGTTATCTAGTTTGTCTTTCAATTTGTATATTGTGGAATTCCATCTCTTCTTTGGAGGACACAGAACAATATAATTGAATTTTTTTGGCCAGCTGGCACGTAGATCCGCCTGATAATTTCTATGGCGCTGTGACGCAAATGTACTATGTGACTTGTTTTGGCAAATTTCCTTGATCAATGAACTTGGTCAAATTATTGTTGTGAAATAATTTGAAATCAACGAATATATAGTGTGTGAAGTGCAACTGTCCTATCATACCAACAAGAGGCTCTTAAAATTCAAATTGATCTTTGTTTTCACAATTTTTTCTTATTCAATGAACTTGGTAAAAATAATATCCTGGAATAATTTGAAATCAACGAATATATACTGTGCGGAGTGCAATTGTGTTATCATATGAACAAGAGGGCATTAAACTTCAAATTGGTCCTTCTTATGCTTGCGGTGATAGAATTTTACAAAAAAAATCTTTTGTTTCCTTCATTTTTTTAAAAATAAGCGATTTAACATCCTTTAATAATTTAATGTAATTCACTTGTACAATAACAATAGTTAATATTAATATTTTAGTATCTGAAAATAATGTTTTTAGATTAAGTTAGATAGGATGAGCATTGCTAAACAATTGCAATCTTGAACCCGCCAAACGTGGAATCTGCAAGTCCACCTGTCAATTTGTATATCACGGAAGTCTGGGTGATATTTGCAGGACACCGAACACAAGAGGTTCAAATTTCAGCCCGCCAGGTCGAGAACCCGCGATCCAAAAAGTGCCCAAGTATGGAACGAGGGATCCGCATATGCTCTATAAAATCTCGTGTCCATACTTTCTAAAAGTACATGTTTACTATGTATTACTCGTTTGTCGGAAAACTTTTATATCAGTCGCCCGACCAGATTGTACA
Organism: Picea glauca; assembly: GCA_000966675.3. Taxonomy (NCBI): domain Eukaryota; kingdom Viridiplantae; phylum Streptophyta; class Pinopsida; order Pinales; family Pinaceae; genus Picea; species Picea glauca. Next base: position 249,284 of record JZKD02S1675339.1, on the reverse strand, counting down.
AACTTTCTCATTTAATTAAATTCTACAATAGCAAAAATTATTATTAATAATTTAGTATTGAAAATCATGTTTTTAGATATGTTAGATAGTTGATAGGGATTAGTATCTGTAAACAATGGCAAACTTGAACCTGCCAACCCAATTCCATCTGTCAATCTGTATATCGCGGAACTCCAAGGGTTATTCGGAGGACAAGGAACAATGAAAACTGCAATGTTGAGCCATGCAACCCATAGGTTCGTTTGTCAATTTGTAAATCTCATTCCATACTTTATATAGAGACTATGTCCAAAATTCTGCGTGTCAATTTGTATATCTCAGAAGTCTAGGTGCTATTTGTAGGACACAGAACAATAGATACTTAATTTTCAGCCCACTAGGTCGCGAACCCTCGATCCAAAAAGTGTTTGAGTATGGAATGAGGGATCTGCATATGTTCTAAAACACTATCAATTTGTATATCGTGGAAGTCTGGGTGCTATTTGTAGGAGACAAAACAATAAAGACTCTATTTCCGGCCCGCCAGGCCGCAAGCCTGCGATCCAAAAAATGCCTAAGTATGGAATGAGGGATCTGCATATGTTGTATAAAATCTCATTCCATACTTTATATAGACTATGTCCACAAGTCTGCGTGTGAATTTGTATATCGTGGAAGTCTAGGTGCTATTTGTAGGACACTGAAGTCTTGGTGCTATTTGTAGGACACGTAACAATAGATACTTAATTTTCAGCCCACCAGGTCGCAAACCCATGATCCAAAAAGTGCCCAAGTATGGAATGAGGGATCCGCATATGTTCTAGAACACTATCAATTTGTATATCACGGAAGTCTGGGTGCTATTTGTAAAAGGCAGAACAATAGAGACTCTCTTTTCGACCCACCAGACCACGAGCCTGCAATCTAAAAACTGCCTAAGTATGAAATGAGGGATCCGCATATGCTGTATAAAATCTCATTCCATACTTTATATAGAAACTGTCTACAAGTCCGCGTGTAAATTTGTATATCGCGGAACTGTAGGTGCTATTTGTAGGAAATTGAACAATAGATACTTAATTTTCAGCTCGCCAAGCCACGAACCCATGATCAAATGCAATGTTTAGCCAAGCAACCTGTAGGTCCTCCTATAAATTTGTATACCGCGGAAATATGGGTGCTATTTGTAGGAAACAACACAATAGAGACTCTTTTTTCAGCCCACGAGGCCGCCAACCCACGATCAAAAAAGTGCCTAAGTATGGAATGACTCTTTTTTATATTGCTCGTTTGTGGAAATACTTTTATATCAGTCAGCCGACCAGATTGTGCAAACTTTCTCGTATAATTAAATTTTGCAATATAAATATTTAACAGTAATAATTTAGCACATGTCAAGTTCTGAATTTGTATATCGTGGAATTGTCAGTGCTATTTGTAGAGTGCAGAATAATAGATGCCCAATTTTTTTCCCGCCAGCCCGAGAACCCCTGATCCAAAAAAGTGGCTAATTATGGAATTAATACAGAATCATTAAGGAAAAAAAAAATGCAATGTTGAACCAACCAACCCGCAAGTCTACCTGTCAATTTGTATATCGCGGAAGTGTAGGTGCTATTTGTAGGACACAGAACAATAGAGGCTCAATTTTCAGCCCGTCAGGCCGAGAACCATCGGCCCTTCATGTGCCCTAGGTATATCTTCGCCCGACCGCTTTTCATACTTTGGTATTTCTTGGAATCAGTTTCACCATTGTTGTTGCCTTCGTACTTGTTTCCAGATATGCAATAATTGAGCTTTAATGCTAGTAGCCATCCTGCAGCAACCGTTAAAACTGTCATTAATGTCCGAAAGTCCGGAGAAGATTTGTCATTAGTACGAATTAAACTAATATTTTCCCACAAGCATGTTATCCTTTCCAAGTATTCATTTCAAAGGCCACACAATCTTTTTTTATTTTTGCGCCAAAGGCTTGGTGCTTTTAAGAAATTTCTGATTCTTAATCTCTTTCCGTCATCACCACCATGTTGGCACTTTTTTCTAATTGTGCAATTAGTAAGTTGTGATGGTCACAGCTCATTCCGCATGAACTATGGAAATTGTCATTGATCGGCGAAAGGCTCAAGGAGATATTCCATTAATACGCATTAAACCATAATTTGCGGAGGCTTATATTATCCCTCCTCGATTTTCATTTCAAACATCGTCTTGACCAAATGGAAATTCTAAATAACTTATGGCAGCAGTTCTCTCCACACACAATAAACACATTGGGGCATAATGGCCAGAGGTTCCACTATTCCAGGTCATATTCTTACTATTCATCTCCCTCCACCCAGGAGAAAAAAAGGAGATGGTCCCTTGGTACACTGAGAGATATATTTCAAGCCAAAAAATTCCATCGCAACCTTGGCTGGTTAGAGAACCTGCCCAGTTGTAGTCATTGCTATCGCAGAAGTTGATGCCATGAATTTCAAGCTAGAAGAAGATGATCTAATGGACCATGATACAACAATGGATGATGGTAATGCAGAGAATCTTCCCACTCCTGCGCCCAAATTGAAATCAACCATAACGAACGGACCTTCCCAGCTCGGTGATCGCAATCATGAAAACACCAAAAGGAGTTTCATAAAAGAAACTGACGATGAACACAACAACCAATTTGCACCGCAAAAGTAGGAATTCCAGAGTTCCAAATTAGTTCGTTTTGGGTGGAAGAGTGTCAGTGTAAAGCAATGATATGTGGATGCTCCCAGAGAAATATTTCAAGCCAAAAAAAATTTGTTTAACATTTTCGGGCATCAGGTCCAAAACTCTCCCTCCTACCATGCATTTTCCTACTAGGAATATCCTTTTGCCCAGAATGGACTAATTTGGGCCTCTGCAATTGCATGTGCAAGCTATGCTACTGAATTTTTTGGACTATGCAAAGGCAGTTTCAGCTAAGGGCTATTCCACTTACCCTGCAACCATTTTCATCTTCTTTCTGAGGAAAATCTTCTGAAAAATATCAGTTTCAGCAGAGGATGATTCATCGACGAGAAAACTCCAAGGATATTGCATACTGCAGAACCCGTGCCTGTGTTTGTTGCAGATACCTTCAATGTTTTGGCCTGAAGAACTGGGTCCAATTTCTAAGCATAGATGTACAATACTGGGTGTTTTTCTCATTTTTTTATTTTAAATGGATTTGCTATTAAAAAAAAAATTGCCTTGCACTCTTTGTTGCTGTCTCTTTTCTAGGTTTAACGCATGTTCTAATTGGCATGGTTTGGTGCTCTCATACTTCTTCGATCTTGTGTTTACTAATACCAATGTACAATGTTGCAGCAAAATCGTTATTCTTGTTTCTAAACATGCAATTATTAAGTTTTAATGCTAACAGCTCATAATGCAATAAGTTTAATACTTGAGTTAATATGTTGCACTGATGGTAGAATGTATCAAGAACACAGTGACACGCACACGTTCCAATAAAATCTTATACTCCACAAAGAATTTGTTGGCAATTAGTAGAAAAGGAAATTTAGTGGTTAAGTTGATATGTTACAGTCATGGAATAATGTATCAAGAACATAGTTGCAGGCATACGTTGCAATAAAATGTAATATTCAACAATGCATTTGCTGACAATTAGTAGATCATGGTTTTTCAACGATGGCACTTCTTTAAAACCAATTCACGCTTACGAAACCTGTCTTCCACCTCTTTATTTTCCCACTCTTTTATTCCCTCTAGTTTCTCTTCCTGGTTACTTAATCATTTTTTTTCGACAATGCGTTACTCCGCAGCTTCGCGGATTCACACATTTGCGTTTCCAACGACCGCTTCCCCTTTCTTTAAATTGACTGTCTATTGTTCCCTGTCCCACAACTGGCACCCAGAGTTCCGCCATATACAAATTGACAGGCGAACTTGGGCGCTGGTCGGGTCAACATTGCAATTCTACTTTTTTTTGACCTCCAAACAGTATTCAGAGCTCTGGTATATACAAATTGACAGATATTCAAAATTGCAACCGTTCTTAGATCATACGCTTTTTCGTATTATGGTCCACCTATCATGCCCTTTTCTGTGTTGCACATTTTTGCACTGAAAAGTTTCGAGAAATACAATTTAACTGTTGGTTCCTCGCATATTTAGTGGAAATATTGTCACCCCATTTTGAAGCCCATCTGTCCGCTTTCCATACTTCGCCATTTGTTCGAATTTCTTTGGCAAATCGTTGGTTTGGAGGGTTGAAGAAATATTCAGTTCGTAGTCGTTGTTTCCTGTATTCGAGCCCCTTTTCAATTAGCAGTTGGAAATTATATATAAGATATTATTGCCATGTATGCAATTAGTAGTTTCCTTGTTCCATACATAGCCACTTTGGCGGAATTCCGAAAATATACAAACCAGTCACTCAACTGTCCCATCATGATCTCTTCCATTTTACACATTTTGCACTCAAAAATTCCGAAACATGAAATTTCATCGTGCAACATGTTAATGTTTATGCCATTATTATAGTTC
>JZKD02S1675339.1:215109-229337 GCA_000966675.3 Picea glauca | reverse complement strand
TGTATAAAACCTCTTTTTAAGCCCTAGATATTGAATTATGACATTTCTAGTGTTATATTTGTATGTAGGCTAGAACCCTACATTGCACCATTTCATTATAATTGTACCCTTTGTCTTATATATATATATATATATATATATATATATATATATATATATATATATATATACATAAAAGAGACATAGTCTTAGGATAATCTTATCACATCTCATATTGTATTCTGAATTGGATGTATTGTAAAAGGAGGTTTTCCCCTCGAAGTGGATTGTATTCATCGACTTCATATCATTTTCAATGCGTTGGATGAAAGAAGATCAAAGGGACTATGTTTCAATTGCGACATCAAGTACAGTAAGGGGCATAAATGCGGTGAGAAGAAATTATTCTACATAGACTGTGAAGAGGAAGAAGATCAAGAATTGGAACCATGACAAGATATAGATATTGAAGATACTACTCCAACACTATCTTGTCGTGAATTGGATGGCATAAGTACTCCACAAACCCTCAAGATACAAGGATACATAAAAAAAAATAAGGTAACAATGTTGATTGATTCTAGTAGTACCCATAACTTCATCAATTACAATTAGAAAAAAATCTCAATTGCTTTGTATATCCAGCACCAGAGTTTCAAGTAATGATTGCAGATGACGGTACCATAAATTGTTTTGGGAAGTGCCATAGTATTAAGCTCAATATAGGGGAGTATTTTTTGGATATTCCCATGATTTCCATCCAAATGGGTGGTGATGATGTTGTATTAGGGGTCCAATGGTTACAATCATTGGGAACAGTGGCCCTTAATTTTCAAGATCTTTTTATGAGATTTTCCTTAGGAGGAAAGGAAATTGAGCTTATAGGTATCGGGATATTATTAAATCAGAATGAAGCAGGTAGACATTCCCAAAAAAATTTTTAGAACACATGAAGGTCGTTATGAATTTTTGGTTATGCCATTTGGACTTACTAATGCACCTTCAACATTTCAAAGCTTGTTGAATTCTATTTTCAAGCCCTTCCTTAGAAAATTTGTGTTAGTGTTCTTTGATGAGATACTAATCTATAGAAAATCTTGGGAAGAGCATGCACAACATGTTGACAGAGTATTGCAACTATTGAAAGAGCAACCACTTTATGCAAAGCCTTCCAAGTGTGCCTTTGGGATTCAAGAAGTGGAATATTTGGGCCATATTGTATCTCATGAAGGTGTAAAAGTGGACCCTAACAAAATTAAAGCTATGAGGGAATGGCCAATTCCCAAAACCTTGAAGAAACTTAGAGGATTCTTAGGATTGACAAGCTACTACTACCAGTTTGTTAATAACTATGGTCAAATAGCAACACCTCTAACAACGTTATTAAAGAATGAAGCATTTTCTTGGATTGAAGAAACAACCATATATTTTGAAAAACTTAAGGAGACTATGTGTACAACTCCCATACTATCCACACATGACTTCACAAAAACATTTATTGAGGAGTGGGATGCCTTATGCCATGGAATTGGTGTAGTTTTAATGCAAGAACGAAGGAAGGGCCTTTGAAAGCAGCCAACTTAAAGGAAAAATTTACTCAAACCCATTTATGAAAAAGAAATGTTGGTCATACTACATGTTGTTAAAAAATGGAACTCTTACCTAATAGAAAGACACTTCAAAGTAAAAATAGATCATGATAGTTTGAAGTTATTCTTGGAGCAATGATCGTCTTCAAAATAACAACAAAAATGGGTTAAAAAGATGTTAGGTTATGACTTTGAAGTTATCTACAAAAAAAGGAAACATAATGTTGTGATAGATGCCCTTTCAAGAAAAGAAGAAAAAACAGAGGGTTCACTGTGTGTTATTTCTATTTCGCAATCTAATTGGGTGGAAGAAACAAAGATAGAATGGAAGAAATATCAAAAGGTATGTAAGATCATTCAACAACTACAAGAGGATCCGAGTTCATTAGATAATTTTGTATGAAGGAATGATTTTATATGGTATCATGATTGCCTATATTTATGGAAGAATTCCCAACTCAAACAGAAGTTTCTTCTGGAATTGCACACTTCTCCTATAGGAGGACATCTAGGGTTCTTGAAAACATACCACAGGGTCAAGATAGATTTTTTCTGGGAAGGTATTAAAATTGATGTTCAAAATTTTGTGTCTGAATGTTTGGTCTGCCAACAAAATAAGATAGACAATCAAGACGTCAGGTATCCTACGACCATTCGCTATACCAAGTCAACATTGGGAAGAAGTTTCAATGGATTCTATTACAGGTTTACCCAAATCCGAAGGAAATACTGTCCTCATGGTAGTCGTGGATCGACTCACAAAGTATGTCCATTTCCGCTCTCTTTCTCATCCTTTTAAAGAAATTATAGTAGCCGCAACATTCATGGAAACAATTCAAAATCTACATGGAGTCCCCAAGATTATTGTATGTGATAGAGATACAATTTTCACTGGAAATTTTTGGACATAATTATTTTCTTGTTTAGGCACTCGATTGGCTCACAACTCATCTTACCATCCTCAATCCGATGGGAAAAATGATATTGTGAATAAATGTTTAGAAGGATATCTGTGTTGCTTTGCATATGATAAATAGACACAATGGGTCAAGTGGTTGCACTTGACAGAATGGTGGCACACCACATCCTTCCATACTTCATAAAAAATGTCCCCATTTCTGGAACTCTATGGATATCATCCTCCATCCATTACATCATCCTTGAAAGGTATCAAAAAGGTTAAATAAGTGGAGGACCACATAGGGTATCAACAAGAGGTTCTCAAACTATTGAAGAACTTGGTTATGACACAAAATAGAATGAAACAACAGGTAGATCAACATCGCAATGAAATGGAATTTGAAGTGGGGGATTGGGTATTTATGAGGTTCCAACCATATAAAGATATGGCCCTCAAGCAACAAAAGATGGAAAATAAATTAGCACCCAAATATTATACCCCCTATAAGGTTTTGCAGAGGATTGGAAGTGTGTCTTGCAAATTGGAGTTGCATCCATCTTCACATGTACACCCGGTCTTCCATGTTTATTGCTTAAAGAAGGTCATCAACAACAAGATCTCGGTTCAAAATATTTTACTAGAGATCAATGAAGAAGGGAAAAGCATACTAGAACCAGAAACAATGCTTGAAACAAGAATTAAACAGCTAAGAAATTGAGCAATTACAGAGGACCGTGTCAAATGTAAGAACCTACTAGTGGAAGAGGTGACATGGGAAGATGAGATTTTCTTGTTAAAACACTCGTGGTTAGTCAAGTGTCGTGGACAAAACTTGCTTGAAGGGGAGGGGCATGTTAAACCCTCGATAAAGCCATGTGTTATGTATAAAACCCCTTATTAATCCCTAGATATTAAATTATTACATTTCTAATGTTATATTTATATCTAGGCTAAAACCCTTCATTGCACCATTTAATTATAATTGTACCCCTCATCTCCTATATATATATATACACACACACACACACACACACACACACACACCAAGGAGACCTAGTCTAAGGATCATCTTATCATATCTCATGTTGTATTTTGAATTGGATATATTTTAAAAGGAGGTTTCCCCCTCAAAGTGGATTGTATTCATTGACTTCTTATAATTTTTAAGGCGTTGGATCATAACAGTTAAACAATGCAATGCATGATCATTATTGACAAGATCAAACAAGCCATTAGATAGGGGGTAAACCAAGATTGACCTTGTCAACCATTTTGTGGCTAGTTAGAAACAAAATCCCAAGTCGAATGGGTTTGCTTCTTGTTGGCGGGTCCAAATGGCCTATCAAGCACGTAAGGGAGAATGCCTGATGGCAAATCCCAATTAAACCTACTCTCGTTTGGTGTAGCATTTCCAATGAGAATGTGGGTCTCGTTGCCACTAAGAATTAAAAGAATAAAAAGGGGAAAGACAGTGAACTATCTCCTAAAGAGTTCTAATTAATTCTAATTCTACTCTAAACTGAAAGCAAACTAATCAAATCTAACTAATTCTAATATATCCCGTGGGATCAAAACTGATAGATGGGCACATTCTATAATCGTATCTTGACAGAAGGATTAGTTCAAGGTAGCCAAGAATATGTTAGCACAATAATATTTCAGATATCATCTCAAATAGTTAAAGAGGAGATCTGTAACATCATCCATGCACTCATTAGAAATCACAATAGCGTAAAAATTCTAAATACCAAGAACAAAAATAGTCCATATGATCAATACTCATAAAACTTAAACAACAAATACAAGTGTAGAATAGTCCCACAAAATAAGAGTCTTACCAGACTATACAACGGGAAAAAGTCCATTCTTACATCCAACACATTATTTTTTATAAGACAAGAGCGAATCTTCAGCTCTTGTGACTGTTCACTTCATTTTCTCTTTGATTTGACATTTTACAATTCAAATTTTATTTTCATTTTTGAAAATGAACATGTGAGCATTATGAACAAAGTTGAGGAGACTCATGGGTGGTTATTTTCTCCCTAAGGTAGTTTACAAATGATATTCATTAAAAAACAATTATTAATTATGTCCATTGGTATTCTCTTTTGTTCGTCGAGTTATTCTAGGAATTTCTGTTGTTTTTCCATTGATTAAGATATTCTTGTCTCCTTCTCCTCTATCTCATATTTCCATCGAGCTATTATGGGCTTGATTTCGTTGCATGTAGCTTGAAATATGATTTTTGGAACATATCATAACATGTTCTTCAATCATATTCAAGTCTCTTCCGTGTTCTACATTTTATGAGAACTTCGACCTCTAATATTTCAATTCTTTCTATGCTATCATAATATATTATCTTTCATCTTTCCAGAGCGTTATCTTGGGCCTAATTTCATTTCTTGTAGCCTCGGATATGGTTTTCTAAAGTCTGCAAAGTCCATTTTCCCCCTAAATTTTTGGCCTCATGTTCTCTGCAATTTATGGGATTTTTGTCACTTTTTTGACCTAGAAACCTCTTCCATTTAATTCCTTTCCTCAATACCTTTCCAACAAGGTATCATGGGTTTATTCCAAAACATGTAGCCCAAGATATGGCCATTTAAAAAACGTTGCCTGAATGTTGTCGTGAAGAGTTGATCGGATTGAAAAATGTTGATCGGATCGGGAAGACTTGGTCAAATCGAAAGGGGTTTATTGGATTGAGAAGATATTGATCAGGACGGGATGATCAGAAAAAGGTTGATCGAGTCTGAAAGGGTTGATCGGATCGAAAATAGGTTGATCATCATCAGAAGGAAGTGATCGGAAATAGGTTGTAGTGTTTTGGAATGGATGATTTCCGATGACAAAGAGGGATCAAAGATTAAATGTGGGCATGACTGGCTAGGTGGCAGGTGCCATGTCAACATCTATGTTAGTGTCATGTCAAATGGCACCAATGACAGGGGGCCATGTGGATGTCATGTGGCAATGAGGTGGAAAAGGTGGATAAAGACCTCAGAGTTTTAGGAGGCCATAACTTTTGATCCAAAGCTTGGATTTGAGAATGGTTACAACCATTGGAAATCTCTTGATGAGTGAGATCCAACTATGAGATTTGTTTACAAAAAAGAGTGAAAGGAAATAAGGGGAAAGTTTGACACCCCACCAGCCTTATCTTATAGATAGTGTTAAGGTTATGACTGATACAAAAGAAGAAATTTCTAGCCATGTGGATAAAGAAGAGGAAGGCATCGTAGTAGGATGCAGTGGAACAAAATTTTCTCATCTTTCCATTGAGAATCAAGGTACAATTGAAGATCAAAGGGATGAGGAAAGCATTGTTGACAGTGATATTCTGGAACCCACCCTCCCACCTCTAAATGAAAGTACAGATTTAGCAACCTATATTCATTTTCAGTCACTTGATTTTCATAATAAGGGGGAAAACTTGGTGGGCAGTTCTTCACAGGATGGGGAACATGATTGCACTGAGATTGAAAATATTGATGCAATCCTCCAATTTGATAGATGCAAGTGGCATACCTGTTATTACCATTTTGACAGTGATCCCATCTATGATACAGAGAATGATGAGTGTGAGATTGCATAATTATGGCCATAAAAGCAACCAAGTTTGGCAATTTTACAAGAACATGTGGCTTTACAGGTGTAGAATGGGAGTGTCCACATTCAAGATTTAATAGAGACTCTCCAGCCATGGACATCCTTGACTTATAGTTCACAGGTGTATCGAGATCCATTTGACAGGGAGGATTTGACATTGACAATAGTTAACGGGCAACGACGCTTTCAATTTCAGACATACTTCATGAGTTGTCATCATTTCATACCACAACGATGTTGAGAATAAAAATGGTGCACTGTCATTTTTATTTTCAACATCGATTCAAAATGAGCAAAGAAAATTCATAAAAAAACCACTTATTGCAGAATTGGGATTGTGAAATATTAAGGGAATTTTCATCAATGCACGTATTTTCATGCAGTGGTCCTCGAAGAAAGAATACATGTGTTTGAAATGATCGGAAAAATATTATTAGCAAAACCCATGTTGCAAAATTGTGATTGACAAAATATTAAGGGATTTTTCAGCATTGCACATATTTTCATGCAGATACACCCAAAGCTCAAAAATACAACATGGGTTCAAAATTAATCGAAAAAAATCACAAGTAAAACCCATATCTCAAAATTTGGTTGATGGAATATTGAGTGAGATCATTTTCTCCAAAGGAAAATCGTCCCACTTCTTTTACAAAATTGTGGGGCACATTCTACAAGGTCAAATGGTCATGAAGTTGAACGTTTGCGGTCTTTGGGCCTCGGAATAATTTTTGGAAGGTCAAAGATTCCTTCTCCACATGCAAAATAATTAATTTTGTTCAAAGATACTATATTACCAAGCAAAGTGGTTAATTTAACTACTAAATGACCAAATCATCTTTTTTGGGACAAATTGCAACTACTCATTAATTGATTTGACAAGTCAAACTAGTCGTTGGAAGGAATAATAGTCAATGTGGACAAAATATGATCGTTATGTTCATTTCTCAAGGGGAAATTGTCCCTAAGTTTACTTCCTCCACCAAATCAATTGGTCAAGCATTCTAAAAATGGAATTTATCCCATTTTGTGTTGATGATTGCAGCTATGTGAGACATTCTCCAACTTACAAACCTGTGAGATATGGATCATTGCAACGATGTGAGTCTTTCTCTCAGCTTACAAACCTGAGAGAAAACCCCTAAGAAGGGTACGTGGTTCCTTTCTGAGACAGAGATGGAACGTAGAGATGACCTCCTCCATTCAGAGAGTTGAGAAGAACTCCAGATGATTATCCAGTGGGAAAGACGATCTATTGAGTTAGATGTGCTTGTGGCTGAGCACAAGGTGAACGTGTGAAATCCCAAAGTGTTGGGTGCATCATCATGTGAACATAAATGTAGACGATGTATTAGCCTCCTCTGAGCAGCAAAGTTGACGAGAAAACTCCAAATGATTCTCCTGTGTGAGGCAGTGGGAAAAAAGATCTGTAGAGTGGATGTGTCTGTGGATGAGAATAGGTGAACATGTGAAGATATGATTCTTCTATGCAATGCAGTGAGCGAGAGATATGACATCCTATGGATGTGCCCCTAGTGGATGAGCACTAGTGGGTGTATCAGATCCCTTGCTATATTTTTCAAGAGTCATACCTTCCTGTAATCATAATTGTAATGTAAAGGGTACAGGTTGGCCCTTCCTTAATGTGTCTGGTAATTAATGTAAAGGATAATTAATATGGTTAATATTAATTATATTATTAGCTAAGTGAGGTCGGCCCTGTTGTGCCAATAGACACTTATGTTGACAGGTTTAGGTTAGTATAAGTAAAGGTAAAATCTCCATTGAGAAAACATATCTTTCGTATGAGTTTGGGAATTTCAGCAAGTACACTTCTTTGGAAAAGGTGCACATCTCTCTTGGGCGCTAGAGTTCTAGGGTTTGAGCACCCTCTTGTGTGTTAGGGTTTATCTTGGTGGTGAAGGTCTTTCTCTTGAATAATATAGCAAAGGATTTCGTTGGGTTTTCTTCCCTTGTTGAAAAGGTTTTCTCAGGATGTTCTTGTGCATGGTGCTTCTTCTTGTGATTTTGGTTGCTGCAACATTTATGGTTATCATTAAATGTTAAAAATTGAATGAAATTCATGCCTAACCTTTCCTATTGAAAAATCAACATGGTATCAGAGCATAGGTCTTGAAAGAACGCATTACACAAGCATCCACCAAGTCTCAGCACACCTTTTGCAGAACTATATGACCCTTCTAGGGTTTCCAAAAAATTATGTACGACCTCCCTTTCAGTGGTGATTCAACCCTTAATACTTGGACATTGTGGCTACTTTTTGAATAGAAGAGTACGGCCTCTTCCAGCGCATCTCCAGAAGCTCTCAAATCGAAATTCCGAGAAATTTTGATTTTTGGCCCTAGGTTTCTAGGGTGCCAAAATTTCCTATAGGATATTAATTATGGGTTTCTGAATAAACGTTCTCCTAAATTAGCAAGCATCTCTATGACACTATCAAATTGATTGTTGGCAGTCATAAGTCCAATATAATCCAAGTTTGTTAATTCAACTTAATCTTTAGGTTTTCAAAATCCAGCTGGCAAGAAATTGAAGAAACCAATCAAATGAAGAACAAAGCATTAATAGAAGATAGGCTTGATGGAGCAAGCAACTTCAGCTCCTGGAAATCAAGGCTTCTAGTCACTCTTGCAGAATATGACCTCTTGGATGTTACAACTAAAACACTACTAGCCACAACTACAGATATAGAGAAGAAGATAAGAAAGGAAGACAATGTCAAAGCAAGAAAATTAATCATCTACTCAGTAAGAGATCATCTCTTGCCTCGTATTTCCAATCTGAAAACAGTGTATGATATGTATGAATCTTTAAAAGGAATGTTTGAAAGTGACAACACCCTTAGATCTCTTACCTTAAAGAGCCGACATCAAAATACTAAGATGATGAAGGGTGACACAGTTTCCATCTTCTTTATGAAGCTATCAAAGATTAAAGAATAGCTAGAGACCATTGGGGAAATCATGTCTGATAGAGAACTTGTCTTAACCACTCTCTAGAATCTTCCAAAATAATGGGATCCTTTCATTCAGAGTATCAGTGGAAGAGAATCTCTACCAACCTTTGATTGTCTATGGGCATATTGTACTCAAGAAGAACTTAGACTTAGAAATATAGGAGTGGAAGATTCCTCAGAAGAAAATCATGCTCTTACACTCCATACAAAGAAGGGAGGAAAATTCAAAAGAAATTTCAGACAAACATTTAAAGGTGAAAAGTCTTCATCAAACCCAAGTTATCAAAGAAGAGATGTTTCGTAAATTCAGTGCTTCATATGTGATAATTATGGACACTATGCAAGAAATTGTCCAACCAGGAAGAAGGGAAGACAATATGCTTCCACCGCTGAAATTGATCCAGACCCATCTCAAAAGAATGAAGAGAAGAGAGAGGAGAAGTAGTTCCTCTAAAACTAAAGCATGACTACAATCCAGGTAAATCAATTGATTGCAATTTTTATATTTGAGTGCATTTTTTTAATAAAGCTCTAGTATGGGAGCCCTCAAATATTTGGACCACTATCCCTGGTACGTGAGTCCAAACCATATTTAATTGATTGATTCTGTGAGAACAAGCAAAAACATTGTCCTTAAAAGAAGAGACACTTATACAACAAACCCAAATAATCTCAATATGGAGATTGACAGTGAAACAATACCTTCTCCCCCTTCAGTGGTTCAAAGGGAGACAAATATTATTCCATTTGATCCTATTCTTCAGTTAATATGTTCAAAGATATGCAGTAGGACATAAAATGCCTACCTAGACTCACTTTGCAAGAGGCAGAGAAACATACAAGCCTCTCAAGGCACATCCCGAGAAAGTAAAAGAGATCTTCAAAGCTATCCTTCAGTTATGAGACACCTTATTGATGATGAGCCTTCTTGTCCTAAAGAAGCCACAAGAGAACAAGTATGGCAAGATGCCATAACAAGAATAATACCAGTATATCTTAAAGGATGATGCATGAGATATTATTCAAGAACCAGAAGGGAATTTTGTAGTAAACTTCCAAGTTGATCTATAAGATCAAACATGCAACTAATGGAAGTATTATAGCCAAAGGTTTCTCACAAACAGAGGGAGTTGTCTATGATGAGACACTTGATCCAGTAAACATGTTACACTTCCATCCATACTACCTTCCATGAGCTGGAAACTATATCAGACAGATAAATTCTTGATGAGTTTGGAGTATAGCTAGAGTATTGTTGATCCAAACCTATATCATTTTAGTGTTGATGACAATGGCCTACTTTTTGGTAAATTATTTAGAAATCCATGTAGTTCTTGACTTCTGAATTCAAGATGAAGAATTTGAGTATGATGCACTAATTCTTCGGACAAGAAGTATGACAGAGGACAGATGAAATTTTCCTAAGTCAAGGGAAATATACAGTGAAAATATTAAATAATTTCAATATGACAAAATGCAAAATCCACTGTGATGGATTAATAATGATTTAGAAAAGACTGGTCCATAGCTGATTAGATCAACTGATGTATCTGGTTAACACCAGATTTGATTCGTGCCATGCAGTGAATGTGCTTAGTTATTTCATGAGTCAACCAAGACAGACTCACTAGACAACAACAAAACATGTATTGAGACATATTCAAGGCACAATTGGATATGGTCTGAGATATGCCTCTAATGTAAACTTGAAGTTGCAGGGCATGCCGATTCAGATTGAGCAGAAAGTACAGTGGACCGGAGGAACACATCCGGTTGATTTTCTACCGTGAAGTTTGCCATGGTTTCCTGATGCAACAGGAAACAAAACTCTATGGTCTTGAGAACCACAGAGGCAGAGTATATAGCATCGAGCGTGCGAAGCAATATGGCTTCACAAGCTTCTGACAGATTTACTTGACCGTGAGATGGATCCTATGATGACAACCAAGAACCGTGTGTAAAGCTACTTGAGAACCCAGTGTTTCCTTGTGGATCGAAACACGATGAGATGAAATATCCTTATATTAGAGATTTGATGCAGAGGAAAATTGTACACATGCAGTACCTTCCTACACCTGAGAAGATTGCAGACATATTCACCAAACAAATTTGGTGAAGAACACCTTCCTAGTTAGAGGGAGTATTGATGACTCTAGCCAAGACAAAATTCAAAATACATCTGTGTGAGACTTGGTAGGATGAAGAATGCCTCCCTAGCTGAGAGGGAGTGTTGATGATTGCAGCTATTTGAGACATTATCCATCTTACAAACCTGTGAGATGGGGATCATTGCAGTTATGTGAGTCTTTCTCTCAGCTTACAAACCTAAGAGAAAGCCCCTAAGAAGGGTACGTGGTTCCTTACCGAGATAGAGATGGAACGTAGAGATGACCTCCTCCAGTCAAAGAGTTGAGAAGAACTCTAGATGATTATCCAGTGGGAAAGGTGATCTGTTGAGTTAGACATGCATGTGGCTGAGCACAAGGTGAACGTGTGAAATCCCAAAGTGTTGGGTGCATCGTCATGTGAAAAAAAATGTAGATGATGTATTAGCCTCCTTTGAGCAACAACGTTGACGAGAAAACTCCAGATGATTCTCCTGTGTTAGGCAGTGGGAAAGAAGATCTATAGAGTGGATGTGCCTGTGGACGAGCACAGGTGAACGTGTGAAGATCTGGTTCTTCTGTGTAATGCAGTGAGCCAAAGATATGACATCCTATGGATGTGCCCCTAGTGGATGAACACTAGTGGGTGTATCAAATCCCTTGTTATATTGTTCAAGAGTCAGACATGCCTGTAATCCTAATTTTAATGTAAAGGGTACAGGGTCGCCCTACCTTAATGTGTCTGGTAATTAATGTAAAAGATAATTAATCTGGTTAATATTAATTATATTATTAGCTAAGTGAGATCGGCCATGTTGTGCCAATAGACACTTTTGTTGACAGGTTTAGGTTAGTATAAGTAAAGGTAAAATCTCCATTGAGAAAACATATCTTTCATATGAGTTTGGAAATTTCAGCAAGTACACTTCTTTGGAAAAGGTGTGCACCTCTCTTGGGCGCTAGAGTTCTAGGGTTTGAGCACCCTCTTGTGTGCTAGGGTTTATCTTGGTGGTGAAGGTCTTTCTCTTGAAGAATATAGCAAAGGATTTCGTTGGGTTTTCTTCCCTTGTTGAGAAGGGTTTCCCAGGATACTTCTTGTGTTCTTGTGCATGGTGTTTCTTCTTGTGATCTTGGTTGCTGCAACATTTATGGTTATGGTTAAATGTTAAAAATGGAATGAACTTCATGCTTAACCTTGCCTATTGAAAACTCAACATTTTGACCATGGAGTGATGTAATAAAAAAAAATATTATCAATGGTTTAGCCTCCAACTAATTGTGGATGAGCAAACAAAAAAAATCATTTTTTATGAGCGAGTTAGAAACTAGCCATTACAAATTAAGTTATATAAGGCTAGCTACTCCTCTCAATTTTGTTGTTGAAACTTTGTGAGATCATAATGCTATTTAAAAAACTCAATTTTCTTGTGTCACTATGGATTATATGTTGTAATGTTTGTTTTTCTTGGTCTTTGATATTTGTAATTGTGTTTGGACAACAATTTTTTAATAGACTTGCGAAAGATATTCAATCAATCCATTGTGGGGATACATAGTCATGTGGAAGAGATGAAGATAGGCCTTTGTCTCCTTACTCTCTTTGTGGGATCCAAGGGTAATACACCCAAGTTGTTGGACCAACTCCTTTGGGAATAACTTCAACCAAGTGGTCTATTATCTCTTCGACCCAAGTTGGTTGTTATCTTGGAGACCGTCCAGTAGAGGAGATCTCCTAACAAGATCCAAGTAAGAACCCATCTATTGGTAAAATTTCTAGCATTGGGGTGATCATGATTCCACTCCAAACCCAACTGTCTAGAAATATATCTGGTCAATCTTGAGCTCACTGGGCCATAATCACACAAACCAAAGACATCATAAGGTAAGAATCAAAAGTAAAAATCTCTGGATTTCTTCAACCACTTAAATGATAAATATTTTTAATCATTTTTTATTTCTTAAAAATAAATAAAAATCATATCCGAGCTTTGTTGTTGACTTTTATCCATTGTAAGTTAGTAGATCTTGAGGTTTTTGTCACTTGGGGATGTTTTCCCTACCTGAATATACATACCCCCTTGTGTTTTGTGCTTCATTTACTATCTATTACAAGGGTTTATTTGAGAATAAGTGTGCATATCTACAGTAGAACAACAAGTAAACTATTTAGATCTACATTTGTTGGACACTTTAAAAAGGTGTATTTCGTAAGTTTTATCATTCCAAACCCTTTATTTCAATTCCAAAGTGTGCTTCTAAATTACATTTGTCAGGCTTACTAGCCTTTCAACACATATAGGCTCTCCAACCTAATATCACACAGGCACCCTGGCCTAAACATATAAACATACAAGGCACTATGGCCCAAAAGCATCATAGCTCACCAGCCTAATAAAAATATGTACAAATACATACAGGGGTCTACCTGGGTGTTCTCTACTTCTAGGTAGCATGTGGGTTTTCCATTTCCAGCAGAAGTTGTAGAAAGCCGTGATAGTTTTAATAATATAACAACCAGAAATGTTGCAGATAGTGTTGCAGTAGCCGACACCAAGGGATGAACATGAACCAAGTATTTGGAGAAAATGGCCATTGCATAAGTTATGAAATTAGGGATTTCTCTATGAGATTTGAGAATGATCTTTGATGACAAATTGTTGAAAAGAGGAGGATGTGGGTGTGGGTGGTTATATGTATATATAAGAAGTTGGTATTATTAGGAACACTACAAAAATGCAAATTGTTCAAAGGAATGAAGATTCTATTGTAATGCAAGCAATTTCAAGCATCCACAAGATAATTGTGTCTGTTACTATTTATACAGATATAAGCTATATAGAAAAGGGAGGGAAAGACCCAAGCAAGTAAACATAATCATCCAACAATTAATCTATTATTATGTTGGTAAGGGGCCACTATATTTATGGACGCTCTCATTGTCATAAGGATCGTGATATATTGGGGCTTATATGTTGAGGTAGAACAATTCTCAATCTCTCAATTTTGTGTCAACTCAAGCAGCATGCTTTGCATTTGTACTTTTCTTTTATCTTTCTCTTCAT
>JZKD02S1675339.1:163441-176158 GCA_000966675.3 Picea glauca | reverse complement strand
GAAACTCTCCTAGGCTATATATCAGAGATGCCTGGTAACTTAATCTTTTTGGTAACTATTTTCTCAATAATAGGTGTGGGTTTGGATCAAGATGAATATCCTAATCTATGGATTGAACCTTCAAGACAATCTAGCTATATTTATGCAATACAAGGCCTTCAAGAGCTATTATCAGATAGGTTTGTAAAACAAATGGATAAGAAAACCAATCAGTTAACCAGAACATACATAGGCAATATATATGATGGGTCAACAAACTAGCBARAGATGCTTATGATTCTTGCTTAAYARTCAAAAGTAAGATGACAGTTACCATGGGACCATTAAACATAGACAAAAGAACAATTTCAACTCATATGCATAGACAAAGATGAAGGAGAGTCTGACAATAACAAATGAAAGAAGCTTGTAGGCTTAATATATTAAAGAAAGTGTCTTTTATACAACAACAGTAGATTATAGAACTCAAAATCGAACCCTGTGTTCCTCAAATGTTCTTGGCTTTATAGCCTTTTACAAATAGTTTCCAGATCCTAGATTACTGGATCAAACTTTGCCAAATATAGAAAATCAATAATTGGCCTAAGTAGACTAGATCAATTCAACTTCTCGACTGATCTTTACGTTCTTCAGATTCTTGGTAGGTGTAGTAAGCCTTCCGAGGCTGTTGGATCTCATGTGATATGGGAGGAGTCGAACTTGACACATGTTGACAGTCAACAGTCTTATCTCCTTGACAATAGCTAACCATTGCTTACCTTTTATGTCTTTTAAAACATCTCCAAAACCAAAACAAACTCTTGATAGAGATGTCATTAATTATTTTACATCGATTGGAACCATTTTTGAATCTTTTGAACAAGAAAAACTTGGATCTGTGCAAAAACATTAGCTTTTTGCCTTATCAATGCTTTCGGTAGCTAGAGAAAATAGAATTTGGGCCGATTAGCTACCGAAATATTTGCTTTCGGTGCCTAATGAACAATCAATATGTTCGCCTAAGCCACCGAAACCTGAGATTATCAAAACTTCAAAAATACCCTTGTCACAGCTTAAAAATGCCTCAGGACTGATCTTTTTAGGCCTCTGTATCTTCCTTGAAATTTGTAGGGTTATTGACTGCTTCTTGTTCATTGCATTGAACTGCCACCTCTGCAAGGGTCTCAAGAGAAGCATGAGCTTGGTGTTTTGAAGCCATTGCTTTTTTCCTCAAAGCCCTGACCTTTTTCTTCAAACCCTGGGCTACTCTCCATAAGCTGTTGTAGTCCTTTACAATCTTGTTTTTCTTTTTCTTCTCCTTTATGCTTTCATGGGCTAGTCTTTCCAAACCTGAACTACTTTTTGCAAAGTTTTTTGATAGGGTTTCATACATGGTTTTTATTACCCTTTCAAGCACTTATTGCTCGGCTAGCTTCTTCTTAAGCTTCTTGATTTCTTTTGATTTGTTCTGCTTCACTCGTTTTCTAGATGAGGCCTCTGCAGTTTGTGGCTCTTGTTCTTCTCGGGGAGTAGGTGATGGAAGGTTCTCATAACTTGTTGTGTATATGTCCACAAAAATAGAGTTGTCACGCCCTGTGGTAACTCAATCCTCATGCCCTGTTTCCAATTGTTGCTCTTCATCTTCCGAGTCTGAGTAAGGGAGATTGAGAATGTTTTTGTTCACTGGGATTTCATTGGCCTCTTCTTCCTCACTGTTAAAATTCAATTTCTTCTTCGTTTTTCCCAACTTAGAGGAAGGGGAGGGTTGATTGACTAGGGTTGGAGAGATATCTCTTCTCCTCCTCTTTCCACTTCTGGGAGTGGAGGATTTCTTGGAATGAGGACTATTATTTCCCTCTGGCTGAACCTCGGTCTGGAAATCATTCCAGAATAAGAAATAATTCCATTTTTTACCCTTTCTTTGCAACAACTCACAAACCAACAGTTTGATTAAACTATGGTGGGATAATCTACCTGCAACTTGACTAGGTTTGGCCTTGACTTGATGAGCCATCTTGGATAAGCTTCGGTGGAGGAAATATGGTAGATTAAGTGGGTTTCTACCTATCAAATGGTTTATAAGTTTGAAATGATAAATCATCACCCTGTTGTATCGCCCTTCACAGGTTATATAAACCATTATAACCTTCAATAATTGTTGCCATTTCTCTTCAAGGAAAGATACAAGAATATCTTTCTTCCAAATCAAACCCCTGTGTTTTGGTTTTAAATAGGTCCTGAACTCGACATTCTTAATCAAAGTGATTTTAAACCATTTCTCTCCAGTCGTGGGAAGCTCTGTGACTTCGGCTATGAGGGCTTCATCAATTTTGAATTCATCCTGGCCGATGATTGCTTTCTTTCCATCGAAATTGAGAGCGAAAGCCTCTGCCACTTGCTGATGAAAGCTCTGTAATTTTTTGTAAAAATTGTAACACCCTGCATCCTTGAACATTTGACATACCTCAGGATGAAATTCCAGGTAACCGATATCATTAAGCTCCTTCCTCAGTGTCGACGTTCCTTTCTTCATTTGCCACAATGTTTTCGCACACCTGTGATTGAAGGAGTGGATTTCGGGAAGAGTTACACTGCGTAAACTTAGCGAAAATCGGCTCGGCTGAGATAAAATTGGGATAACTGGGGAGAGATTTTGAGCATGGCACTGATTGTAAGGAGTGCGGCGAAACGGTTGATGATGTGCAAAACTCATGGCGAATAACTGAAATCAATGGGAAGTACATCGACGTATGACTTAATGATATAGCGATCAGGAAAGATTCGCTCATATCACAGTGGGATCAGCTTTCCGGTCGTGAACGGTTCTTTCTCTAGTCCTTTCAGCAGCTTGTGAAATCATGGAAACGTCGAACCCATTGTTTGAAACATGTGAAAGGATGTGCATGGTCTTTACCTGCTTCAACGATTCTGGTGGCTAAAATGGCCCTGGATTCCTTTATTTAAGCTTTCGAAAGCTAAGGCTTTCGGTGGCTAATGAACAATCGATATGTTCACCTAAGCAACCAAAACCTGAGATTTGAATTAGATCAAACACAAACTAAACAAACTTTTATTTAAACTTTATTACATGGGTAAAGCTTCGAAAAATGAACCTTTAAA
Organism: Picea glauca; assembly: GCA_000966675.3. Lineage (NCBI taxonomy): Eukaryota > Viridiplantae > Streptophyta > Pinopsida > Pinales > Pinaceae > Picea > Picea glauca. The sequence goes on along the minus strand of JZKD02S1675339.1, from coordinate 173,059 downwards.
AATTTAAAAAGTACCTTTTTTTTAAAAGACTCCCTATCACCTAAAATGCAAAATCTTGATTGATTTATTTGAGGAGATAACATTGGCTCCTATTGGGGGTGAAAGCCTCCCTGTGAGGTTTCAAGAACCATAGAACCAATGCCTTTCTTGAGAAAAGAAAATTTAAAACTATCTACTAGTGTTTCCATTGGGCATGGAGTTATTCCGTAAAAACAAAAAGATGAAAAATAAAATTACAATGACAAGGCTCCAAAGCCTTAGATAAAATAGAGTTTCAGAAAACGCCCGTTAACTAGGCCACCAAACATTTCTTCACCTCCCAGATTTTGCAGAATGAAGGTGTTGTTGTGTTGTACTTGAGTTATCATGAAAGGATTGGTCCACAAAGAGTTAAACTTGTCGTGTTTTCCTCTATCTTGTCTGAGTTTCTGTTTGAAAGGGATGGTGTCTTTCTCAAGGGGAATCTTATGTTGAATGACCTCAGGGTCATAGGTTTTCAGATCACTATATTTCCAAGAAAAAACATAAGCGAATTCCTTCATAATGCTGCAATATTCAGACCTTTGATCAACGGTTAATTCGGCAAACAGATTTATAAATTTAGGATTATTTTGGCTTCCTATGTTGTGCTCATGGACAACAAGATCTTTCTCCTTCTTATCATGTTTGTAGGGGACGTCGTTATGATCGAAAAGCTTCTCGAGAGGCACCAAACCCCAAGGTATATAATTGTTGGGCAGTTGAACGATATCATGCTGACCCATTTTTCTTTTTAGCTTAGGCTTCTTGGATTCCTCTACATTTTGATTTTTCTGGTCAATATGCATATCAGAAAAATCATCTACCACTTGGAGAAATCTACTAAGCTCATCATCATCTTCAAAAACTTTCCAATATTTAATATTGTCGAGCAGGGATGGCCTATATTTGACTTGGATTTCATAACTGAGTCTGGGAGGCATGGGAGGAATAAACATACTGGCTAAAACAGCAAGGGAATCAACAAGATGATTCATAGCTCTAGGTACATAAGAAATGCCAAAAATGGAAAAAGAGTCCCTGATTTTCCATACCTCATCCCTGTAGGCTTTCAATCTGACATGTTTTGCTTGGAAAGTATTGTTTACTTGTTGTATGATGAGATCCGCGTCTCCAAACACTTTTAATCCTTTAATTCCCATCTCCTTGGAAAAATTTAATCCCAATAGCAAAGCCTCATACTCTACTATATTGTTAGTAGTTTTGAAATCAATCTTAAAAGACAAATGCATAGCCTCCTTCGAAGGAGAAATCAAAACTACACCTGCACCTGCTGAGTCTTTGGTACTGGCACCATCAAAGAACATGGTCCACACAGGAAAACACTCTTCATCAGTCTGCTGATAAGTAGGCTTTGTGAGCTGCAAAGGAGCTAGTTGAGAATCATCTATTTGAAGAATGCACAAGCCAAAGTCTGTGTCTAAAGCATAAATGGGATGATTTACATATTTTTTCCCATCACTAATGACGTAGGCAAGTTGATTCTCTCTATAAAGTCTCTTTAGCTCTCCTCCAAACACCGAGACTGTGGCATACGAAAGATCCATGTGCAAGGTACCCCCCAATATTTTTCTCCATGAACGTGACAAGAGGAGGCTGAACTTGGGTGGGATATCAGCCACTACAACGTCCATTACCATGTTTCTCATTGGCAATTGGGCAAGGTTTATAACAAGGTATTTTATGAGTTTGAGGCATCCGACTTTCCTAGAGTCAAAAGAGAAGAGATCATGATAAGGTTTTGTGACGTCAAGCCCAAGTTCATCCATCACTGCTTTAGGCATAAGATTGTGTGACGCTCCCGAATCAAGCAAGCAGTTGTGAAGGATCTTGTCATGGATATTTAGGGATATGTAGAAGGGTGGACAAGAGTCATCTCAGTCTTCTACCATAGGTCCTATAGTCACTGTTGGCTTGTCATCTTGTAGGTTTACATAATCAACATCTGGAGGAGTCTTTGGTTCAAGGGACTTCATGATAGCAGACTTGAAAATTTCATTCTTCATAAGTTCAGTCAAAGGCATAGGTATTTTTACTTTCTGAATTTCTGATTCAAAATTGAAAGAGTATGATAATCTATCAAAAGTTTTTACCTCGTTAGGAGGATCTCTGAGGATGCCTTTCTCTTTGGCTTGGGGCTGCAATTGCTTCTGCTGTTGTTTTGCAGGAGTGGAGATCTACTTTACAGGAGCAGCAGGCTGCTTGGCAGCAACTTCTTTCTTCTTCCCAAGAGCAGCAAGCAATGGCTTTGGAGTAGCAGTCTTAGATCTTAAATTGTAACCTGGCTAATCATCTATCTAATAAAAAGATTCTCCAATGCTTGCCTCATGAATCTGTTCGTCCATGTGGGATTCCTCATAATCCACTTGTGTCAAAAAGGAGGAATCATTTTCATCCCCAAAGTAATTGATGTCATCTTCTTCTTCAACTTTGTCATGAGGTAGCTCCTGTTCTTCTTCTAGCATGGCATTTTGGAAGGGGGCCCTGATTCTTTGATCATCAACTGCATTCTTGTCTCTCTGAAGGATTTGGACCTGTTGGTTGTTCCTTCTATAAGGGAATGTATTGGGATTCCTGGGAGCATAAGCATAGGCTCTTTAAGTCTTGATGGCTGCTGACTCTGAATTTTAAATTTTGACATTTCCGAGGTCAAGTTATCCAACATCTTGGCCATCTTTTCCATTTTGGTATTTGAATAAGAAGGGGGGGTCAGCAGAAGACTTCTTTCCCTCAAATTTTCCTTTATGTTTCTGAGATTCCATAATATTAGATTCAACCTCAAGAGCAACATCTTGCATTAAAGTGAGTGTGGCTGATCTTCTTTCTCTAAGGATTAAGCAAAATTCTAGATCAAAGGTAGAAGAGTAAGTGATATTCGTTGATGCATCAGTTGGCTTGATCTCTGTAGGGATTTTGCCGAACATCTTATTGAATCTTTTGGTGAAGTCTAAGACCGACTCCCCATTTTCTCTTCTTAGATTTCCAAATTTAGAGATGTAATACAAGATATATCTTCTTTCTCCCCAGTGTTTCAAAAACACCTCATCTAACTGCTCAATACCTGTCACTGAATTTGCTGGTAGTTCCTTGAACCACTTCCTGGCTTGGCCATCCAAGCTCTGCACAAAAATTCCGGTCCAAACATCTTTTTCTAAAATGTTAATGTTCTCAGCATAAGCATAAAAATCTTCTATATGTTCTTCGGCAGTATAATCCCCGGATCCGGTAAACTTCGGCATATCTTTCTAATAATATCTAGTTGGCATGGCTGATAAGGGATTGGGAAACACAAGAGGGGCATACCTATTTGCTAAGATTTGTTCCATCTTGGTCAAAGGGACAGCCATGGCAATCTTGGGGGATGATGCAGAGGAAGAATCTTCAGAAGATGAAGGCTGAGATGGGACAGGTGAGCCTATAAACAATGGTTTTCTTACTTCACTGAGGAAAGAAGGAGAAACACTAATGGGATGACTACCCTGGGAAAAATTTTCTGAATAAGGTGGAAAATAAGAGGCTCTATAAAACTGACCGAGCAGTACGGCTAAGTTTTCTTCACCCTTAGATGAAATATCTTGTAAAATATCTTCAAGAATGGGCAGACTGGTATGAGTATGGAATACACCCTTTATAGGCTTAGTTGGTGAAGAATTAAAAGAAGAGGAAGAGTCATTTTGTTGAGGGGATCCTACAAGTTCTTCTTTCAAATTGGATGTAATAACATGCTCAGAAATAGAATCCATAATATCAGAGGAAATTGAAGGCTCCTCACCCTTCAAACTTTCCGACAGAATTTCAATTTTCTGAGAAATAGAAGTTTCAGCAGAAGGGGATTTGACAAGAGGTTCTTTAGATATAAAAGAAGGAGTGTTTGTTGAAATACCTGGATTAGATGCTCTTGTGGATCCAGAAGTTTGTCTTTGCTAACCTTTTCCCCTTCTGATGATCTTCTCAGGATCTAGAATTGGTGCTGCCTGTGGTCTTTCTTGGTTTGCCCTGGTGTGAGCTCTTCTCGAAGCCACTTCTTTCCAATGGAGTCGCTAGATAGATGGTTACAACCCAAAAATGTGTCCAAACTTTGTCTATCATCAAAGTTAGATCTTGTCGTCTCCCAGGGAAGTTGAGCTTCAGTCTCCTCTCCCCAGCAACGACGCCAATTTGTTATCACTCCAGGAAACTCTCCTAGGCTGTTTATCAGAGATGCCTGGTAACTTAATATTTTTGGTAACTATTTTCTCAATAATAGGTGTGGGTTTGGATCAAGATGAATATATTAATCTCTGGATTGCACCTTCAAGACAATCTAGCTATATTCATGCAATACAAGGCCTTCAAGAGCTATTATCAGATAGGTTTGTAAAACAAATGGATAAGAAAACCAATCAGTTAACCAGAACATACATAGACAATATATATGATGGGTCAACAAACTAGCGAGAGATGCTTATGATTCTGCTTAACAATCAAAAGTAAGATGACAGTTACCATGGGACCATTAAACATAGACAAAAGAACAATTTCAACTCATATGCATAGACAAAGATGAAGGAGAGTCTGACAATAACAAATGAAAGAAGCTTGCAGGCTTAATATATTAAAGAAAGTGTCTTTTATACAACAACAGTAGATTATAGAACTCAAAATCGAACCTTGTGTTCCTCAAATGTTCTTGTCTTTATAGCCTTTTACAAACAGTTTCCAGATCCTAGATTACTGGATCAAACTTTGCCAAATATAGAAAATCAATAATTGGCCTAGGTAGACTAGACCAATTCAACTTCTCGACTGATCTTTACGTTCTTCAGATTCTTGGCAGGTGTAGTAAGCCTTTCGAGGTTGTTGGATCTCATGTGATATGGGAGGAGTCGAACTTGACACCTGTTGACAATCAACAGTCTTATCTCCTTAACAATAGCTAACCATTGCTTACCTTTTCCATCTTTTAAAACATCTCCAAAACCAAAACAAACTCTTGATAGAGATGTCATTAATTAATTTCCATCAATTGGAACCTTTTTTGAGTCTTTTGAACAAGAAAAACTTGGATCTGTGCAAAAACATTAGCTTTCTGCCTTATCAGTGCTTTCGATAGCTAGAGAAAATAGAATTTGGGTCGATTAGCTACCGAAAGATCTGATTTTGGTGGCTAATGAACAATCGATATGTTCGCCTAAGCCACTGAAACCTGAGATTATCAAAATTTTAAAAATACCCTTGTCACAGCTTAAAAATGCCTCAGGACTGATCTTTTTAGGCCTCTGTATCTTGCTTGAAATTTGTAGGGTTACTGGCTGCTTCTGGTTCATTGCATTGAACTGCCACCTCTGCAAGGGTCTCAAGAGAAGCATGATCTTGGTGTTTTGAAGCCATTGATTTTTTCCTCAAAGCCCTGACCTTTTTCTTCAAACCCCGAGCTACTCTCCATAAGCTGTTGTAGTCCTTTACAATCTTGTTTTTCTTTTTCTTCTCCTTTATGCTTTCATGGGCTAGTCTTTCCAAAGCTGAATTGCTTTCTGCAAAGTTTTTTGATAGGGTTTCATACCTGGTTTTTATTACCCTTTCAAGCACTTCTTGCTCGGCTAGCTTCTTCTTAAGCTTCTTGATTTCTTTTGATTTTTTCTGCTTCACTCGTTTGCTAGATGAGGCCTCTGCAATTTGTGGCTCTTTTTCTTCTCGGGGAGTAGGTGTTGGAAGGTTCTCATAACTTGTTGTGTATATGTCCACAAAAATAGAGTTGTCATGCCTTGTGGTAATTGAATCCTCATGCCCTGTTTCCAATTGTTGCTCTTCATCTTCCGAGTATGAGTAAGGGAGATTGAGAATGTTTTTGTTCACTGGGATTTCATTGGCCTCTTCTTCCTCATTGTTAAAATTCAATTTCTTCTTTGTTTTGCCCAACTTAGAGGAAGGAGAGGGTTGATTGACCGGGGTTGGAGAGATAGCTCTTCTCCTCCTCTTTCCACTTCTGGGAGTGGAGGATTTCTTGGAATGAGGACTCTTTTTTCCCTCTGGCCGAACCTCAGTCTAGAAATCATTCCAGAATAAGAAATAATTTCATTCTTTACCCTTTCTTTGCAACAACTCACAAACCAACAATTTGATTAAACTATGGTGGGATAATCTACCTGCAACTTGACTAGGTTTGGCCTTGACTTGATGAGCCATCTTGGATAAGCTTCGGTGGAGGAAATATGGCAAATTAAGTGGGTTTCTACCTGTCAAATGGTTTATAAGTTTGAAATGATAAATCATCACCCTGTTGTATCGCCCTTCACAGGTTATATAAACCATTATAGCCTTCAATAACTGTTGCCATTTCTCTTCAAGGAAAGATACATGAATATCTTTCTTCCAAATCAAACCCCTGTGTTCTGGTTTTAAATAGGTCATGAACTCGACATTCTTAATGACATTCTCCAGTCGTGGGAAGATTTGTGACTTCGACTATGAGGGCTTCATCAATTTCGTATTCATCCCAACCGATGATTGCTTTCTTTCCATCGAAATTGAGAGCGAAAGCCTCTTCCACCTGCTTGTTGTGAAGGAAATCTCCTTACAGACTAGAAAATAGGGTTAGACTTTGCATGAAAATATGACCTAGAGAAAATCTACTTTCTACCTTCATCCCCCGACTTAAATCCCATTTCTTTTCAGTAAATACATGGCCAGATCAACCTACCTTGTTCCAGGCGTTTGATGTCAATCCCTTGTCGCACTCAATCACTTGTTCACAGTTCTCCTTTCCAACACTGACCTGCATACAAGACAAGCAACAACTACACATGCATCTTACCTATAGACTAACAGATTAGAGATTCAAACATGTACTTAACAAATTATGAATAACTCATGAATTGGGATGGGAAAAACATTTTCTTTATTGCTTTGAATGAGTCAACTTACAAAAAATCGAGACCGGCCACCACTCCGTGAACCTGATCCTGGGCTCCTCTTAAACTGTCCTCCAACTTCTTTGCTTTGTATCTCTTCTAGCACAAGGATGGCTAAAGGGTTGGGACAATGGGAATATGCAAATGGGTAGAGTTTCTTTGCTATATTTTTCCTCCTCCAAATGGGACCCCTACCCCTTCTTTTATAGGCTAGAAGGAGCTAGGTATTTGGACGAACCCTCAGCCATGCATGGCCAGGAGTTTCAGTTAACTCACCCAAAGCTGTGTGTTCCGTCGACAACTTTCCTTTTTTCGTGCTTTTATCGGTCCACGCGGCCTGTTTTAGGTCAACTAGCGTGTCAACGCGTGCAGTAATGGAGTAGGGCGCGTGGGCCTTTATAAAAGAGGTTTTTTAAAGAGTTGTTCAGCAGTGCTTTGGAAAAGAAGGGATTTGAGATGGCCTGATGCCAGGTAAGCATGTATGGTGCAATTTAGGGTTATAACAGATGCCCCCTAATGTGTGAGGTCAGAAGAGCATCTGATGGCCGAAATAAATTACCAATCTTTACTGATGTGATGAACGATTGAGCCCAAGGATCAGGAACCGGGAGGTGTCGTCTGCAAAATAACAAATGTCTCACCGAGGTAGGCATACCCATGCTCGGGATAAAATAGAATCATGGCTACCAATCAAATACACTGTACATCCATGTCATATAACTATATAAAGAGTAGCCGCGAACAATACACAGTGGAGCTACATCTCGAAATCAAAAAGATATACATATAGAGTAGCCATCTTCTAGAAGCTGATACGGCCTGATGGCTGGAGATGAGGTCTTCAGAGCTCGAGCAAATACTTCAAAATATTCAAAACTCGGGTAGGATTGTAATATGAGTGTACAACTGCACTACCCAGAGGTCTTCGATGGCTCGTCGGTCAGGGACTTGATGATCAGACTGAAGGCTTCATTGATTTCGAACAAGGACTTGATTGGACATTCAGGATGGCAGGGTATGAGGGCAAGAGACAAATTGCAGAGAGGCTGACTCGGGCTGGGTAGAAACTTCCCTTGGACAACAACATGACAAATGATGAGACTTAGGCAGCATGTCATTAATCACAAGTCTACGAAGCGTGAGGCAACACAAACTCTCCACATGTTTGGAAGAATAACCAAACGGAGGAGGACACAACTCTATGTAGCGAGAACAACTTCCTAAGGTCATACTACATCCCATAGTTTGATGAACAAACGAACAGATGTGATTTATCCAAGGGAGACTCATTATGCTGCCAAAAAAGAAAATACTTTTCCCTTCCTCTTTTTGGGGTATATTTGATTTTTTTGTCTTTTTCAATAATTTTGGGAAAAAGAATAAAGGAATGTTACGTTACAATGGAGGAACGAGTGTTGCAAACATACAAGTTCAAGGCACAAGGAAAAGACTGATGTTCTAGTATAATGATACTCAGAAAAAATCCTCTGAGGGCCAAGGGTGTTAAGACGCAGAAGCAAACTGTTACAAGGCTAGCGTATAAGGTATGCAAATGCGGTTAACAAAACACACAATGGTAACGTCCTTCGATGTAAGTTTAATGAGCCCAGAGAAGGTAAGATCGATGGTTTTTCATATTTAGAGAGTCTGAAAAAATATAAAAGGAGACTCCATTAGGGTACCTTTTTCGAAGATAGTCAAGTCGGTTCGAAAAAGGGGTAAACTAGCACCAACAAGACGTCTATTCAAAACTATTTTAACAAGTGTGACAAGGACAAGATCACTCAGCCATTTTTTCATTTTTAAGGAGTCTGAAAAAATCTTAACTATGGACTCCGTCGGGAATGTTCTTCTGGACCAGTTTAACGAGTGTGAAAGAATAAGGTCACTCGGTGATCTTTTCAATTTTAGGGAGTCTAAAAAGAGCTTAACTATTGACTCCGTGGGGGTTCTTTCTTCGTAAGTTTAGTCCCTCAGGCTCGAAAAAGGGATAAAATTATACTTGAGAGTACTCTTCTATAGAGCTGAAGTTCCATAGAGTATACCTTTGTTCGTACAGTTTACCGTCTAGACCGAAAAAGGGCTAAACTACCGCCGGACAGACATGACTTCAAATGTCTGTTTAACGAGCGTGAAAGGCCACAAGATCGCTCGACAATCTTTTCATATTTAGAGGGTCTGAAAAGGGCTTAAAAAAAGACCCGTTATTTTTTGGGAGTCCTGAGGGTGAGGTTAAGAGAGAATAAGAATCATGCAAATGAGGCTGAAACTCGTATTTAGGAAAAACTACAAGGACTCCTGAGCCTACAGTGTTTTAGAGACAACATGAATACCATAATGCAACCAGGATCTACCTAGGGCATCCATGTTCTGGTAAGCTCTACCACCAAGTGGCGACACTTCTAAAGAAGATATGATGGTTATGTGTCACATCCTGATGGGATCGATCCTATGGAAAAGGAAAAAGACAACGAGATACAAAAATCAGGGTAGAAACCTAACCTATATGTTCAAGTTGATTGTCAGAAAAAATTTCCACGGACCATCGAAAAATACTCAAAACTCAAAAAAATTTGTCCCAATACCCGATCAAATCCCTCCTATGCAACTCCTGAATCACTCTAAATGTTTTTTGGTATAAAGAAAATGATAAGGGAGGCCAAAAAAGTGACAAAAAGAGGCCAAAAAG
>JZKD02S1675339.1:147377-163391 GCA_000966675.3 Picea glauca | reverse complement strand
GACAAAAAGAGGCCAAAAAGTCTATAAATAGAAGCTGGCAGCTCATTATCACCATTGCTGATTTGGAAATTGACTTTGGAGCCAAAAGACCCCCTTTGTCAAAAGTGGTGATTCCGAGAGCTACAGTGGAAGTAAGTACAAACTCCCTTATCTTGCATTTTATGTCTTCATTTTTTCATTGGGTTTCATTTTTTAGGGGGGGCATCGACCTTTAAAAGCTCGGCCCTAGGTCCATGCTGGCTATCTCTGGACAGGCTGCGTGTACATTCGGGCTGAGTAAACTCTGCACGCGTGTACACGCGACTGTCACCATTACAGCACGCGTGGACCCCCTTATGGAATGATAAAGGCATAAAAAGCAAGGGTTAACCCTCCTGAACCTTGGTGTTTTGCAGGATGTATGTCCATTGGAGGGAAATGGAGAATGAAGAGGTGAATGAGTTGGTCGGGGAAGACCCCAATGTTGTGGCTACTTTGATGCAGTGTGGGTTACTCAAGTTTTTTCTATGTCCTTTCATGCGGGCACAACCTAGGCTACTGAATGCCTTGGTTGACTACTGGCATCCGGATGCGGAGGCATTCATGTTAGAGGGGCAGTCACTAGTGTCCACGGTCGAGGACATTTACTTTTTGACTGGCCTCTCCAGGAGAGGGGAATCAGTCAATTTCTGGACTTTTCCTGTGGGGCCGCATAACATAGCGGAATTGATAGGTCTATACTGTGCAACTAATACAGACTGCTTGAGCACGTAGGTGCCCATAAGGAAGATCACTAACTTATCGCTACAGGTGATAGTATTACTTATTGGGCGAATTACTGGTTCAGCGGCTCTACATCAGGCGTCCCGTGCACAGATGAACTATGCAGTCCAATGCTTAAATGCACAAGTTTTTTATTAGAGTACCACATTGCTAGAGTGTATGAAAAGACAGCTGACAGATTGTCATTTGCGGACACATAGGAACTTCGGGTTCAAGACCATTTTCTGTTCGTTCTTTTGTGAGAGAGTTCTGAGTTTTAGTCCTTGAGTAGTGGCACGAGGACATCAGACCTCTCTTCCTGCGATGTGTAGATGGGCAGTATTACTACCGCGACAGGGTGGCGAAAGGACCAATGAGTCCTTTGATGATGACTTCTTTGTGTGGCTGTCACGATAGATCCTGGTTATAGAGGATTACCCCTATGTCGGGATTGATTTTTCAAGAGATCCTGAGATACCAGTACCTCCTGGTGAGGAGCGAGGGGAGATGGTTAAGTCTCCACCTTTGTAGTTTTTTTTGTTGTATATGTAATTTTTATGTTGTGTTGTTATATATATCATTTTTTTGTTATGCCAGAGTATTTGACAGATATGTGTTCATTGTGTGCAGATGTGGGACCAGTGTGACCCACTGACTATGCGAGGAACAGGCGTTGTCCTTGGCCAGGGGCTGCAGGGGGACTAGCAGTAGCAGAATATCTTCCAGCCTGGGAGGCTGAGAGGGTATTGAGACGAGTTGAGCGTAACTTTACTGCGCTCACTTGCACGGTCCCGATGGCAGAGATTGAGGACCTGCCACCATCTATGCAGCCTCATGTAGTGGGGGCACCACGGACGTGGGTCCGGTTGTTTCGGTGTTTAGCCAACACTGTGGATCGGTATAACAGGGCCCATAGGCATTGACTTTAGCTAGGCATTTTGATGTGCCACGAGCACTACTTGTACATATTTTTTGAGGGAATAAGCCCTGTGACTTGTTATTGGTCCTATTTTTGAGGCGCTTGCGTCTATCTATGTACTCTAGTTACTTTATGATATTATACATGGTTTTTTGGTCTTTTGTGTCTTATGGATCTTGTGTGAAAAAAACGTATTTACAAGCTTATGTTAATGTTCTTTCATATGTGTGCAAGATGCCAATCTAAAATTTGATTAGCTAGAGTATCTGTAACTTGGTTTAATCTCCTAGGAACATGAAAATATGTAATATAATCAAAGATTTGTTCTAAGAGACGTACCCTAAGGAATCGTCGGTGTAAAATTGGATCATGAACCTGGTATACTCTATTTAACTGAGACACAACCAATTGAGCATCAAGATAGACCCGAAGATGAGAGATACCCAATGACAAAGCGTCACGAAGCAACTCAATAACTACACTATACTCGACAACATTATTTGTGGTGTCACCTAAGCATATACCTCCGAAAGATAATAACTGGCCTTGAGGTGTAAAGATTACCCAAGCTGTGGAGGAAAGCCTCCGAGTGTGCTGACTAGCACTGTCTGCATACCCAACGAACACCTCGGAACCACTTGACATTTGCCACAGTGACGAAAGATAACATCAATGACACATCCATAACACTAAAAGAAACTAAAAAGTAATAGTACAAAGACTATACATATGTTACAAAAAGTTACCCACAGTGACCTGCCTATGAGTAATGCTTCTTGAGGTAGAGCCCATTTCTAGGCTCCGCCAAAGAATTCCCTTCAAAATCAACCAGACGATAAGCACCATTTTTTAAAACCTCTTTTATGATGAAAGGTCCGAACCACATGGGTTTGAATTTTCCTGCCCCCAGGGGGTCCTTATCTTGGTCATAGACCAGGACAAGGTTGCCTTCAGAGAAAATCCGAGGATGAACGGACCTATCATACTGAAACTTGACCTTATGTTTGTGAGCCTTGTTGGCCAGGGCTTCATCACGACGCTGCTCAAGGTATACCAACCGATTTTCAAGTGGAGCAGTGTCTGGCAATAATTGTACTACCAATTTGAGAGACGTTATCTGACATTCGATAGGCAAGACTGCCTCCAGCCCGTAAATGAGTTGAAAAGGTGAGAAACCGGTTGCAGTCTTAACATATGTTTGGTAAGCCCATAATGCCGAGTATAACATCAAATGCCAATTTGACTTGGCTGAGTTGATAGTTCGCTATAGAATGGTCTTAAGAGTTTTTTTTACAGCTTCCACCTACCCATTTGCTTGGGGGTAGTAGGGTGATGAATGCTCTTGCCGTAACCCAAGCTTTGATGTTAACTCAGTCATCATCTAGTTCTGAAAGTGAATGCCATGGTCAGTGACAATCTCCCTCGGGACGCCAAACCTTGGTATTATCTGATTGAATAAAAAGAGATCTGCAGTCTCTCCATCATCTTTAAACGTTGGCATAGCTTCGACCCACTTTGTGAAGTAGTCTACAACTACAATGATATAGTGGTGCCCCCATGCTGAAGGAGGGTTGCAAGTAGTGTAATCAATCCCCCACTTGGTGAAGGGACCAACTGTGATGACAAGAAACATGGGAGTAGGATGTGCCCTCATCTTCCGAGAAAAGATTTGGCACGGATGGCACTTCTTGACTGATTCGATACAATCTTTGATAAGTGTCGGCCAAAAGTAACCTGCTCGTAGAATCTTTTGGGTTGTTGCCAACCCAAACAAATGACCGCCACTAGCTTCTGTATGGAAATTGTTAAGCACAATAACTACTTCCTCATGAGTGAGACATCGGCGTAGGATGTAGTCTACACCTCTCTGATACAACGTATCATCGATTATGAGATAATTCTTAGTTTGATGGCATATGCGTCGACGCTCATCATGAGAAGCAATGGTGGGGCACTTCAAAGTCTGGAGATAGATAAGTATATCTCCATACCAGGGATCTGAAGATGTGATCAAAAACATATCTCCCCGGATAGGCGATTCTTTAGGCACAACGTCACCTGACTCAACCGGAAGTTCCTAAATAAGATCTGTGAAGACCAGTGACTTTTTGGACTTTGTTGAAATGAAGTCTAAGTCAAACTCCTGGAGGATAACTATCCATCTACTGATTTTTCTGCCTATTACCCGTCGTGTCAACATGTATTGGAATGGATTCACAATAGAAATGACGACGGTCTTGCGAAATAGAACATAATGACGGAACCATTGAACAGCATGAACTTCTGCCGACGCAAGTTTTTCGATGTAAGAATAATTAAGTTCTGGTCCTACGAGGCCTTGGCTCAGGTAATAGATCATGTATTCTGAGAACAAGTCATCTTCCTGAACTAAAACCATGCCAATGGTTGATTCTATTGCAGCCAGATATAATGAGAAATCTTTGTTATAGTTAGGTGGCCAGAGAAGAGGGGTAGTTGTGAGGGCATGTTTCAATGCATTGAAAGAGCATTGAGCAGCATCGTTCTAGTAAAAGGGAACGTCTTTCTGCAGTAAGCACATAAAGTCCTTGGTGATCTCGACATAGTTGGCGATGAAGCGTCGTAAAAAGTTCGCCTTGCCTTGTAGACTCTGAAGTTGAAGGATTATGCATGGGGGGGCAACTGAATTATTGCCTCTACCTTGAGAGGATCGACCATGATCCCTGTTGTTGATACGATGAAACCTAACAACCGTCCTAACGTTACGCAGAAGCTACACTTATTGGGATTCAAGTGAATCCGAAAGTAGTGACAACATTCGAAGATAAGCCAGAGGTGTGTGGGATGATCTGTTCTCTTGCGAGATCGAGATGCTAGATCATCTAAGTAAGACTTGACTATATGCTTGAGGTCATGAAAAGAAAAAGACATGGCCCGTTGAAAGGTGGCTCCAACATTTTTGAGACCAAAAGGCATCTTACGATACATGAATGTACCCCATGGACAGATGAATGTCATTTTGTGTTGGTCTTCGGGTTTGATTTGTATCTGATTATATCCTGAAAAACTATCCATGAAAGAAAAGGCTTCGCAACCCACACATTCATCAATGATCTGGTCGATGAAAGGTGTGGGAAAATTATCTTTGGGACATGCCTTGTTCAAATCACGGAAGTCGGTACAAACAGGAATCGTGCCTTGTTTTTTATTGACCAGGACGAGGTTTGACACCCATTGGGTCAAATGGATTGGATAGATAAACCCAACTTTTAGCAATTTCTCAACCTTAACCTTAATGGGTGCTGCTTTATTAGGATTAACTGGACAAAGCTTCTACCGAACCGGCTTGGCATCAGGATACATTGTGATTTCATGTTCAACTATTTTTGGATCGATACCTAACATTTCCTCATAAGACCAGGCAAAAACATCGCGGAATTCTTTGAAGAGATCTGTGTATATTTGAATCTCCTCGGGGGAGCAGTCCACTTCGATGAAGACATTCTCCACGACGCCAGGGTTTCGGGAGATATTGATCGGTAAGGTTTCAACAATAGTTTCCATATTACCCTCAACATAAACCTCATGTGTAGCTAAGGGATTAATAGGACAAGACCGATCTCCCGTCATAGTCACGGTGAATTATCCCACTTCAATTAGGCTTAACGCTGGGAGGAAGTATGATCTGTGATGAAGATCTTCCCAGGGTTTATCCGAACTAGTCATTGCTTCAATTATTGCTTCATCAGAGGGCAAGACTAAATCCAATGAATCGAGGTGAGCGAGAGAACCCTAAGCCCAAACAGGCTCTAGAAGTGGATCTAACTTTTGTGCAGGTGCTGGATCAGTGCGGGCTGAAGTTTGTTGGACTAAAGAGTACGCTACTTCAACTACAGACAAGGGCATGGACATGCCTGGGTGCCCTGTCCCATCCATCGTGACTGATGGGGAAGGAAGTATCCATGGATCGTCGAAGTAAGTCATGCGGAACGAAGAAACTTGAAAAATCTCCACTTTATGGTGATTGGATATAAACTTGATATCGCCTTGAGGGGGCGGATAATCGAAGGTACCCATCAAAGATGGGCACAAACCAACCCCTACGTTGAAGACACCTGGTTGAGGATTATCAATCATCGGGATTGAGGATGCCCCTAATGCAGGATCAGGTCTGGAGAAGGACAATTGATCGATGGTCACTATCCAACCTTCATGTGGAAACAACAAGACCCGAAAAACTGTAGCAACCACAACTTGCATGGCATAAGTCCAACTCCTTCCTAACAAGAGGTTATAGTCAAGGGGAGCATCGACTACCTCTACTTCGACACACACAGTCTTCCCTCCTAACTGCACGGGGAAAGAAGGAACGATTCCATGTGGTCGGAACGAACGACCGTCGAAAGTGGTGAGGAGAGTAGGTGACGGAGACAAAACGGGCTGGCCAATGACCTTCCAACATGCCAACGACATAACGCATGTTGAGGGTCCCTCATCAACCACCGTGCAGAAGATATTTCGAGTAAAAGTTTTCGTGGGATAAGCCACTACTATCTGAAATGCTACGTGGTAAGGTAGACGAGGTTTTAAGTCAGTTGTATTCAGCATGATTGTACCCAGATTACAAGTCTCGGTAGATCCTAAAGTGGTTAACAAGGCTTTCCTCTGGGAAGGGCATCTTTGGAGGACCTCCAAAGCGGACATTGTGCAAGGGGTTTGTGATAAATCTTCCACCACAGAGTAGTTCTGGGTGGCCCTTATGTTTGGGTTATGAGAAGATTTTTTGAATGCGCCTTTGGGAATGCATGTCATTGTTTCACCCAACATCTTCTCAATCTGTAGAGGAAGAGATGGGAGTTCAACTTCTTTAACTTTCTCAGAAGTGCTTGGTTTACTATAGTCATGCGCTCTAGTTGATATAAAAGCATCACCCCTAACCATATATACGTTCGCGGATGCGGGGTTGTTCGCAGGCAGACAGGGTTCTTGGCTGCCCCCTTCCATGCTTGTAGAGGCTTGGGTTAGATTTTTCCCATGTTGAAATGGATTGGTCAACATAGCAGGTTGTTGTTGCGTCATAAAATTTTGGGCTTCTGCAAGCCGAGGACATAGATGGGTCGGGTGGTCTTCTGCGCACAAGTTGCATAGATACCTCGCCTTTCGTTTCTTAGTGTTGTCTCTGCTAGCATTATCGATATGTTTTTTTATCCCCCTTACCCTTCTTTCATTGTTTTTTCTTTCCTTCAGGCTGCTGGGTGGCCTTTGGATTAGCTAATTGCACTGTATGTACCTCCAACGTTTTGGTAGGGGGAGCAGCCAAAGTAGTAGTTTGGCTGGTCGTTGTGTTTTGTATAGATAACTGCTGCAACTGCTTCGTCAATTGCTCAGTGGGCTTTGTTTGTGCTGAACCAACAATACCATCGACATGTGGTCCAACTCTCTGTCTAGTTTTATCAAGGATTGAGCGTGGCGCATCTGGCAAGATGTTGTATAATAAACCAGACTGAGAATAGATGAGCTCAAATTATTAAGCCCTCATGATGGCGTCTTCTTCGGAGAATACTTCCGACGTCACGACGTATTTGGATAACTGTGGGACCAAAGACTTAAGGAACCACTCAAGTAGGAATGTTGGTGGGACTAGCACCTTAATTAAACTCTTCCGGCGTCTCCATTCTCAGATGTGATCAGAGATATGGTCCGCTGTTGTCTGTTCAAAATTGGCGAGCAGCTATGTGCCAACGTCGTATCTCACAGGTAACTGGAAATGGTTGAGGAAATCCATCGCCAGTTCACCAAAGGAAGAGTATCTTGAGAGATCGAGCTCAATGTACCATTTCACTGCACTCCCAATGAGAGTACGCTGAAACAATCACAACTGTACGAAGTCATCTTTCAACGAGTTAGATGAGCACCAAAGATGGAAGGTAGTCACATGATCTCCTGGATCTTCGTTAGGCTTGGCCTCGAACTTTCGGATGTCCGAAGGAAACTTTGTCGGCATATGAGGCCAATGCGGATCGTGACAGATAGGGTCATTCAACAACCTTGTCAAATATGGCAAGTGTAAATTCGCCAGGAAAGGTAGTTTGGGTTGTTGGTGATAACTTGGGAAAAAGGGGCCTGGAGTTTGACTGGCACCAGGTTGCTAGGAAAAGTTTAGCTACTGGCCCAGATTCTAGTAGAAACCATGGCCCTGGCTAGCGTATGGATTTTGTGTATGTGGAGACATCATCGACTGACTTCCAAAATAGGACATAGATGGTTGGGCATGCATTGCATTCGAAGGACTTTGGGAAGGGTTGCCCCATGTCGGTCCCGTGGGGATAGGCATAGTAGTTTGTCCGGGGTTCCATTGGTTGTGGAAAGAATTACCCCAGATCGGCATTCCAGACGAGGGAACGGATCCTTGCCAAGAATTCCAAGGCCCTGCCATGGAAGAAGTTCCTAGGTTTGCCCCCTGTGCAGGAATAGTACCCTGCATAGGAGTAGATTTTCCAAAACTAGGGTTGCCCCCAGTTGGGAAGGCGGTTGATGAGAAGGCGTTGTTACCAAATGCGTTGATCAAAGAAAACAGTGTCGAACCTACCAGCATATTATGTGAAGGTGGTCCTTGAATCCCCGCTCCAAATAAACTATGGGGTGTAGGTTGCCCGACGGATTGCTGATGCGAGCCACCAAGTGAAGGGGACGAAGGAGGTATATGACCTCCTCCATAAGGGAAAGTGTTAAAAGGAGAAGGAGTGCCCCCCATGTGACCTTGCAGAGCAGCGCTAGAGCTCTCTGCCCCCAGACCTAAAGTCTGTAAAGTGGAGTAGGAAAGTATAGGACTTGTACTTGAAATAGGCATCCCGTATGAGAACAGAGGGCCTGTCGCACTTGGTGTGAAAGGGGTTGTGGCCGTCGCCAAAGACGGGATCAGACCACTGTACGATGTAGATGTGGTTGAGACCATCATGGCTCAAACTGGTGATGGTGGGTTAGGAGGTGAAAATTCTCCTATGGTGACAACCATAGTGGGAATTGAAGAATTCCTAGAAGGAGTAACAACATTTGTTTCCATTGCTGTGTGCGACACTGTCTTGCGCTCATAAAATTGAATTGGTACGATGAAAGGTGCCAAGAATTCAGTGGTTGAGGTTTCAACCGGGCCAAGAGCGTTCGCTCCAAGGTCCAAAACGGTTGATTGCTCCGGATGTTGGTCGAGCATAATGTCTGGTGACCCGGTCGCTTCAAAAGACCCTTGTTGGTCTAGCTTTCACCTTAATGGTAGCGGGGGTGGCTCCAGTGTAACCGGCGGTAGGCCAAGAAGCCTTTGTGACCAACAAAGCTCATGATCCTCCACTGTGTGAGAAGATCAAAGACACTCTAAGGTAGTCTAAACGTTCAAAAGTAACACACACTAAAAAAATTCCTTATAAGATAAGACAGGCAAACACTAAATTAATTGGAAGAACAGTTACAACAACCAACACTAGAGAAACTTACCGGTGCAAGTGCAACTCGAACACAGAAGCACCCTCCAGGTATAATCTGCAAAGCGTGGCCCGATGTCTATCCTAGGTACCGCGGTATACCCCCGCAATCACCTATGTATGTCCCTAAAAAAGATAGGCAACTAGGTTGCCAACGCGTGAACAGTCACCAGGCGAGTACAGTCGAAAGTCGGGTAGACCACAATGAGCAGGGTATCGAGCCCGCAACCTGTCAAGGGTATCGAAATCAAGTGTTCTGGAAGTCAATTGAGGACCTCGAATGGATTCGAGACCCACGAAGCCCCGTAGAAAATGCAATCGACGAAATCCCAAAACAAGCCCTCTATATGTGTTCTCCACTACGATTGGTCCAGCTTTGGAGGGGTTATCTCCGCTACCTTTCTGCACGCGACCTCGTGTTTATCCCCTGTGTTAGAGGGGGGTCCCAGATAAATTTCACGATACTGGACTTAGACACTCCCTAACTCAGACTCCAATGTTTGATTGTAATGGCCTTGAAGAGTTTCCTCTCCAACCTAATCCAAGGCCCTAATCCTAAACTAGTTGGTTAACCCTACAAACACAAAAGTCTAATAAATTTTAGATTTAGCATTAATTTTATGGCTTTGTCTTATGTCAAGGGGTATGAAAGTGAAATTGATGATGTGTAAAAGACGAAAGAAAAAATGAATAAAAAGCTGGAAACAAAAACTTTCACTTAATGCAAAATTTCAACAACTTTCACTTAATGCAAAATTCCACTCTACTATGAGCTACTTATGATCTAAGTAAACTACAAAAAAATTATGAAATAAAAGACTTTTCCCTGGCTAATAATGCAGAAACACACTCTTCAACCAAACAAGAAAATGAAAGAGATTTGTATATCTATTTTTATTTAAATGCTGATAAAGCAAAAAGGAAAAATACCAACAAGTTAAAAACCAAGAAAAACAATTCTGGCCTAAATCGCAGATCACAAAGAATCACTTCAAGAAATCACACACTAGCAACTTAAAAATGACTCTCACACTTGTCTAAAAACCCTAAAAATTTCTTTTTAATGACAACTTTTTTTTTTTTAATGAAAAAGAAAGATATGGCTAAGATCAACCCTAAGCTACTGACTGCTAAGATAGAGATTCAAAAACTTGAGAGGTATAAATCTCATCAAGGGAAAGGATGACTGCCTTTCCCTCAACAAAAACTATCCTGCATAAGCACGCTATTGATAATCCAACAACAAGCATGTGATTGTGAGTTGTATAGAGCCATAGGGAATGTACATGTGGGCTGACCTTCTATAGGCCGTGTGTATCTCTAAAACTCTGAAAAAAATAAAAACAGATAATCAAAACCAGGAAGAGACCACTGATATTGATAACCAGGATCTCCTGAAGGCTTGGACACTCTCTTTAATAGAAAAAAGCAAACAATAAAAGGAAAAATTCATAAAGAAAACCAATCTGAGATAAGACTGCAAACAACCAAGACTCAGACAGAGTTTCAGAAAACCCCTGAAATTGACTGATTATAACAGGGAAGAGGATGACTGCCTCAATTTTTTTTTTGGAATCTACATGCTACTACTACTTCTTCAGCTAGCATTCACATGTGGGATGTAAGAGAGTAGGGCGTGGGTACAGGCGTGCAGACCTTATGCAGGCCGCGTGTACCTTTGTGGGTCTCGAAAAAACACAGTCAAGCAAATAAAAGAGACAACTGGTATGAGAAACCAGACTCTCTACTAGCTCAAACTTTATAGAAACTAAAAAAAAAGGCAAGAAAACCAGTCTTTTAAAACTACCCAAAAAATATAATTCCAGGAACCCTAGAGACTTCTCCAGTATGGTCGCCAATTCTGTTGTGAGGGAAATCTTCTTACGGACCAGCAAATAGGGTTAGACTTTGCATGCAGATATGACCTAGAGAAAATCTACTTTCTACCTTCGTCCCCAGACTTAAATCCCATTTCTTTTCAGTAAATACATGGCCAGATCAAACTACCTTGTTCCAGGCGTTTGATGTCGATCCCTTGTCACACTTGATCACTTGTTCGCAGTTCTCCTTTCCAACGTTGACCTGCATACAAGACAAGAAACACCTACACATGCATCTTACCTATAGACTAATAGGTTAGAGATTCAAACATGTACTTAACAAATTATGAATAACTCATGAATTGGGACGGGAAAAGCATTTTCTTTATTACTTTGAATGAGTCAACTTACAAAAAGTCGAGACCGGACACCGCTCTGCGAACCTGATCCTGGGCTCCTCTTCAACTGTCCTCCAACTTATTTTCTTTGTATCTCTTCTGGCACAAGGATGGCTAAAGGGTTGGGACAATGAGAATATGCAAATGTGCAGAGTTTCTTTGCTATATTTTTCCTCCTCCAAATGGGACCCCTACCCATTATTTTATAGGCTAGAAGGATCTAGGTATTTGGACGAACCCTCGACCATGCATGGCTGGGAGTTTCAGTTAACTCACCCAAAGCTATGTGTTCCATCGTAAACTTTCACTTTTTCGTGCTTTTGTCGGTCCACGCGGGCTGTTTTATGTTAGCTAGCATGTATACGCGTGCAGTAATGGAGTAGGGTGCGTGGGCCCTTATAAAAGAGGTTTTTTAAAGAGTTGTTCAGCAATGATTTGACAAAGAAGGGATCTGAGATGGCCTGATGCCAGGTAAGCATGTATGGTGCAATTTAGGGTTATAACACTGCGGATGAAAGCTCTGTAATTCTTTGCAAAAATTGTAACCCTTGTATCCTTGAACATTTGACATACCTCGGGATGTGATTCTAGGTAACCGATATCATTAAGCTCCTTCCTCAGTGTTGACGTTCCTTTCTTCATTTGCCACGACGTTTTCGCACAGTTGTGATCGAAGGAGTGGATTTCGGGAAGAGTTACACTGCGTAAACTTAGCAAAAATCGGCTCGGCTGAGATAAAATTGGGATAACTGGGGAGAGCTTTTGAACGTGGCACTGATTGCAAGGAGTGCGGCGAAACGATTGATGATGCGCAGAAGTCATGGAAAATAACTGAAATCAATGGGATGTACATTGGCGTATGACTTAATGATATAGTGACCAGGAAAGATTCGCTCATATCACAGTGGGACCAGCTTTCCGTTCGTGAACGGTTCTTTCTCCAGTCCTTTCGACGGCTTGTGCAATCATGGAAACGTTGAACTCGTTGTTTGAAATGTGTGAAAGGACGTGCGTGGTCTTTACCCGCTTCAACGATTTCGGTGGCTAAAATGGCCCTAGATTCCTTTATTTAATCTTCCGAAAGCTAAGGCTTTTGATGGCTAATGAACAATCGATATGTTCGCCTAAGCCACTGAAACCTGATATTTGAATTAGATCAAACACAAACTAAACAAACTTTTATTTAAACTTTACTACATGGGTAAAGCTTCGAAAAATGAACCTTTAACAATTTAAAAAGTACCTTTAAAAAAAAAAAGACTCCCTATCACCTAAAATGCAAAATCTCAATTGATTTATTTGAGGAGATAACAGATAGTATTGGTTTTAATTTATTGTTTTATAAAAATAAAAGTTGGAATGTCTTCTATTTATTTACAAATATTCATAGAATTTTTAACTAAATATAACTATGCCAAAAATATAAAATCTCAATCACTTTATATTTTATATACAATAAAAAATAATGTTTTCACTAAATTTATGTTGCCAAATTTCTACTAAAAAACCATTTCATAAAATAATTAAACAACATTATTGTTAATCATTAAAACACAAATTAACTAGATGTTATATATGCAATGGCTTTTTAGGCTTTTTAATCACATTTGGTTGTCCAATTTAACTAGATGCTATATATGCAATGGCTTTTTAGGCCTTTTAATCACATTTAGTTGTCCAATTTAATCACATTTGGTTGTCCAAATTGAATAAAACAAATCATAATAGCTATAGAGAGTGGATTCTTTCAACCACTGGATATTGATATCAATGGAAGGCCTTGAAATCTTGCAAGCATGAATATTTTGATAAAAAAAACATATTAAGTTTTACATGTATTCAATGTAATAAATTTTTATTAAATATATTTTATAATTAAATGTTATTAAGATTTACATGTATGAACTGTAGTAAATCTTTATTAAATATGGTTGGTAACAAAGTGTTTTGAGAAATTTTTATTTTTATTTTTAATTAAGATTTTATTTTATTTAGTAAAAAATACGAGGAAAAAAACAATTTTCATTCAATAATATTATATTTAATTGAATAACAATATGAAAAAAGTACATCAATATATATATATATATATTAAAAACTTGGTTTATTATAATACTATTTAAAAAAATGTTAATAAGTTTATGTTGACTCGGTTATAACGTAATTAGGATAACTTTGATATAATTAGTAATGAGTTTATAGTTCAGGGATTATGGGTTCATGGCATTGGGTAACCCATTTTATGAAGCTTATTTATGGGTTCATTTTAGATGCTTCGTGGTATAGGCCTGAAGAGTTGGCATATTAACTTGTATAGGCTCGAGTGGTCGAGTGGCCATTGTATAGTGTAGGCTATATTTGGTCTAGATAGCCAAGCAAGAAGGAGCTCATTGTCGAACACTCTTGTTGAGAGCATGTAGACTTTATAATGTATTGTAAAACGGTTTTTCCGAGGAAATCATGTTGTCTAATCATTTGTTTGCAACTATCATGTGCTTAGTTTTTGCGCATTCTTCTCTCATGGATTAGTATAGAAAGTGTATTCCACACTTTGGCTTCCTTTCATTTTGGTATCAGAGCTTGATCACCTCATATCCAAGGTGTTAGGGACAAGGTTTTTTTATTTAATCTTGGTTTGAGTGAGAGCTTGTGCATAATGAAAACTTGTTGCAAGAAAATGGCAAGCACGACAAGACTTGAAATGGAAAGTGAGCTTAAAGCATGTGGTTTTTCCCTAGAACATGCATAGATAAGAGTGAATTTGTGGGTAGATAGATAGATCTACCACTTGGATACCTAGACCTACTAAGATCGAGTAGAGATTTGACTAATCTGTCAAATTTAAAGCCTACATGTCTTAAGTGTGATTTGATGATGCCAAGGCCTAGATTTGCAATGGATCTTTTTGATATCTACAATATTAGCATGAGATTATTATTTGCAAGATTGAACTTATTGGTGGTCTATTGTTGGGAGCCATGAAGAAGAAATGAGATTGGATCTATTGTATCATGAAGAGGACCATGTGGAGGCGAGAGAGCTCTCTAAGATCCATAAAATATAATGGTAAGATAAGTGCTTGGTTGAGTAGTACTTAGTCTATGTAGTTGTATTTAGAGCAGGAGGGATGTTAGAAATGAAATGGGTTGATGTTTCATAGCATCACATGCTCAGGGATACATTCATAAGTATTTTTATTGAGTTGAATTTTATCACATTTGTAAATGGACATATGGTTATAAGACCTATTTAGGCATACATACCCTAGTTTGATGGTTCACCCATGTAAAGTCTAGATGTAGACTTAGGTGATAGGGGCATGTTGTATTCTTGAATACTTTGTTAATAAACTTTCAGGGGAGTAGGTGTTTATTCCAAGTCAAGTTTAAAGGGGAGAATGTTGCATTAATCTTAACTCAGTCATAAAACTGTTACGATAACCTTTATACAATTAATGATAGGTTTAGAGTTCACGGTTTCTGGACCCATGGTATTGAATAACCTGTGGTATTTGCTCATGGTATTTCACATGATGTTCAATCTATTTAATGGCTTCGAATACTACATTGTAAGATGATTCATGGTACATGCCTCAGGAGTTCAGCTATTGCCCCATATAGGCTTGGGTGATCAGTGTAGTCTTGGAGTGCATATAGTGTAGGCTAGATTTGGTTTAAAGAGCCAAGCAAGGAGCTCATTGTAGTCCTGAAGTGCATAGTTTTGGCTAGATTTGATCTAGAGAACCAAGTAAGAAGAACCCACTTTTGAACACTCTTGAGAGCACAAAGACTCTATAATGTATTATAACCATTTATTTGACAAGTAATACATTGAGCACTCTTTAAAGTGTGGGGTTTTTCTCAATAAATCATGTTAATTATCATATTCTAAATTTCTACAGATTTTTCTTTTTTGAATTAGTGTAGAAAGCCTTTTTTAATTTTTTTAAATTAATGGGTTAAGTTCATTTTAAATGATTTTAATTTTTTTCTACTTTAGATTAGTTTTTTCTTCTCTAGGTTTGTGCTTGTAATTCATGATACTTTGATATTTTCCATTCTCTTTCGATATTAGTTTAGACAATAAGCATGAAGTCATTATTATCTAAATAATATAAAGTAAACTTGTAAGAACTTGTTTTAATATTTTTATACCTACTTCCAATTTAAATTTCATGGGTATTTATCAGTTTTTTCCATTTTTAATCATCAAATACTAACAATTTTTAAATTTAAGTTCACTTAATTTTTGAAATTGTCAATTTTACTGCAATATATATATATATATAGTTTTTGAAATCGTCAATTTGATGGACAAATACAAAATTTACTCGTGTATATTATGATATATAATATAATATAATATAATAACAATTTCCTAAATTTGAATGTTGTTTTTTGTGTAAAAAATACATAATACAAGTTATAAATTCTATAGCAAAGACCATTATATATAGTTTTTGAAACCGTCAATTTGATGGACAAATAAAAAATTTACTCGTGTATATTATGATATATAATATAATATAATATAATAACAATTTCCTAAATTTGAATGTTGTTTTTTATGTAAAACATACATAATACAAGTTATAAATTCTATAGCAAAGACCATGCATAGTACATATTACAAATTATATAGCAAATGGAGGTTGCAAGTTGCAAGTTGCATGCAAAGCACAT
>JZKD02S1675338.1:352866-373131 GCA_000966675.3 Picea glauca | reverse complement strand
AAAAAAGCTCCCTCGTATGTATTGGAGGATTATTCTCATTGTAATTAAGCGGTAGAGCAAGAGAGCATAGGAGGGTAGAGAAGAACAAAGATTGTAGAAGTTGTTTGAGCAGATAGTTTTTCCTATATAAACCATGTACAGAAGCGCTTGAATTAATATAAGAAGGCTTTAATCCAATTTCATGGTGTTGTTATGGTTACTGTTTGCATCTATTGAATGGTATGTTTGCAGTTTGCTTATATGTTCTCTTATGAATTTATTTAAATGCTTAATGTGTATGATTTCATGTTGAATGTATGAAGTCCGTGAGAGGGAGAGTATAAGTTTCAATTTCTCCTTGTCCTGAGAATTCCTTCAAGGAGTGCAGTGAAGGTACGCAAGGAGTGCATTGACAAGATTCCAAGTTTTACCTCAAAAAAGCTCAGGAGAGATAGAGTTGTTCTTATACCAACAAAAGTGTAAAGTATAGCACAGAGTCGTGCAAGGTGTGGGAAGGCTGAGAAAAGTCTTAGACTTTTCCAACCTAAGGGAGTGATTGAATAACTTATGTTGCAAGGAGTGCGCGGAGTTGGGAGAAATCAGATAATCAAGGATTATCGTGAGGGCCACAAGGAGTGTGTGAAAGAATTCCTTAGAATCTTTGAGTTTGTAGCAATAATCAAGCTCGGGAGGGATAGAGACTTGGAAAGTCCTGATCATAGACGAGAGTCGGAGTCACCTCGCAGAAATAAAGCTCAGGAGGAAAGACACTGATTTATTTTCCAAGTAACTATTGAGAGCTTGAACGATCAGTGGAAATTCTTGGAAGGTGAAACACCAATTTCCGTGGACCATTGGACCCAGTAGATACACGAAGAGGATAAGATCGAGTGTTTTTCAACACCCGCAAGATAAGGAGAGATAGAAACTGTTAGATCTAGAGGAGCATGAGCCATTGATTGAGCTCTCCGAAATATCGACATTTCGGAAGTCGGGAGAGTGGAGGAACTTGCTACCCGGAAGTCACGAGTTGCGAAATCCTGACTTCGCGAGAAAAGGGATTTGGACCATCAGATCATGGGGGAAATCAGGACTGTCGATCTGGCATAAGAAAAAATCGTGGTTTCCCATTTCGGGAGAAGGGGAGAGGGTCACTTCACAAACCCCCCGACATGCGAATTCCTAACACGCTCAAAGGTTGGGCCCCAGGTCGTAGTCAAGGTCACATCAGTGAAGAATTTAAGGGAGGAGCTAGGGACTGTTAGCCCATTTCAAGGTTTTGGGAATCAGAGGAGTTGGGGTGCCTTGCAACGAAAGTCCCGAAATCACAAAACGCGATGCACCTTTTGGGGTTAAGTCTTTGGTCATGCTAGTGGTCACGTGGAGTGGAGGCTCGCGCCTAGTGCATGTTCGTGTGGACGAAAAATATGGAAGGAGACATGTGTTTATATGTGTGAAGGGTTCTAGCAGGGACCAAAGGAGCCATTTCGACTCAAGAATTGGAAGATCCAAAGACTGGGAGGTTAGCAGACCCTACTAAGGTGGGGATCTGCGTCAGGTGGTATCARAGCTAACAACTTTTGTTTTTTGTAGAGGGAATACAAGGGATAGTTGTGATTGAATTATGCGTGGACAAATTGCAACAATGCCACCAAGAAGACATCCAGAAAGAACTTTACCCGATCTAGCCATGGAAAGGGAGATGAGAGAACTTTGTGCTTGATTGGATGCCATGGGGACAACACAAAGGTGAACACCTGATACTGGAGATATCAGTGAGGTCGAAAGTGAGAACGAAGTTGGAGCCGAAGATGCTGCAAAGGAATGTCTATTCAAATCTGTCGCAAGGATAGGTGCCAGAGAAAAATTGGACATCCTGATGTATGAAGGTAACTTAGACGTTGAGGAGATTCTAGATTGGTTTAGAGCTCTGGATAAATACTTTCAATTATGAGGATATCAAAGAAGATAAGAAAGTAAAGCACATTGTTACTAGACTGAAAGGACATGTAGCACTGTGGTGGGATGCACTGGAGGCTGACAGGCGTTGCAAGGGAAAATAAAGAATCAAAAGTTGGGATAGAATGGTAGCGAAGATGAAAGCCAAATTCATACCTAGGGATTATNTGGTTACTGTTTGCATCTATTGAATGGTATGTTTACAGTTTGCTTATATGTTCTCTTATGCATTTATTTAAATGCTTAATGTGTATGATTTCATGTTGAATGTATGAAGTCTGTGAGAGGGAGAGTATACGTTTCAATTTCTCCTCGTCCTGAGAATTCCTTCAAGGAGTGCAGTGAAGGTTCGCAAGGAGTGCGTTGACAAGATTCCAAGTTGTACCTCAGAAAAGGTCAGGAGAGATAGAGTTGTTCTTATACCAACAAAAGTGTAAAGTATAGCACAGAGTTGTGCAAGGTGTGGGAAGGCTGAGAAAAGTCTTAGACTTTTCCAACCTAAGGGAGCGGTTGAATAAATTATGTTGCAAGGAGTGTGCAGAGTTGGGAGATATCAGATAATCAAGGATTATCGTGAGGGCCACAAGGAGTGCGTGCAAGAATTCCTTAGAATCCTTGAGTTTGTAGCAAGAATCAAGCTCGGGAGGGATAGAGACTTGGAAAGTCCAGAGCATAGACGAGAGTCAGAGTCACCTCGTAGAAATCAAGCTCAGGAGGAAAGACACTGAGTTATTTTCCAAGTAACTATTGAGAGCTTGAACGATCGGTGGAAATTCTTGGAAGGTGAAACACCAATTTTCGTGGACCGTTGGACCCAATAGATACACGAAGAGGATAAGATCGAGTGTTTTTCAACACCCGCAAGCTAAGGAGAGATAACAGCTGTTAGATCTAGAGGAGCATGAGCCATTGATTGAGCTCTCCGAAATATCGACATTTCGGAAGTCGGGAGAGTGGAGGAACTTGCTACCCGGAAGTCGCGAGTTGCGAAATCCTGACTTCGCGATAAAAGGGATTTGGACCATCGGATCGTGGGGGAAATCAGGACCGTCGATCTGGCATAAGAAAAAATCATGGTTTCCCATTTCGGGAGAAGGGGAGAGGGTCACTTCACAAACCCCCCGACACGCGAATTCCTGACACGCTCAAAGGTTGGGCCACAGGTCGTAGTCGAGGGTCACATCAGTGAAGAATTTAAGGGAGGAGCTAGGGACCGTTAGCCCATTTCAAGGTTTTGGGAATCGGAGGAGTTGGGGTGCCTCGCAACGAAATTCCCGAAATCACGAAACGCGATGCACCTTTTGGGGTTAAGTCTTTGGTCACGCCAGTGGTCACGTGGAGTGGAGGCTCACGCCTAGTGCATGTTCGTTTGGACGGAAAATATAGAAGGAGACATGTGGTTATATGTGTAAAGGGTTCTAGCGGGGACCAAAGGAGCCATTTCGGCTCAAGAATTGGAAGATCCAAATACTGGGAGGTTAGCAGACCCTACTAAGGTGGGGATCTGCGTCAGGTGGTATCAGAGCTAACAACTTTTGTTTTCTGTAGAGTGAAGACAAAGGATAGTTGTGATTGAATTATGCGTGGACAAATTGCAACAATGCCACCAAGAAGATATCCAGAAAGAACTTTACCCGATCCATCCATGGAAAGGGAGATGAGAGAACTTTGTGCTTGATTGGATGCCATGGGGACAACACAAAGGCGAACACCTGATACTGGAGATATCAGTGAGGTCGAAAGTGAGAACGAAGTTGGAGCCGAAGATGCTGCAAAGGAACGTCTATTCAAATCTGTCGCAAGGATAGGTGCCAGAGAAAAATTGGACATCCTGATGTATGAAGGTAACTTAGACGTTGAGGAGCTTCTAGATTGGTTTAGAGCTCTGGATAAATACTTTCAATTATGAGGATATCAAAGAAGATAAGAAAGTAAAGCACATTGTCACTAGACTGAAAGGACATGCAGCACTGTGGTGGGATGCACTGGAGGCTGACAGGCGTTGCAAGGGAAAATAAAGAATCAAAAGCTGGGATAGAATGGTAGCGAAGATGAAATCCAAATTCATACCTAGGGATTATCAAATCAATCTGTTTCGAAGAATGCAAAATTTAAGACAGAAAGGGATGACAGTGAAGGAATACACTGAGAAATTTTACAGGTTAAACATCAGNCTATATTTGACACGTATAGTATTACAATGATTTGTCATAAGTATTATTTTTTGTTACCTACATTACACATCTCTCGCACATACCTTGTTTTAGAATGCACTCTTAGCATTATAATGACACCATTTAATGTTTTGTTAGGACGGTTGATGCATGAGCATCACTAACGTGCATTTTGAAGACATTTAAATTTCAAAAGAAGAACATGAATGTAATAGTTGAAAGGATGTAATTACTCTTAAATGTTTTGGGGATTGTAATGGAGATCTTGAGCATTGTTTTCATATGTCGGTTGTAGGTATTTAATGTAATAAATGTAAAGTAGTTATACTCTTTAATTCGATAAAATAGCTTAGAGTTGTAGGAGGGAAAACTCAAAAAAGCTCCCTCGTATGTATTGTAGGATTATTCTCATTGTAATTAAGTGGTAGAGCAAGAGAGCATAGGAGGGTAGAGAAGAACAAAGATTGTAGAAGTTGTTTGAGCAGATAGTTGTTCCTATAGAAACCATGTACATAAACGCTTGAATTAATATAAGAAGGCTTTAATCCAATTTCATGGTGTTGTTATGGTTAATGTTTGCATCTATTGAATGGTATGTTTACAGTTTGCTTATATGTTCTCTTATGCATTTATTTAAATGCTTAATGTGTATGATTTCATGTAGAATGTATGAAGTCTGTGAGAGGGAGAGTATAAGTTTCGATTTCTCCTCGTCCTGGGAATTCCTTCAAGGAGTGCAGTGAAGGTCCTCAAGGAGTGAGTTGACAAGATTCCAAGTTTTACCTCAGAAAAGCTCAGGAGAGATAGAGTTGTTCTTATACCAACAAAAGTGTAAAGTATAGCACAGAGTTGTGCAAGGTGTGGGAAGGCTGAGAAAAGTCTTAGACTTTTCCAACCTAAGGGAGCGGTTGAATAACTTATGTTGCAAGGAGTGCGCAGAGTTGGGAGATATCAGATAATCAAGGATTATCGTAAGGGCCACAAGGAGTGCGTGCAAGAATTCCTTAGAATCCTTGAGTTTGTAGCAAGAATCAAGCTCGGGAGGGATAGAGACTTGGAAAGTCCAGAGCATAGACGAGAGTCGGAGTCACCTCGTAGAAATCAAGCTCAGGAGGAAAGACACTGAGTTATTTTCCAAGTAACTATTGAGAGCTTGAACGATCGATGGAAATTCTTGGAAGGTGAAACACCAATTTTCGTGGACCGTTGGACCCAATAGATACACAAAGAGGATAAGATCGAGTGTTTTTCAACACCCGCAAGCTAAGGAGAGATAGCAGATGTTAGATCTAGAGGAGCATGAGCCATTGATTGAGAGCTCCGAAATATCGACATTTCGGAAGTCGGGAGAGTGGAGGAACTTGCTACCTGGAAGTCGCGAGTTGCAAAATCCTGACTTCGCGAGAAAAGGGATTTGGACCATCGGATCGTGGGGAAAATCAGGACCATCGATCTGGCATAAGAAAAAATTGTGGTTTTCCATTTCGAGAGAAGGGGAGAGGGTCACTTCACAAACCCCCCGACACGCGAATTCCTGACACGCTCAAAGGTTGGGCCCCAGGTCGTAGTCGAGGGTCACATCAGTGAAGAATTTAAGGGAGGAGCTAGGGACTATTAGCCCATTTCAAGGTTTTGGGAATCGAAGGAGTTGGGGTGCCTCACAACGAAAGTCCCGAAATCACGAAACGCGATGCACCTTTTGGGGTTAAGTCTTTGGTCACGCCAGTGGTCATGTGGAGTGGAGGCTCACGCCTAGTGCATGTTCGTGTGGACGGAAAATATAGAAGGAGACATGTGGTTATATGTGTGAAGGGTTCTAGCGGGGACCAAAGGAGCCATTTCGGCTCAAGAATTGGAAGATCCAAAGACTGGGAGGTTAGCAGACCCTACTAAGGTGGGGATCTGYGTCAGGTGGTATCAGAGCTAACAACTTTTGTTTTYTGTAGAGGGAAKACAAGGGATAKTTKTGATTGAATTATGCGTGGACAAATTGCAACAATGCCACCAAGAAGACATCCAGAAAGAACTTTACCCGATCCAGCCATGGAAAGGGAGATGAGAGAACTTTGTGCTTGATTGGATGCCATGGGGACAACACAAAGGTGAACAGCTGATACTGGAGATATCAGTGAGGTCGAAAGTGAGAACGAAGTTGGAGCCGAAGATGTTGCAAATGAACGTCTATTCAAATCTGTCGCAAGGATATGTGCCAGAGAAAAATTGGACATCCTGATGTATGAAGGTAACTTAGATGTTGAGGAGCTTCTAGATTGGTTTAGAGCTCTGGATAAATACTTTCAATTATGAGGATATCAAAGAAGATAAGAAAGTAAAGCACATTGTCACTAGACTGAAAGGACATGCAGCATTGTGGTGGGATGCACTGGAGGCTGACAAGCGTTGCAAGGGAAAATAAAGAATCAAAAGCTGGGATAGAATGGTAGCGAAGATGAAAGCCAAATTCATACCTAGGGATTATCAAATCAATCTGTTTCGAAGAATGCAAAATTTAAGACAGAAAGGGATGACAATGAAGGAATACACTGAGAAATTTTACAGGTTAAACATCAGAGCTGGTCATCATGAGAGTGATGATGAAAAAGTAGCTACATACATGAATGGCCTGAGATATGAGATTCGGGATGAGATGAGCATGGTGACAATCAGGAATGTAGAAGATGCTTATAATATTGCTTCAAAGGCAGAAGTGAAATTGGCCCGAAAGAAAGGTCAAAGGGGCAGAGGTAGAAGTTAGAGTAGAGGCAAAGCAGTTGCCCAGGACAGAGTACAAAAGCCCAAGGATGAAGAGAAGAAACCTCATAACCACCCAGAAAGGGGAGGAAGCTCACAAGGAGGACAATATGCCGATAGGAACACTTTTCCTTGAGCAAGAGGAAGAGGAAGAGNATTGGACATCCTGATGTATGAAGGTAACTTAGACATTGAGGAGCTTCTAGATTGGTTTAGAGCTCTGGATAAATACTTTCAATTATGAGGATATCAAAGAAGATAAGAAAGTAAAACACATTGTCACTAGACTGAAAGGACATGCAGCACTGTGGTGGGATGCACTGGAGGCTGGAAGGCGTTGCAAGGGAAAATAAAGAATCAAAAGATGGGATAGAATGGTAGCGAAGATGAAAGCCAAATTCATACCTAGGGATTATCAAATCAATCTGTTTCGAAGAATGCAAAATTTAAGACAGAAAGGGATGACAGTGAAGGAATACACTGAGAAATTTTACAGGTTAAACATCAGAGCTGGTCATCATGAGAGTGATGATGAAAAAGTTGCTAGATACATGAATGGCCTGAGATATGAGATTCAGGATGAGATGAGCATGGTGACAATCATGAATGTAGAAGATGCTTATAATATTGCTTCAAAGGCAGAAGTGAAATTGGCCCAAAAGAAAGGTCAAAGGGGCAGAGGTAGAAGTCAGAGTAGAGGCAAAGCAGTTGCCTAGGATAGAGTACAAAATCCCAAGGATGAAGAGAAGAAACCTCATAACCACCTAGAAAGGGGAGGAAGCTCACAAGGAGGAAAATATGTCGATAGGAACACTTTTCCTTGAGCAAGAGGAAGCGGAAGAGGAAGAGGAAGAGGAAGAGGAGGTGAAATAAAGTGTTTTGTCTGTGGAAAGATCAAACACAAATTGTGGGAATGTACCGATAGAAAAAGAGATGGAGGAGGCGAAGCTCACAGTTCAGAAGTGAAAAGGCGAAATGTTGAGGCAGAAGATGCAGAAGGTGGGAGATCCTTGATGATGAGGAAAATTCTCTTGAAGCTAAAGAAAGATATGGAGAATCCAGTCCAGAGGAACAATTTGTTTAGAACTTCTTGCAAGACCAAGGATAGGGTATGCAAGGTGATAGTTGACAATGGAAGCACGGATAATATAGTATCCACAGAGATGGTGGAAAATATAGAGTTGGATACAGTTGCACATCCAAACCCATACAAGGTTTCATGGTTGTAAAAAGGACATCAGGTAACTGTCACTAAACAATGTTTAGTTGAATTTAAAATAAGGGGATACATAGATGAGATCTTATGTGATTTTATTCCGATGGATTTTTGTCATCTTTTGTTGGGAAGACCGTAGCAATATGACATAAATGTTATTTATGATGGAAGAAATTACACACACACATTGGAGAAGAATGGTAGGATGCATATGGTATTGCCAATTGAAGACAAGAAGTTGAAAGAAGAAACAAGCAATACTATATTTCTCATGAGTGGGAAGGAACTTCTGGATGAAGTCAAGAAATATGAAGAAATGCAGTTTGTTGTGGTGAGAAAACCTAGAGTCATCTTGACCAGTATCTCAATAGATGATCTACCTAAGGATATTCAGGAATTGTTGGAGAATTTCATTGATATAGTGGTGGATGATTTACCTTGTTTGTTGCCGCCCATCAGAAGTATAAGCCATCACATCGAACTTATACCAGGGGCGAGTTTACCAAACAAAGCAGTGTAGAAACAAGTCCAGGATTTGATGGACAAAGGGTTGATTAGAGAAATATTGTGTCCATGTGTTGTGCCAACAATGTTAAGTCCGAAGAAAGATGGTGGATGGAGGATGTGTACAGACTTGAGGGCTATAAACTAAATCACCATCAGGTATAGATTTCCTTTACCCAGGATGGATAACATAATGGATTCCTTGAGTGGAGCAAAGTTTTTTTCAAAAATTGATTTGAAAAGCGGATATCATTAGATTAGAATGAGGAAAGGTGATGAATGGAAGACTTCATTCAAGACAAATGAAGNTCAACAAATTCTCAAAAATAGCACATTTTATCCCATGTCAGAAAACCAGTGATGCAACACACATTGCAAACCTATTTTTCAAAGAAGTTGTTCAACTTCATGATTTACCCAAGAGTATTGTTTCGAACAGAGATACCAAATTTGTTGGTCATTTCTGGAGGACCCTATGGAAAAAGATGGTGATAAATTTATCTTTTAGCTCAACATATCATCCTTAGATGGATGGATAGACTGAGGTCATAAATCGAAGTTTGGGGGACTTATTGAGGAGTTTATTAACTGAACATCATAGTCAGTGGGATCAGATTCTGCCGCAAGCGGAATTTGCATATAATGACTCACCTAACCAGAGCACATGACAGAGCCCATTACAGATAATATATGGAATGCAGCCAAGAGGAGTATCCGAGTTGAGATACTTGGAGCAGAATGAGTTCAGGAGTGATGGAGCGGAATATTTTGCAACAGAGATAGAATTGCCAGATGATGTGGGTATATCACCCATATTCAACGTAGCAGATTTGTACCCTTACAGAGTAGATGAAGTGAGAGGAGAAGAGAATCAAAATGAAGTTCAGTGGGTCAAACAGATGCCTGTAGCTGAAAATCCGCAGATGGAAAAGATCATTGATCAGAGAGTTGGTAAGAAAACTCGGAGGAAGACATATTTTGAATATCTGATAAAATKGAAGGGACACCCAATTGAGGATGCCAATTGGGAAAGTGAAGAAGATATCCAGAAACATGGAAAGATAGTGCAGGAGCTCATGGAAAGAAGTCCATGAATTTTTCATCCAAGAGGAGTAATGATGCAGGAGCATCGCCAACAAGCCCAAGTGGAGGACAGTTGGATATAAACCAACACGCATTTTGAAGACATTTAAATTTCAAAAGAAGAACATTAATGTAATAGGTGGAAGGATGTAATTACTCTTAAATGTTTTGGGCATTGTAATGCAGATCTTGAGCGTTTCTCTCATTTTCCGGTTGTAGGCATTTAATGTAATAAATGTAAAGTAGTTGTACTCTTTAATTCAATAAGATAGCTTAGAGTTGTAGGAGGGAAAACTCAACAAAGCTCCTTCGTANATGGACTGTTGTTTGAAGTAAATCAATTGTGTATCCTAAAGAGTTCTATGAAATCTTTTGAAGGAAAAACACAGTGGGGGATTGGCTGGACATTTCGGCCATGATAAAGCATTTGTGCAACTGAACAGTTTGTATTATTGGCCAACGATGAGGATGGATGTCAAGAAGTTTGTCAACAGATGTAGAATCTTCGATCACGTGAAAGGGAAAAGACAGAATACAGGGTTGTATCAACCATTGTCAATACTAGAGAGGCTGTGGGACGTGGTAAGCATGGATTTTGTGTTGGGACTGCTAAGGACACAAAGAGGTTGTGATTTCATATCCATGGTATTCAACAAATTCTCAAAAATGGCACATTTTATTCCATGTCAGAAAACCAGTGATGCAACACACATTGCAAACCTATTTTTCAAAGAAGTTGTTCAACTTCATGGTTTACCCAAGAGTATTGTTTCTGACAGAGATACCAAATTTGTTGGTCATTTATGGAGGACACTATGGAAAAAGATGGTGATAAATTTATCTTTTAGCTCAACATATCACCCTTAGATGGATGGACAGACTGAGGTCATAAATCAAAGTTTGGGGGACTTATTGAGGAGTTTAGTAACTAAACATCATAGTCAGTGGGATCAGATTCTACCGCAAGCGGAATTTGCATATAATGACTCACCTAACCGGAGCACATGACAGAGCCCATTATAGATAATATATGGAATGAAGCCAAGAGTTGTATCCGAGTTGAGATACTTGGAGCAGAATGAGTTCAGGAGTGATGGAGCATAATATTTTGCAGCAGAGATGTAGGAGCTCCACAGTAAGATTAAAGAGCGGTTGCAGAGTTCCAACCAAGAATACAAGCGTAGAGAAGATCATCATAGGAGAGAGCTTCAATTCGAAGTGGGAGATTTGGTCTTAGAACATCTAAGAAAAGAAAGGTTCCAAAGGGGAACATATAACAAGTTGAAGATGAAAAAGATAGGGTCGTGTAAGATTTTGAGAAACTTTGAGGCAAATGCTTATGAGATAGAATTGACAGATGATGTGGGCATATCACCCATATTCAACGTACCAGATCTGTACCCTTACAGAGTAGATGAAGTGAGAGGAGAAGAGAATCAAAAGGAAGTTCAGTGGGTCAAACAGATGCCTGTAGCTGAAAATCCACAGATGGAAAAGATCATTGATCAG
Organism: Picea glauca; assembly: GCA_000966675.3. NCBI lineage: Eukaryota > Viridiplantae > Streptophyta > Pinopsida > Pinales > Pinaceae > Picea > Picea glauca. The sequence goes on along the minus strand of JZKD02S1675338.1, from coordinate 361,956 downwards.
AGAGTTGGTAAAAAAACTCGGAGGAAGACATATTTTGAATATCTGATAAAATGGAAGGGACACCCGATTGAGGATGCCAATTGGGAAAGTGAAGAAGATATCCAGAAACATGGAAAGACAGTGCAGGAGCTCATGGAAAGAGGTCCATGAATTTTTCATCCAAGAGGAGTAATGATGCAGGAGCATCGCCAACATGTGCAAGTGGAGGACATTTGGATATAAACCAACGCGCATTTTGAAGACATTTAAATTTCAAAAGAAGAACATTAATGTAATAGGTGGAAGGATGTAATTACTCTTAAATGTTTTGGGCATTGTAATGCAGATCTTGAGCGTTGCTCTCATTTTCCGGTTGTAGGCATTTAATGTAATAAATGTAAAGTAGTTGTACTCTTTAATTCAATAAGATAGCTTAGAGTTGTAGGAGGGAAAACTCAACAAAGCTCCTTCGTATGTATTGTAGGATTATTCTCATTGTAATTAAGCGATAGAGAAAGAGAGCATAGGAGGGTAGAGAAGAACAGAGATTGTAGAAGTTGTTTGAGCAGATAGTTGTTGCTATAGAAACCATGTACAAAAGCACTTGAATTAATATAAGAAGGCTTTAATCCAATTTCATGGTGTTGTTATGGTTANTTAAATGTTTTGGGCATTGTAATGCAGATCTTGAGCGTTGCTCTCATTTTCTGGTTGTAGGCATTTAATGTAATAAATGTAAAGTAGTTGTACTCTTTAATTCAATAAGATAGCTTAGAGTTGTAGGAGGGAAAACTCAACAAAGACTCTTCGTATGCATTGTAGGATTATTCTCATTGTAATTAAGCGATAGAGAAAGAGAGCATAGGAGGGTAGAGAAGAACAAAGATTGTAGAAGTTGTTTGAGCAGATAGTTGTTGCTATAGAAATCATGTACAAAAGCACTTGAATTAATATAAGAAGGTTTTAATCCAATTTCATGGTGTTGTTATGGTTACTGTTTGCATCTATTGAATGGTATGTTTACAATTTGTTTATATGCTCTGTTATGCATTTATTTAAATTCTTAATGTGTATGATTTCATGTTGAATGTATGAAGTCTGTGAGAGGGAGAGTATAGGTTTCAATATCTCCTCATACTGAGAATTCTTGCAAGGAGTGTAGTGAAGGTCCACAAGGAGTGCATTGACAAGATTCTGAGTTTTACCTTAGAAAATATCAGGAGAGATAGAGTTGTTCTTATACCAACATAAGTGCAAAGTATAACACGAAGCCGTGCAAGGTGTGGGTAGGGTGAGAAAAGTCTTAGAATTTTCCAACCCAAGGGATCGGTTAAAAAACTTTTGTCACAAGGAGTGCGCAAAGTTGGGAGATATTAGATAAGCATGGATTATCGTGAGGGCCGCAAGGAGTGTGCACAAGAATTCCTTAGAATCCTTGAGTTTGTAGCAAGAATCAAGGTTGAGAGGGATAAAGACTTGGAAATTCCAGAGGACAGACGAGGGTCAGATTCACCTCACAGAAATTAAGCTTAGGAGGAAAAATGCCAAGTTATTTGGCGAGTAACTATTGAGAGCTTGAATAGATGGTGGAAATTCTCGAAAGGTGAAACACTGATTTTTGTGGACCATTAGACCCAGTAGATTTGTGGAGAGGATAAGACCGAGTGTTTTTCAAAACCCACAAGCTCAGAAGAGAAAGAAACCGTTATATCGAGAGGAGCGTGAGTCGTTGATTGGGCGCTCTGAAATATCAAAATTTCAGGTGTCGATAGTGTGGAGAAACTTTCTACCTGGAATTCGCGAGTCGCGAAATCCTGACTTCATGAGAAAAAGGATCTAGATCGTCGGATTGTGGGGGAAATCAGGATCGTCGATATGGCATAAGCGATCATCGCAGTTTCACATTTTGAGAGAAGGGGAGAGGGTCACTTCACAAACCCCTGACACGCTAAGTCCCGACGCGCTCGAAGGTTGGGCCCTTGGTCGCAGCTGAGGGTCACATCGGTGAAGAATTTAAGGGAGGAGCTAGGGACCGTTAGCCCATTTCGGGGTTTTGGGAATCAGAGGAGTCAGGGTGACTCATAACGAAAGTCTTGAAATTGTGAAACACAACACATCCTTTGGGGTTAAGTCTGGGGTCACGCCAGTGGTCACGTGGAGTGGAGGCTCGCGCCTTGTGCATGTTCGCGCAGGTGGAGCATACAGAAGGAGACCTATGGTTATATGTGTGAAGGGTTCTAATGGGGACCAAAGGATCCATTTCGGCTCAAGAATTGGAAGATCCAAAGACCGGGAGGTCAGGAGACCCTGCTGAGGTGGGGGTCTGCGTCAACTGTCATCACACCAATTTTCTCCTTGTGGGAAGACATCATAAATCAACATTAAACACACTTTATACAACCACTGCATGAAATATAGGCCAATTATGTACCTCAAATTAGACTATCACATAGGTTGCATGGTTGTTGCTTCATTAGTCATGAGATCACATTTAGATTCTTTTGATACCCACACAATACATTAATTCTTCTAGTCACCTCATCTACTCAATGGGTGAGTTAATAACTATGCCAAACATCCCTTCTTCATCAATGGAAGGGTACTTGGCTATCATTGTGGTCAAATTATTCACATGGGTTCCCATGACNTATCTCGATTTAGTTATGATAACAAGATCATGAGTTAAGAGTTCGTGTGTTCCCACGATAATTTGGTAATCATTTCTAAATCCAACAAGTTCAGAACATAATCTCTATGCACGCGCGCAGGGTTCATTTCAAAATCATTTGTTGTTTAATGATTATTATGTGATCGGTTCGAGTTGTTTTAGTTCAACCTTGCAGGGAGAAATATAGGTATCCATTCAAATCAACAGGAATATATTAACAATTGCAGGAAGGGAATTTGGAACCCGAGGGCATTAGTTGCAGATTTGAGTTTAATGGCACCAAAGTGGAGAAGACAAGTTGCCAGAATCGAACCAGAAGGTGCTGAACTCCTTGAAACCTACCCTCAGATGGCTCAAAGATTCAGAGATGCTGGGTGGTTTGAGTTCCTCACTACATTTCAAGGATATGACGAACAGGTTTCCATGGAATTTGCTTTGAACTTCGATGATCATGAGGTTGAAATCGACAAGATGTTGATGCTGGTGACAGAGCAGACTATAGCCAAGTCTTGCAGGCTCGTGGTTGGAGGGGAAACATGGTGGAAGAAGGAACACGTGGTCATTGAATTTGTGAATCAATTCCTCCTTCCAGATAAGCAGAATCCGGATTGGAGAAGGGGAATTCCTCACAACTGGGTTCGACCCGAATGGCACACTGCCCTGGTGGTGATTCACAAATACATCACCTGCGAAGGGAGGTTTTCTTTGATCTACATCTACCATATAAGAATACTGATGCATCTAAACAGTGACTACCCTATAAACCTTCCTTATTTCTTGCTTAAAAGTTTGACAAAAATGTCCAAGAAGGTGCAGTCGATTTCCACTAATGCCAAAGGCAGTTTGTTCCATCAAGTCCTGATTAAAACCCTAGTCATGTCTACCCTGAATGAACTATAGAAGCCCTGGAATTGGGTCATGGAATCCTTAAAACCTATTACTCAATCCAATAAGCCGAAAAAGGGCAGAGGGAGGAAAACTGTTAAACAAAGTCGAGATATTGCTGATGAAAACCTTGTAAAAGACAAATATTCTGATATCAAGGTAACTAAAAAGAGAAGGAGTAAGAGACCTAGATGGGAGCCTGAAAATGAAATGCTTCCTGAGGAAGATGTCAAAGAAGAGACAGAATCAGATAATGATCTCATTGCTCAAACTGCAGTCAAGTCTGAAATGCCATCCACCGGCAAAAAGAACGTTTCAGTCAAAGGAAAAAGGAAAAAGGGTGCATGTGTATCACAAAAACCTTGGAGAAATTCAACCAGGGATACTAATAAGTATAGGCTAAACTCAAAATCAATGTTCAATCGGGCCATTAAAGAAGAAAACACCATAATCATAGATGATGATTCTGAGGATGTTGAAACAAGCACCGAGAAAAGAGCAAAAAAGACTCCTTTTCCCAAGAAATCTGTCAGCAAAGGAAAGGAAAAACTTACACGACCTAGAGGCCATGTAACGAGAGATTCAACTAGATTAGCTAAGGCTAAAGAGATGGCTAAAGGCATCAGTGAATTCCCTAAAGAAAAACAGGATTACTTGGAAGATTCAAATTACTTACCAGATGTACCTGGAGCTATGGATTCATCAAGTTCTGAAGAAGAACATAGCTTAGAATTGATTTCAAAATACCAAGTTAAAGCCAAAGAACCCGGTGTTACTTTAAATCTGAATGAAACTGCACCCTCTGAAGATTGTTCAAGATTCAGGGTCGAGATAAGAACTGATAAGGAAAAGATTAAAGAATTTCAGAAAACCATAAAGCAGTTAAAGAAGGAAAAGATGCAGATAGAACAGTGGAATGCTCGCCAGCAGGANTTCTTAACCATCACTCTAACTCTAATTCCGATATCATAGATGAATTCATCTCTTCAAGAGATTTCCAACGATTGTAATCATGCTCATATGCAAGCTCTCAATAGACAAAAATGCCCTTTTAAAGTTTTCTTAGGCATTACTCATGGGTGATGTCATCATATCCACGTGGCATCCACGTGAAACTAGTCCCCTCGTCTAGTTGATGTGGGCATGTTCTCTCACAGGGTCGAAGGGAACCGACCATAGATTTTTTGCTAAGACAGTTGTATTGAGGTTATCATTATTGAGCCTGTTAGTCTCTAATTTTGTCTTGGTTTAAGTAAGAAACCCTTGTCCTAAACCCTCCTTACCCAACTCTCATTTTCTGTTTTCAGTTGTTTTCATTTTTTAGATTTTGGATATTTCATGGTTTGCATTAAAATCTTTGATGATTTATTTGAGTTTTGATTATGAAAAACATTGTTTAAACTAGAAGTGTCTCCTTTATGTCGTTTGAATTTTCAAATTTCAATTTGTCAAACGCGTTACGGGAAAAGCCTATTCCCGTAGCACCAAATAATCATGCCATAACATGCGCCTGCTATCTCGATTTAGTTATGATAACAAGATCATGAGTTAAGAGTTCGTGTGTTCCCACGATAATTTGGTAATCATTTCTAAATCTAACAAGTTCATAACATAATTGCTATGCACATGTGCAAGGTTCATTTCAAAATCATTTGTTGTTTAATGATTATTATGTGATCGTTTTGAGTTGTTTTAGTTCAACCTTGCAAGGAGAAATACAGGTATCCATTCACATCAATAGGAATATATTAACAATTGCAGGAAGGGAATTTGGAACCCGGGGGCATTAGTTGCAGATTTGAGTTTAATGGCGCCAAAGTGGAGCGGACAAGTTGCCAGAATCGAAACAGAAGGTGTTGAACTCCTTGAAACCTACCCTCAGATGGCTCAAAGATTCAGAGATGCCGAGTGGTTTGAGTTCCTCACTACATTTCAAGGATATGACGAACATGTTTCCATGGAATTTTCTTTGAACTTCGATGGTCATGAGGTCGAAATCGACAAGATGTTGATGCTGGTGACAGAGCAGACTATATCCAAGTCTTGCAGGCTCATGGTTGGAGGGGAAACATGGTGGAAGAAGGAACACGTGGTCACTGAATTTGTGAATCAATTCCTCCTTCTAGATAAGCAGAATCCGGATTGGAGAAGGGGAATTCCTCGCAACTGGGTTCAACCCGAATGGCACACTGCCCTGGTGGTGATTCACAAATACATCACCTGCGAAGAGAGGTTTTCTTTGATCTACATCTACCATATCAGAATACTGATGCATCTAAACAGTGACTACCCTCTAAACCTTCCTTATTTCTTTCTTAAAAGTTTGACAAAAATGTCCAAGAAGGTGCAGTCGATTTCCACTAATGCCAAAGGCAGTTTGTTCCATCAAGTCCTGATTAAAACCCTAGTCATGTCTACCTTGAATGAACTATAGAAGCCCTGGAATTGGCTCATGGAATACTTAAAACCTATTACTCAATCCAATAAGCCGAAAAAGGGCAGAGGGAGGAAAACTGTTAAACAAAGTCGAGATATTGCTGATGAAAACCTTGTAAAAGACGAATCTTCTGATATCAAGGTAACTAAAAGGATAAGGAGTAAGAGACCTAGATGGGAGCCTGAAAATGAAATGCTTCCTGAGGAAGATTTCAAAGAAGAGACAGAGTCAGATAATGATCTCATTGCTCAAACTGCAGTCAAGTCTGAAATGCCATCCACCAGCAAAAAGAACATTGTAGTCAAAGGAAAAAGGAAAAAGGGTGCGTGTGTATCACAAAAACCTTGGAGAAATTCAACCAGGGATACTAATAAGTATAGGCTAAACTCAAAAGCAATGTTCAATCAGGCCATTAAAGAAGAAAACACCATAATCATAGATGATGATTCCGAGGATGTTGAAACAAGCACTGGGAAAAGAGAAAAAAAGACTCTTTTTCCCAAGAAATCTGTCAGCAAAGGAAAGGGAAAACTTACACGACCTAGAGGCCCTGTAACGAGAGCTTCAACTAGATTAGCTAAGTCTAAAGATATGGCTAAAGGCATCAGTGAATTCCCTGAAGAAAAACAGGATTACTTGGAAGATTCAAATTACTTACCATATGTACCTGGAGCTATGGATTCATCAAGTTCTGAAGAAGAACATATCTCATAATTGATTTCAAAATACCAGGTTAAAGCCAAAGAACCCAGTGTTACTTTAAATCTGAATGAAACTGCACCCTCTGAAGATTGTTCAAGAATCAAGGTCGAGATAAGAACTGATAAGGAAAAGATTAAAGAATTTCAGAAAACCATAAAGCAGTTAAAGAAGGAAAAGATGTAGATAGAACAGTGGAATGCTCGCCAGCAGGAAAGAATTCAAAGTCTTAAAAAGAAGAAGAAGGAGCAAAGGGTGTTGCTTAAGGAACTTAGGGAAATCAATTTCAGACTTTACTAGCAAAATGTTGTGTTAACCACAAAGCTCAAGCAGAAAAATGCCAAAGCCACGGCTGCGATTTTATCTTAAAGGTAACATGAAGATTGGTTATAATTTTGTTTAAAGGTGCTCCAGGAGATATGGCAAATAATTACTCGTTTTGATCAAGGAAATGCTAAGACTTTGANTCATTTGTTGTTTAATGATTATTATGTGATCGTTTTGAGTTGTTTTAGTTCAACCTTGCAGGGAGAAATACATGTATCCATTCACATCAACAGGAATATATTAACAATTGCAGGGAGGGAATTTGGAACCCGAGGGCATTAGTTGAAGATTTGAGTTTAATGGCACTAAAGTGGAGCGGACAAGTTGCCAGAATCGAAACAGAAGGTGCTGAACTCCTTGAAACCTACCCTCAAATGGCTCAAAGATTCAGAGATGTCGAGTGGTTTGAGTTCCTCACTACATTTCAAGGATATGACGAACATGTTTCCATGGAATTTTCTTTGAACTTCGATGGTCATGAGGTCGAAATCGACAAGATGTTTATGCTGGTGACAGAGAAGACTATAGCCAAGTCTTGCAGGCTCGTGGTTGGAGGGGAAACATGGTGGAAGAAGGAACACATGGTCATTGAATTTGTGAATCAATTCCTCCTTCTAGATAAGCAGAATCTGGATTGGAGAAGGGGAATTCCTCGCAATTGGGTTCGACCCGAATGGAACACTGCCCTGGTGGTGATTCACAAATACATCACCTGTGAAGGGAGGTTTTCATTGATATACATCTACCATATCAGAATACTGATGCATCTAAATAGTGACTACCCTCTAAACCTTCCTTATTTCTTTCTTAAAAGTTTGACAAAAATGTCCAAGAAGGTGCAGTCGATTTCCACTAATGCCAAAGGCAGTTTGTTCCATCAAGTCCTGATTAAAACCCTAGTCATGTCTACCCTGAATGAACTATAGAAGCCCTGGAATTGGTTCATGGAATCCTTAAAACCTATTACTCAATCCAATAAGCCGAAAAAGGGCAGAGGGAGGAAAACTGTTAAATAGAGTCGAGATATTGCTGATGAAAACCTTGTAAAAGACGAATCTTCTGATATCAAGGTAACTAAAAGGAGAAGGAGTAAGAGACCTAGATGGGAGCCTGAAAATGAAATGCTTCCTGAGGAAGATGTCAAAGAAGAGACAGAGTCAGATAATGATCTCATTACTCAAACTGAAGTCAAGTCTAAAATGCCATCCACCAGCAAAAAGAACATTGTAGTCAAAGGAAAAAGGAAAAAGGGTGTGTGTGTATGTCAAAAACCTTGGAGAAATTCAACCAGGGATACTAATAAGTATAGGCTAAACTCAAAAGAAATGTTCAATCGGGCCATTAAAGAAGAAAACACCATAATCATAGATGATGATTCCGAGGATGTTGAAACAAGCACTGGGAAAAGAGCAAAAAAGACTCCTTTTCCCAAGAAATCTGTCAACAAAGGAAAGGGAAAACTTACACGACCTAGAGGCCCTGTAACGAGAGCTTCAACTAGATTAGCTAAGGCTAAAGAGATGGCTAAAGGCATCAGTGAATTCCCTGAAGAAAAACAGGATTACTTGGAAGATTCAGATTACTTACCAGATGTACCTGGAGCTATGGATTCATCAAGTTCTGAAGAAGAACATAGCTCAGAATTGATTTCAAAATACCAGGTTAAAGCCAAAGAACCCAGTGTTACTTTAAATCTGAATGAAACTGCACCCTCTGAAGATTGTTGAAGATTCAAGGTCGAGATAAGAACTGATAAGGAAAAGATTAAAGAATTTCAGAAAACCATAAAGCAGTTAAAGAAGGAAAAGATGCGGATAGAACAGTGGAATGCTCACCAACAGGAAAGAATTCAAAGTCTTAAAAAGAAGAAGAAGGAGCAAAGGGCGTTGCTTAAGGAACTTAGGGAAATCAATTTCAGACTTTACTAGCAAAATGTTGTGTTAAACACAATGCTCAAGCAGAAAAATGCCAAAGCCACGACTGCGATTTTATCTTAAAGGTAACATGAAGATTGGTTATAATTTTGTTTAAAGGTGCTCCAGGAGATATGGCAAATAATTACTCGTTTTGATCAAGGAAATGCTAAGACTTTGAT
>JZKD02S1675338.1:287386-303492 GCA_000966675.3 Picea glauca | reverse complement strand
TTCAAAAAACTAATTCAATTTTGTACATTTCATTTTTTTACACCATATTCAATTTCTTTGTAAAAGTACCTTGAATAATCCCTCCAATATAAGAGATTGTTGTTTTTCCATTCTTGCATTGCCACTAATGTGTCACGGGAGACCGAAACCATCATTAGCTTGCACATTTCCATATAAAATTATGATCTAACGCGTCATGGAGACTCATACCATCGTTAGTTTTCACATATCCATATATAATTATGATTTAATTAAGGTCTTCATCACAATATTTACTATGAAAATATATCCCTCAATCCTTCCTTCAAAGTTTTCCACGCTCTATTCTACTCCAACAATACTCAAAAAGCCAAAATCCCTTTCTAATCTTTCATTCTCCATTTATACACAATGTCCAAAAGATCTTTAATCACAACAATTGCTATTATTGTAGATTATCTTTCCTTTTATATACGTTTTTAGTATACTTCTAATTATGTTTATGTTTATGGGCCTTACGATAATACACATTATTCAAAATAGGTTATCACTATCATATATTGTTGTTGTGATATATTTTAGGAAGAAATACTTGTTTTTAACCATTATGCCCACTCAAGCTATATTGAAAAGAGGAAGGGTGTAACACTAGGACTTCTCAGGAGGTCACCTATCCCACTACTACTCTAGACTAAGCACGTTTAACTACATAGTTCTTCTAATGAAATCCAATGCATTAACGCTGGTATGATCGCACCATACACTTACATATTGAACCATCAATAACCACTCCACAACAAAGCATTAATTACAACATAAGGTTGCATATAAATATTGTTGGATAACTTACATTTTGTTTCACATTCTACAATATATATTATCTTTATCTCACATTTACATCACATTTATTGTTCAACACACACCTATTGTTGAACACCATAAACGTAGAACACTTAGACAACACAACACCACAACATCATTAACGTAAAGCAAAATATAGTAACAAATGAACACAACTCGGCCTTGGGAAATGGATGAATGCCATTAGTATTAGCGAGCAGGGGTCAAAATTGAACCCATCATAGCATGTCAAGAGTCTCTTAGCATGTGCCAGAAGTATGATTACAAAAATACTTGTTAAAAAAAATGTTTGCATGAAGAGCCTCCTAGTGCATCCCAGAAGTACAATTTAAAAAATACTCGTAAAAAAAAATGTTTATTTTAGATTTTACAATTTTGGGGGGAAGTGCAAAGTAAAATTTAAAATTCCATATGAAGGTTGAAATTTTAAAATAACTGTAATTATAATTTGATCATGGATCATCGTAATTAATATGCGTTCGGGTTTGCGCGGAAACACAATAATTATTGAATGCTAACAAGTGCAGCACTCGTTGCACCATTGATTATGTTGTGAGCATGGTAGCTTGCACCATTGATGAAGCTCTAAGTATGGTAGGTGCTGAGAGGCGAGAAAGTGGACAAAGGGAGGCAGTTTGTGGCCCTATGTCGGTTGATCCCCAATCCTCGACCTAGAAATATCTACAATGCATCTATGGAGGAGGCTCTGGAACCCCATTATTTTATCTCTCTCATTGTCGTCTCTTCCCGTGAAAGAATCCTAGTTAGTTTTTAAGTTCACATAATCGATGTGAATTTATAATTGAGTTTATCAATTTGTATTTGTACAGATATCTACCTCAATTACTCTGTCTTTCTAGCGATGAAATTTTCAATTCCATGTTGTTTGTTTTTCTTGACATTACATGTCATCTTAGTATGTGTAGTTTGTGCAAAGGTGAGGCCAGGATCAATCCTAAGACATTTGGACAATCCGCTACACTTTCATCCTCTATGAATCAACGACTTTCTAATCCATTGTTTCCAATCTACTATAAGATCCTTTTAAATTTCAGTGTAAGCATGGACAAAATTTGTTATGGAAAATGGGCCAACTAGATTGCCCTCAGTTTTCATTTATTGGTTGTTAATGTTTGAGGGAAAACTAATCTCATAGCCCAAAATGATATAACATGGATCAATGATGCTAATTACATAGATGTGGGTCAGACAACAGACATGGGGGACGCCACTGAAGAAGTCAAAAGTTCTTACTTTCACACTCTACCGGTTTTCCCAAAGCCTCTCAAGAAGTCTTGCTATTAGTTTCTTGTGGTTTTGGATGTACCTTAACTGTTAAGACTATGGTTTACCCTTGGAAATTACAGTGGATTCCAGCAATGGCCAAACTTCACTTTCTCAATTGAGACAGTCGGTTTGTTTGCTTTATGTTATCTGTTGGGTATGTGTTATATTCTTTGCGCGCAGGGGTGTAAGAGGGGGGGCCGCTAGGCCCCCCCTCGGGGGGTGCAGGGGGGCGGAGCCCCCTGCGCGGGTGTTCGAGGTCAGCGCCCCCGAAAAAAAAATTTGGGCCGACATATTTTCGCCGGTTTCGAGCCGACATATTTCCGGGATGACATATTTCCGGGACCACAGGATATTAGGTGGTTTTCGGCACATGGTTTTTTGCCGATGGTTTTCTATTTCCGGTTAAGGAATTAGGGTTTTGGACTAATCCAGGTCATTGGGTTAGGGTTTTGGATGCCGCTGGCTCCTATATGTATATTGTATTGTAAACAATGTAACACAATGTGTGTATCAATATAATATATGCTGGTTTTCCCGGTTTGGGTTTCCCGGTGAAAAATCTCTGTGTAATGTTTGTATTTGCCATTGCATATTTTCTGTTCTTTTCTGAATATCAGTTTGCAGTAGATATTGTACAAGGTTAGAATTTACATTATCGAGTTGAGAACCCTTAGGGTGGACATGTATCCAGAGGCTAAACCGTTTAGATGTGTAATGTCCCTCTAAATACAACTACAAGCGAAGCAGAATGTGCCATTTTTTTTCTTTTCTTCTCTTGCTTCTATGAAAGAAGGCAATGACTACTCAGTAAACCGCACCTAGACGACGAACACATGCCCACCGATCAGGCGACCGACAACTAAGACTCTTCGCACTATAATAAAAGAAACAGGGTGCAACATGCAAAAATCAAGGACAGAAAGAAACAACTACCCATTCTGACATCATGGCCTCAACGACCAGATAACTAGAACCTCGATGGCACGCAACCATACAGAGGAATGTGTTGCACCCCGAGCGCCATCAACGAACTTACAAGTTTCAAAATCCCATAACGGGGAGTAAGACCCTAACCAAGTTATCATTCACCTCTATCCAATATGGTGCGCATTGATCCCCTCATTAGGAATCATGCCACCCCCAAGTGATAGGCGCAACGATAACCTTGGTGCTACAACCCTATCTAGACCAAGGATTCTAGCTGAAACCAACTTGCTAGGGGTCGAATAACAGATAGGAAGACTACGCCTAGGTCCCCATGCAACAGGTAGACAAGACACAAGTTAATCTTCAAATTAAACTAGGCGAAGGATGAGAGGAATCATGTCTCCTACAAGACAACTTAAGCTGTAAGGACAGACCAACCCACCCTTCCATCTCGACCTAAAGCGCAGGGCACAAAACTACCAAAACTAAGGGCTTGTGAGGTGTAGCCGAGCATCAACTAAACTCTCGTTCAAATGCTTGCGCAAACTAAAAGACTGGTACCCCCATAATCGTGATGTCTAACACATCCTAAAATCCCTAAGGCAAGAAGTCTAGGGGTGAATGAGTGGACCTTAAATTATTGCTATGGTCATCAATCTATCAAAGGGTGAACTAAAATAGGCACTTGCCCCAAACAAACACTTGTCAGCAATACACACTGTTCAAAAAGGGAAACTCTTAACATTTTAAAGGTGATCTACTTAACGTTTTTAATATTTCTAATTTAACCAGCCGATATATTAACCAGTTTAACATAAACGACGAGGCAGTAAAAATTATTAATCGAAACAATTGGTGTCTAGATCAAGTCCTCGATAAATCCATTGGTCAACTAAGACATTCTTATAACACAAGAGGTGGTCGTCCTAAGGTAAGAAATTGTTGTGCAAAGTAACTAAGTATTACCTTGGCTGTAAAACTAGGATTCTGAGTATGGGAAGAATCACTTGTTGATGTTTTTATTTATAATTTTTTTTTTAATTATACTTTAATATAATCTTGGATCGATCTCTTATTAAAAAGGTAAATGTATAATTTCAACATTATAAAACCACTGAGTAATTACACCTTGGTTGTCAAGTAATACTAAATGCTAGAAGGTTGATAAGTCACCTGACATTCTAAAAACCATACAACTAAATATAATATGCGTTTTTAATCAATTAAGCATTGCTGTTAAATAAATAAAGAAATGATACGCGTGCTAATCACTTTCACCAAGAAATCGGAATAAATACCACACAAAACGGGTAATCAATTTATGTACATGCTGTCAGTTATAAACGGAAGGCGTGCAGACCATGGCCAATGCCAGGCACATAGGCATGCTGTCTTAAAAGAAAAAATCGTGCACACACACACACCCCAATGGAAAATATAATTCATTGTGGTTAAGAACGTAAAAGTAAGGCCAGTAAATTGTTGTGCCTTTACTCACCGCAGAAAGGAATTATACCTAAACTCTTCCAAAGGGGAGGTAAATATAACCACACAGCCTTCACAAATCGTATCTACCAGTAGTTGTGGTCACAATGCCCAAAAACGAAGACGTGGTACATTCAACAATGAACGCAGCCATCCTAATGGAAAATTTCGTGGGGATTAACAGGCGGTAAACTTAGTGTTAAAAGGGATGACTCCAGTGATAAAATCGATTTAAAATCAGTGATATAAACATTGAATATCAGTGATAAAAAAAAAACAAACACGCTGCTACCAGCTGGAAACACTGCTCTACACAGTACAATTCACAGAGGTAATAGAAATCATTGTCTGAAAGATCAATCTCAGACAATCATGAGTATAGTGGGGAAGGTTCCACAGGGGTAAGTGATACAACCTAGATCAGATAAACCATGATCGCCCCAGCTAAGGGAAACACACGGTCTGGTTAAGAGATCACTGTCTCAAGGTAAGGGAGTTGAATCCCACGGAGAAGGGAGTGCAGTCAACATAATTTAAATTATAAAATTTCTGGTAAGACGTTGTTCATAAAATCTACAGATTTGTTGTCCTCCTATTAAACAAAATTTATGCTAAATCATCAAATCAATCACCAACATTAATCAATGAAAATCCATCAATCGATATCCATTAATCAAGGGAATCCATCAACATCAATCACTATCAAAATCAATCGCTATCTACTAAAATCAATCGCATCAAAAACCAGTTGTTTAATAATAATACATGAAATGTTGAGATGGCATGAAATGCATAATAAATCCATGAACGCAGAGCTAGTGGAACCTTGTCTTCTTAATGGGTGATTCATTGTTCAACCCATGGTAAAAACAATATCGCCAACCCATCACGGTTGCTCATTCCATAACTAAATCATAATGAAATCCGATCTAAACCATAGAAATCCTTACCAGCATGTGGTGTGGAAACAGGGTGAAGGGGGGCAGTTATAAAGAGTAAAAATCAAAGTGAAGTCGTTGTCACCACTAGTGTACAATAACGCAGTCTTAAAATGTACGGGTTTAGTCTTGATAATGGCGAGAATCGCCAAAGTAACAAGGGGCACATCGTAGACCAGAAAATATAAAATGTCATCGTCATTCAATAATTTGTCGAGTCAAATACCCGTATCAAGGCGCAAAACAAACAATCATCCGAGGACAAACAATAGAGCTAGATGGCTGATAGGTTCGTCGTTCACTTCATCATCCTCGCACAGAAAAGCAGGGCGTTGAGATCCATAGGTATTTTAATGCTAAGGCGACGACCGTAGATCAAGCTCCTGGCCGACTGCTCAGGCGAGGACTGATGAGATAAGGATGAAATCTAAACAGCCTGAAGGTCACAATCAACACCACAGGGCGGTCACGACATGCGAGGACAAAGGTCATGGGAAAACAATCAACCCAACAATCAGTTAGGCTATAAAAAAAATTTCAATCATGAAACTAGATAATCAGTTTACCTACCCAAAACACATGCAGATCTAAATCATAAATCCAACAACATTATATCATTCAATGAAGAAGCGTAAGGATCCAACCAAGGAACAGTAAAACCCAACCAGGATGCTGACCAAAACACTTTAGGCAATCAAAAAATGGGTAGGGGCTAAAGACAAAATTCTTCCATTTACAATCAACATAAAGGTCAGTTATAAGTTACTAATGCATTCTATTCTACAAAATAATGAGCATATCGTTGCCTTATCGCTTGCCTCGAATGACGTCCGCGCGCTCCATGCCGCTCCCGCTCTCCGACCATCGGGACTACACCGGTACCTCCCAACCAACGTTAGGGGTACTCTGCTTCCCCCTTAGTCCCCCTAGACGCAAAGGGGCCACACACTATCCAGATGGTACGTCTAGATCCCAGCTCGCCTCGCAAGGCCGAGCTACCACTCCTCTCCGAGCTGGGAAATCCCAACTCCCACAAGTAAATCAGTGAAGTCACAAATTCGACAACATAACGTTACGCTAACATCCGATCCCCCACTTCCTCCTCCTTCCTCTCTTTTATAGAGTTTTAGAACTTCAAAACTTTCACTAAATCTGATTTAATTTAAGTTTTAATAAAAATCTTCTAATAATTCTCCTTCGTACAAGTGTTGTCCATCCCCCACTTTCCTCCAATAATTATTTTCTTTAAATTAATAATTGTTTCATTTCCCTCACCCACCTAGAGTTACTCCTAAATTTACTCCTAGGTGTCCTTAGATTCCCTTACAGGCTTTAAATACTTTCCCTAAAAAGAAGTTGCTAATTTAATTCAATTTAGAAGGTTCTTAATTGCAGATTCTTTACTAAGTTGACCTCACTTTTTACCATGAGTTCCCCTCTTTCCTTTATTATGTTTCCTCCATTCCTTAGTTTCCTAAATTTTATATTTCCTCTTTCCCCTTTTTATTAGAGCTAAAAAACAACAGTTGTAATTTAACCCCTTTTCCCTTTTATTATTAATTCAACATCTTTTTAAACTATCAAAATTACAAAAATAATTAATTTCTTCTTTATATTTTATATCCACAACTTTTAATTAATTTCTTACTCTCTTCATTTTACCCCAAAATTTTATGAAGACCAAAATTATTACATAAAGGGTTTATTTTATTTTAAATTTTATTATTAAAATTTTATAAAGATATCTTCTCAAGGGTAGACAAAATCTTACCCCTAGCGAAGTTTTTTTTTTTTTTTGACTTAGGACTTAGATTCTGAACTGGGCGACATTTAATTAGGGGAGTTGTTTTAAAATTTCTTAATGTGTTAAATGTCTTAGGGTCATCTAGGTTCAACCCTCCATCATCATCAACGCAACGTGCCCTTCAAGACGCACTAGGTGCTCGAAGGGTGCCACTCACCTCATCTATTCCTTTGTGTGACGTGCCCTTCAGGATGCACTACGTGCTCCAAGGGTGCCACTCGCCTCTTGTGTTTCTTTTGCGCGATGTGCCCTTCAGTACGTACCACATGCTCCAAGGGTGCCACTCGCCTCTTGACTGATTGGTAGACATCAATAACCCCCGGAGTCAACACTTTGCCACGTGAACTTGTGGGAGACTAAGGGATTCTATGGAATAAGGCCCCCGTATTATTGCACGCCCCTTAGAATTATCGTGAGCGACTGTCGCAGCCTGTCCTCGCGGCTTCATGGGTCCTCTCGAACTAGGTAATCGTTAACCTATAGTTCGAGCCACGACGGGAGTACTAGTAGGTTGTGGCAAGGCTGTTGTCCACACCTCTCCCTCAACCTCTTTGGTAGTCCTGTGTGGCCCCTTTACTCCATGTGTGAGTCTGGTCGACAAGCTATCGTCAGCCTGCATCATCAACAATCATGTTAGAACATGTCCACATCATATCATCTAATCAAATGTACTAAAATAATAGTAAAACAATCAAACTCCAATAGCACACTCCCTGACTCGATCCAGAGTCTAAGGGTTCCATCGATGCCTTTGCATCGTCAAGGTTCAAAAACCTGCACACTCAGTAAAACCGAGCCAATAACACCTGTCTATGTCAATGCAGAAAAACATCATGTCATCTATCATAACGCCTCATAATCAAGGACAAATGTTTTAATATCATAATAGTCTGGATCACTTGCGAGCAAGTGTCCTCAAAGAATAAGTTTTCTCAGTGTGCCAAAGCGGGATGTTACATACACTCCCTCTTGGTCTAAACTTCGTCACGAAGTTTCTTAGTATAAATGCCGAAATAAGTGTATCACAGTATCATATGTCTATCTATGAAACAAAAATGGAAACTGCTGGCGCATATCATATGCGTCCTCCCAGGTCGCCGAGTGTGGACTATAATTGTTCCACTGGATCTTGACCTGGTCTACCATTTGACATCGTAACTGTCGAATGCAATGATATAAGATGTCGACCGGCTCAGCCGTGAGCGCTCCCTCATCCAATACTTGCAAGGAACTTATGTCAATCACATGTGTAGGATCACTAATATAATGTCTCAAAACAGATACATGAAAAACATCATGCATACGCCTCAAAGAGTTAAGCAAGGCTAGTCAATAGGCCACGGGCCCCTTTCTCTCCACAATCTCAAAAGGTCCCACGAACCTAGGAGAGAGTTTATCCCCCTTCCCAAACTTGATCGAACTCTTATGCGGTTTCACCTTTAAAAAATTTCTCGATCGCCAACCTCGTAATTGCAGTTGACTCCGTGCGCATTAGCATAACTCTTCTGTCGATCCCGCACTTCATTAATCCTTTGTTATGGTTTGCATTTGCTCTTCCATTTCTTGGATTGCTTCTGGTCCCACCAGGACCGTATCCACAAGCCAATACCAACTCAAGGGCGTCCGACACGGTCGCTCGTAAAGAAACTTGAAAGGTGCCATCTTAATGGTGCTTTGTAACTATTGTTGTAAGTGAACTCCATTAGTGGCAAGAATTCCTCCCAATGTTTTTGTTGGTCCATCACGTACATGAGCAACATGTCCTCCAAGGTTTGGTTTGTTCGTTCGGTCTGTTCGTCAGTCTCCGGGTGATACGCAGTACTAAAGTTAAGTTGGGTTCCCAAGGCCTCTTGGAAACTCATCCAAAATCGTCCATTAAACAATAATCCTCGATCGGATATAATCCTCTTAGGCACATCATGCAACCTCACGATCTCACTGATGAAAATTCTAGCTATGTTAGGTGCCTGATGCGTCGTACACATAGGAATAAAGTGAGCACTCTTTGTCAGAGTGTCTACTACTACAAAAATCGAGTCGTGTCTCCTTGCCATCAGTGGCAATCCAATAATAAAATCCATTGAAATAACCACCCATTTCGATTCCGAAATAGCATTTGGTTGTAGTAATCCTGTTGGGTGTCTATGTTCAGCCTTTACCAGCTGACATTCTAGACATCTGGCCACATAGTTGACTATGTCAGCCTTCATTCCCTTCTAGAAGAATAAGGGTTTAAGATCTGCCCTCATCTTTGTGACTCCTGGGTGAGCCATGTAAACTACTTTATGAGCCTCGCTTAGGATCAACATCCTCAACTCGTCATTTGGCGGTACATAAATCCGAATTCTAAACCTCAATAACCCATCGCTATCAAATGAAAATCCCTCATATCATGGTACCATCATTGTGTTTTGTCTGATAAAATCGTCGACCTCTTTGTACCAGTCATCGTCAGGCTGTAAAGTGAGAATATTATCACATAGATTCGTCTGAAGAGGCAACATCGAGAATATGCGTGGTCTTCGACTCAAAGCATCTGCCACTTGGTTCACTGTTCCCTTTATGTAATAAATCTCAAATTCGTACTCGCTAAGCAATTCCAACCAACGTCGTTGTCGTGCGTTCAGGTCGCTTTGCGTAAAAATGTGTTGTATTCCACAATGAACAGTCTTTAGTTCAAATTTTCATCCAACAAGGTAGTGTCTTGAAACCTTCAAGACATATACGATGGCTAATAACTCCAAATTGTGCGTCACGTAGTTCTCCTCATGCCTTCTCAATTTCCTCGAAATGTAAGTGATTACTTATCCATCTTACATCAAGACTCTGCCTAAACCTTCCTTGGATGCATCTATGCATACCAAGAAGTCTGTATCCATGTCAGGGACCTTTAGTATTGGCGCTTTTGTTAACAACTCCTTAAGCCTCCGAAATTCTTCCGCGCATTTCTCGATCCAAGCAAACTTCTTGTTTTTCTTTTTCAATTCCGTGATCGGATTTGCTATCTTCTAAAATTCCTCAACAACCATCAATAGTATATTACTAAACCCATAAATCTACACACTTCCGTGACATTCGTCGATGCAGGCCATTCCATGATAGCCTCGACCTTGGCTGGATCCATGGCGATGCCTTCGTCGAAGATGACATGCCCTAAGTAGTGAATTCTCGATTGATAAAAAAAGCATTTGGACAATTTCCCATACAATTTGTGCTCTCGCAGACACTGTAGTACCAAGCGCAAGTGCTCGTCATGTTCCTCCGTCATACGAGAGTAAATCAAAATATCGTCAATGAACACTTGGACAAACTTGTCCAAGTAGTTGCGTAACACCCGATTCATCAAACTCATAAATACTCCTGGGGCATTTTTTAGTCCAAACGGTAAAACAATAAACTCGTAATGTCCAAACATCATCTTAAAGGCGGTCTTAGGGACGTCATCCTCCTTGATCCACAACTGGTGATACCCTGATCGCAAATCTATCTTGAAGAACACCATCACACCCTTCATTTGATCAAACAGATCATCAATTCTCGGCAAGGGATACTGATTATTGATCGTGGCCTTGTTTAGTTGACGGTAGTCAATGCAAAGCCTCCACAATCCATCCTTCTTTCATATGAAAATAACAGGTGCACCCCATGGTGACACGCTAGGACGTATCAGTCCCAGGTCCAACAACTCCTTAACTTGCATTTTCAACTCTTTTAACTCCGGAGTCAACATCCGATAAGACATTCTTTCTATCGGTTCAGTCCCCAGTTTTAGGTCGATGGTAAACTCTAACTCTCTCTCCGACGACATCCCAGGTAACTCCTCTGGAAATATGTCCGCAAACTCTCTCACCACTGGAAGGTGTTCTAGACCTTCCGCTACTCCCTTCTCATTTAACGCAAGGATCGCATAAAGCTTGCACCCCTTGCGCATACTCTTCCGTAGCTGTAAGGAAGAGATGAAGCTTAGGGAAACTCCCTGGTTCCTTCCTACAATCACACGTCTCTGCCCCTCATTGTCGACCAATCTCAACCATTTTGTCTTATAGTTGAGTATCTCCTCACGTGATTCCAACCAATCCATACCAATCATGACATCATAAGATCCTAAGATCGTGACGTACAAGTTGGCCCTTGTGACAAACTCTCCCAAGTTAAGGGCATAGCCTGTGACCTTTCCTCCAACCTTCTGTTTGGATCCTGAAGCCATCTCTACGAGGCTAAAATCATCCTGTTCGACTGCCTTTACCTTAATCCCTTTTAGTGCTGCATCAGAAATGAAACTCTTGGTAGCACTGAGATCAATCAAAATACTAAGGGTCTAGTCAGCGACGATACCTGTCGTCTTGAGAACAGTCCACTGGTGCTCTACCTGGCGGTTATTCACCGATGCGTGAATCCGATGGGCCTTGCTCATAACTCCCACTGTAGTGGGTTCGGCTGATCCATACGCTTTGGTCCTCTCCACAGGACAGTCACGCTACTAGTGTGCCTCCCCAAACGTCCAACACCCCTTCTTCGGCCCAGTAGTCCTGGTACCCAAAGTAGAATATGACAGCCCATCGACCTGGAACCTTGGTCTATTTTAATGAACAAGCCTAAACTGTTGTTGCTGCGGGCAACGCTGCTGCTGATGCGAAGGTCCCCGATAAGGTGTCCGGTGCTGAGGCGGCAGTCGCCGGGGTGAAGTGAAAGTGGATCCCCTCTGGAAGCCACGATATCCTGGCGTATGTATCACTGGTGTCTCGTGCTGCTATGTTCCTTATGAAACCTGCCTTGTTGGTCTCGCTGGACTCCTGGTTTGACCCCCACTAATAAGCTCCTCCTCTGCTATGAGTGTTGAAGGAAAATCTCTCTGCGGACAGGTAGATCTCCTCAAAGAGCTAGACTCTTAACTCTAAGACAGAAAGTGCTTATCATGGTCACTGACTTCCTTTTAGGTCTACACAAACTAATGCATGAAGAGGAAAGAGGAAAGATGTACCTTTTACCGGTTTTTTTCCCTGCACGCTCCAAGTTGAACTCCAATCTTGAGCTCCTCGATAATCCCTATAGACAAACAAAGTAAAACCATTTCCTACTCTATCGAGATTAGTTCGAAGCACATCTATCTAATTAGAGACAAATTCATGTAATGTCAAACACAAATTAGAAATAAACAGGCCAAGCAGATTACATTAATGAGAACAAAATGTTACTTACAGCCATAGATGGAATGTAGCAGTTTCGTCACGTTCTCCTTGCCTAACCCTTGCTCAAAACCTCCACAATCAGAATGACGATAGCTTCGTTGATTAGCCTCCACTTCACTGTGTGTTTCCTATGAGATCATAGTGTTCATGCTTCTCATCCCTTCTCCAAATATCACTTATGAGATCATAAGTTTGGTATGATTCTCTATCCAGATCTCCTTTTCACCATGAGAAAGCTTGCTCATATAGCCTTGGAGAGGCTCAATAACTTGGGATATCTTTGGGGTGAGTTGAGGATTTTCCTCCTTCAGTTAGGGATCTTCCCTAAGATCATGGCTTGAATAGGGTTTTGAATCCAACTGCCTTAAGGGATTGAAGGGATCCTCCCCTCATTCATCTCAACAAACCAACTGCTACCCAGAATAGGCAGCGCTCCCTCAAAAGGGCCATCAGAGCATTATAGCGCTTCCTAGTAGGCTTTAGGGGGGCGCCAACACTCCCAAAAGTAGTAGCACTCCTCCAAAAGGGCAGAGGTAGTGTTATAACGCTCCCATATAGTGTATAGGGGGGCGCCAACACTCCTGAGAGAGGTATAGGGGAGCACTCTCCTCCAAAAAATCATTTTTTGGGTTCTTTCATATGGCAAGAGGTTCATAAGCCCAGTTAACCATTCCTCCTCTTCCAAGTCAAGTGTTTGAGGTTCTTCAAGTGTCTTTTTGATGTCTTTATAAGTATGACATAAGCATCATGGCAGTATGCTTTTCTTGACACTTGCGACACTTGTGAGCAAAATGCGACACTTGCGACACTATCGAAGTGAGTAATTTTGATGTGTAACAATGAGGGCCTTCTGGACGACATCGTGCAAGGTTTGGGGCATCAAAATCCTAACCTTTGCATGTAGGCTGCCATTAAGGCCAAACACGAACCTATTGACCTTAAGGTTCTCAGTGTTAAGGTGCGGATCATACCAAAGAAGCTCCATAAAATGGACCTCGTACTCGGGCACCATACGACCTCCCTGTTGTAAGGCGTTGAACTCATTGAGTTGTCACTCAACAAATTCCTCTGAAAGGTACCTCTCTCGGAACCATTCCTCGAACAGTTCCCATGACACGTCTTCGATGGCCATGTTCAGCTATGGTAGGAGCGTCTTCCACCATAGAAGAGTGCTCCCCTTCAGTTCAAAGACTGCCATGCGAACCTTCATGTTGGAGGTATAATCAGGAAGTGCGAAGCACATCGCCATTTTCTCCAACCATGCCTCGATGGCTGCGTCGTTCAGGGCACCAAAGAACTCGAGAAATTTGACTTTCTCGAGTTCACGGTGAATGCTACCAATAACGGTTGGTGCGCGCGACGGAACCTTAGCGGGTGCCAGCGACCTAGCCTCATCTCTATCCAAACAGCTGATCAGTGCCTCAGACATGCGCTAAAAGGATCTCATCATTCCAATTACATTGCCAACTGCTATCTTCTCCTACCCAAGAACCTGCTCGTCTCCCTGGGGGTTAGAGCCCTCAGGTGTGGATGCTACTGGAGGCGTCGCGCCTCCTCCCCTAGCACCCCATCCTATGCCTCCACGGTGTCCTCTAACCATGATTATCTGCATGCACACAATCAACTCGATTAGCAACAATATAATCAAATCATGTCAACAAAAGCCGTAGTGAATCCCAAGTCGCGGGTTGAACCCACTCTGATACCATATGTAACGTCCCTATAAATACAACTACAAGGGAAGCAGAATGTGCCAATTTTTTTTTTTCTTCTCTTGCGTCTAGGAAAGAAGGCAATGACTCCTCAGTAAACCGCACCTAGACGACGAACACACGCCCACCGATTGGGTGACCAACAACTAAGACTCTTTGCACTATCACAAAAGAAACATGGCAGAACATGCTGAAATCAAGGACAGACAGAAACGACTACCCATCCTGACATCATGGCCTCAACGACCAGATAACTAGAACCTCGATGGCGCACAACCATACACAGGAATGCACTGCACGCCAACCGCCATCAATGAACTTACAAGTTCCAAAAACCCATAACGGGGAGTAAGACCCTAACCAATTTATCGTTTGCCTCTATCCAATAGGGCATGCAGTGATCCCCTCATCAGGAATCATGTCATTCCCAAGTGATAGGCGCGAGAATAACCTTGGCGCTACAACCCTATCTAGACCAAGGATTCTAGCTGAAACAAACTCGCTAGGGGTCAAATAATAGAGAGGAAGACTATGCCTACGTCTCCAAGAAACAGGTAGACAAGACACAAGTTAATCTTCAAATTAAACTATGCGAAGGATGAGAGGAATCCTGTCTCTTACAAGACAACCTAAGGTATAAGGATAGACCAACTCCCCCTTCCATCTCAACCTAAAGTGTAGGGCGCAAAACTGCCAAAACTAAAGGCTGGTGAGGTGTAGCTGAGCATCAACTGAACTCTCGTTCAAATGCTTGCGCAAACTAAAAGACTGGTACTTGCATAATTGTGATGTCTAACACATCCTAAAATCCCTCAGGCAAGAAGTCTAGGGGTGAAGGATTGGACCTTAAATTATTACTATGGTTGTCAATCTATCAAAGGGTGAACTAAAATAGGCACTTGCCCCAAACAAACACTTGTCAGCAATACACACTGTTCAAAAAGGGAAACTCTTAACATTTTAAAGGTGATTTACTTAACATTTTTAACATTTCTAACTTAACCAGCTGATATATTAACCAGTTTAACATAAACAACGAGGCAGTAAAAATTATTAATCGAAACAATTGGTGTCTAGATCAAGTCCTCGATAAATCCATTGGTCAACTAAGACATTCTTATAACACAAGAGGTGTATGTCCTAAGGTAAGAAATTGTTGTGCAAAGTAACTAAGGATTACCTTGGCTGTAAAACTAGGATTCCGAGTATGGGAAGAATCACTTGTTGATGTTTTTATTTATAATTTTTTTTTTTAATTATATCTTAATATAATCTTGGATCGATCTCTTATTAAAAAGGTAAATGTATAATTTCAACGCTATAAAACCACTGAGTAATTACACCTTGGTTGTCAAGTAATACTAAATGCTAGAAGGTTGATAAGTCACCTGACATTCTAAAAACCATACAACTGAATAGAATATGCATTTTTAATCAATTAAGCATTGTTGTTAAATAAATAAAGAAACGATATGCGTGTTGATCGCATTCACCAGGAAATCGGAATAAATACCACCCAAAATGGGTAATCAATTTACGTACAGGCTGTCAGTTATAAACGGAAGGCGTGTAGACCATGGGCAATGCCAGGCACACAGGCACGTTGTATTAAAAGAAAAAATCGTGCGCACACACATGCCCCAATGGAAAATATAATTTGTTGTGGTTAAGAACATAAAACTAAGGCCAGTAAATCGTTGTGCCTTTACTCACCACGGAAAGGAATTATACCTAAACTCTACCAAAGGGGAGGTAAATATAACCACACAGCCTTCACAAATAATATCTTCCAGTAGTTGTGGTCGCAATGCCCAAAAATGAAGATGTGGTACATTCAACAACGAACGCAGCCATCCTAATGGAAAATTTCGTGGGGATTAACAGGCGGTAAACTCAATGTTAAAAGGGATGACTCCAGTGATAA
>JZKD02S1675338.1:266027-287276 GCA_000966675.3 Picea glauca | reverse complement strand
AGAGGTAATAGAAATCGTTGTTTGGAAGATTGATCTTAGACAATCACGAGTATAGTGGGGAAGGTTCCACAGGGGTAAGTGATACAACCCGGATCATATAAACCATGATCGCCCCAGCCAAGGGAAACACACGGTTTGGTTAAGATATCACTGTCTCAAGATAAGGGAGTTGACTCCCACGGAGCAGGGAGCGCAGACAACATAATTTAAATTATAAAATTTCTGGTAAGACGCTATCCATAAAATATACAGATTTGTTGTCCTGGTATTAAACAAAATTTATGCTAAATCATCAAATCAATCACCAACATGAATCAGTGACAATCCATCAATCGATATCCATTAATCAAGGGAATCCATCAACATCAATCACTATCAAAATCAATCGCTATCTACTAAAATCGATCGTAGCAAAAACAAGTTGTTTAATAATAATACATGAAATGTTGAGATGGCATGAAATGCATAATAAATCCATGAACGCAGAGCTAGTGGAACCTTGTCCTCTTAATGGGTGATTCGTTGTTCAACCCATGGTAAAAACAATATCACCAACCCATGATGGTTTCTCATTCCAAAACTAAATCACAATGAAATCCGATCTAAACCATAGAAATCCTTACCAGCATGTGGTGTGGAAACAGGGTGAAGGGGGCAGTTATAAAGAGTAAAAATCAAAGTGAAGTCGCTGTCACCACCAGTGTCCAATAACGAAGCTTAAAATGTATGGGTTCATTCTTGATAATGGCAAGAATCGCCAAAGTAACAAGGGGCACATCGCAGACCAGAAAAGATAAAATGTTACCGTCATTCAATAATTTGCCGAGTCAAATACACGCATCAAGGCGCAAGACAAACAATTAGCCAAGGACAAACAACAAATATAGACAACTAATAGGTTCTTCGTTCACTTCATCATCCTCGCACAGAAAAGCAGGGTGTTGTCACATACCCACTACCTAAAATCAAACTTTTTCGTTGATTTTCCACAATGAGAATCCTCGAAGCTCGCAGCAGCGAACTGCCAAACCCGATCCATAGGTCCTTATTTCCCTGTCAAGGCCTCTTCTTCACGCAACTTTGACATTTCCCCGATGATAATTTTGGGTTTCGGGGTTTCGTGATTCCTGCTGACAAGAGTTCTTGTCCTCTCGAACTCTCGATCTTCGATTTGCTGATGCGCCCCTTTACACGCTAACTTTCCTGGCTAAACTCCCGGCCCATTTGATCACTGTTTCACAAGACCGCAACCTTCTCCCCTTTCGCGGTTTTGGGCTTCCAAAAGCCGATGCGCTCTGAATTTAGCCAGCCCTTTGGGCTAGACCTTTCGTCCACGTGACCTTCCCCCATGTGACAGCAGCCACACTGCTTATCGGGGTTTCAGACTTTTCAATGCCGAAATGCATTTGTCCTCAGGACTCGCAATCCTCCGATTCCCAATATGACATCAGTTAACAACCCCTTTTCTCCTTTAGCGCGATCAACGGTTATGATTGCCCATGAAACCAATGGTCCCTGATTTCTATCGGGACTTTGGGGTTTCAAATGCCGAAATGAATTTATTCTCGGGACTACCGATCTCTCGAATCCCGATTCTCCGCTATGTTGACAACTGGCCCCCATGATGGAGCTTTCCCTTCCTTGTCAGAATTTCGGACTTCGCGATTTCGAATTGCAAGGACTTCTTGTCCACGGGATTCCCGATTTCCCGACTCCTGAAATGTCGATGGACGAATTTCTTTTCGGGAAATCTCCTGAATGCTCTGATCTCCTCCACGCGTCCTCCTCAAGATGGACGGTCCTGATCATCTCTCGTGATTTCGTGACTTCTGATGCTCCAGAAGTCTTGTCCTCAGGGATTGCGAAATGCCGAACCCCGATGCACCTATTGAATTTTCTTTCGGGACTTCCCCAATGGTCTGGATCTCCGCCACGTGTTCCGGCTGATAGACGGCCCTGATCCAATCTCGTGATTTCGGAGTTTTTGATACCTCGATGATAGAAATTCTCTGTCAACTCAAAACCCTGGTAGCCAATATACCGATGGGCTCTTGATTTCCGCCACGTGTCTGCACAAACGGACGGTCCAGACCATTTCACTGTTTTGGGACTTGAAATGCCCCGACTTTCTCGAGAATTCCGATATCCCGAGTACCAATATCCCGATGTGTCAACCCTCTCGTCGGGATTTTACCCCTACTGTTCACGAAGGTTTAACCCTCATTCATCTCTTAACGGATCCAACGACTGTCGGGTTTTTCTAGCTAAGATCTAACGGCTCAGATCTGTCCCACCTCGCGCATTCTTCCACTACTTCGTGGATGTGGAAAGATCAATAGTCCAAATGTTCTCATGGACCTTGGGGGTCTACGATCATGATTTCCTCGCTATTCACAAAGATAAATGGAAAAGGGGCAAGGTATGTAATGCCCTTGTTTCTTTTGTCAATCTAACGGTTGTGAATGGCCCTGGGTATTCCGACAGGATCTCATCCGTCGATTCATTGCTTATCCCTACGCTGCTACCTCAAAATTTTAAGAGGGTCATTCCTCCTCGTACAGGGTTATTAAGACTTGCCCATTCAAGTCCTTTTTCTAGGTTCTTGGCAAACCTTCCCCAGGGGGGAATCTCTGTGAAGAGATCTATTCCGGGGCATCCCCGGAGACAGATAAGGGGAAACAACTTTCCGAGAACGGGATGGAAGTATGACTTGGTTCAACTTAAGAATAATTAAATTCATTTAACATAATCCATGCGTGGTTTTTCTTGTTATAAGCATATACAACTACTAGTACTGATCAAACATCATACAATCATTCTTATAATGAAAACATTTACAGTTCTGCAACTTATGAGCATGGTTATCAAAATACACATATTTCAAGGTACCAGAGGCAGAACACTTATCAGAAATAACACCGAGGTTAAGTAACTGCTGAGAGGGGTGCTCGTTTCCACCCAACCATAGGCGTAGCGACTCCCAGCGGATTTACCACTAGCCACCCCCAAGCTGAGACCACGATGTTGTGAGACTGCGTCTCCTTGTCTACCAGTGACCAGGAGCGAAGGTTGCAATCCTTCCTCTCTGCTATCACTCACTCTGCATAATGCCAGAGTTCCCCTCATGTCTCCCCCCATTCGCTTCTTCCCCATGCCTTATCCTCTTGCGAGGTTGCGTGTAGCGCAATTACCCTTGTGTTGGTCAAGCCTGACGGCTCTATGGATGGGCGATTCACCTCCCATCCCTCATTAAACCATCTACCTACCAACTTGCGAGACATTTAATTCGGGGCCAGCGAACTTCTTTTGGTTCTTCGGGCCAGTGGAGTCCAAATACGGTATTAATTCTCGGTGGAAGTTAACACCATCTTTCCAGGTGCCTTCCACCGCCATTGTGGTCTCTTTTTCAGCATATCCCCTCTCAGCAGTCCTGCAATATAAATTCATAATGTTTTTTACATTCATCGACCTTCTTCATAAGGTCCATTCACATCATACATTCACATTTTCATCATGCTTTATCATGGTAATTCCTATATTAGGATTAATTACAAATTTGGGGGAAATAGGGTGTTACAGGTGTTGAGATCCATAGGTATTTTAACGCTAAGGCGACGATCGTAGATCAGGCTCTTGGCCGACTGCTCAGGCAAGGACTGACGAGATAAATATGAAAGATAAACAACCTCAAGGTCACAATCGACACCACAGGGCAGTCACAACATGCGGGAACGAAGGTCATGGGAAAACAATCAACCCAACAATCAGCTAGGCTATAAAAAAAAAATCAATCATGAAACTAGATAATCAGTTTACCTACCCAAAACACATGCAGATCTAAATCATAAATCCTACAACATTCTATCATTCAACGAAGAAGCGTAAGGATCCAACCAAGGAACAGTAAAACCCAACCAGGATGCTGACCAAAACAATTTAGGCAATCAACAAATGGGCAGGGTCTAAATATAGAATTCTTCCATTTACAATCAACATAAAGGTCATTCATAAGTTACTAATGCATTCTATTCTACAAAATAACGAGCGTACAGTTGCCTTATTGCCCGCCTTGAATGATGTCCGCGTGCTTCGTGCCGCTCCCACTCACCGACTGTCGAGACTACACCGGTACCTCCCAGCCAATGCTAGAGGTACTTTGCTTCCCCCTTAGCCCCCTGAGCCGCAAAGGGGCCACACACTATCCAGATGGTACGTCTAGCTCCCAACTCGCCTTGCAAGGCCGAGCTACCACTCCTCTCTGAGCTGGGAAATCCCAACTCCCACAAGTAAATTAGTCAAGTCAAAAATCTGACAGCGTAACATTACGCTAACAACCGATCCTCCACTTCCTCCTCCTTCCTTTCTTTTATAGAGTTTTAGAAGTTCCAAACTTTCCCTAAATCTCATTTAATTTAAGTTTTAATAAAAATCTTCTAATAATTCTCCTTCGTACAAGTGTCGTCCATCCCTCACTTTCCTCCAATAATTATTTTTTTTAAATTAATAATTGTTTCATTTCCCTCACCCACCTAGAGTTGCTCCTAAATTTACTCCTAGGTGTCCCTAGATTCACTTACAGATTTTAAATACTTTCCCTAAAAATAAGTTGCTAATTTAATTCAATTTAGAAGGTTCTTAATTGTAGATTCTTTACTAAGTTGACCTCGCTTTTTACCATGAGTTCCCCTCTTTCCCTTATTATGTTTCCTCCATTCCTTAGTTTCCTAAATTTTATATTTCCTCTTTCCCCTTTTTATTAGAGCTAAAAAATAGGAGTTGCAATTTAACCCCTTTTTCCCTTTTATTATTAATTCAACATCTTTTTAAACTATCAAAATTAAAAAAATAATTAATTTCTTCTTTATATTTTATATCCACAACTTTTAATTAATTTCTTACTCTCTTCATTTTACCCCAAAAATTTATGAAGACCAAAATTATTACTTAAAGTTTTTTTTTTTTTTTTAATTTTATTAATAAAATTTAATAAAGATATCTTCTCAATGGTAGACAAAATCTTACACCTAGTGAAGTTTTTTTTTTTTTTTTGGACTTAGGACTTAGATTCTGAACTGGGCGACATTTAATTAGGGGAGTTGTTTTAAAATTTATTAATGTGTTAAATGTCTTAGGGCCATCTAGGTTCAACCCTCCATCATCATCAATGCGACGTTCCCTTCAGGATGCACTAGGTGCTCCAAGGGTGCCACTCGCCTCATCTGTTCCTTTGCATGACGTTCCATTCAGGATGCACTACGTGCTCCAATGGTGCCACTCGCCTCTTGTGTTTATTTTGCGCGACGTGTCCTTCAAGATGCACCACATGCTCCAAGGGTGCCACTCACCTCTTGACTAATTGGTAGACATCAATAACCCCTGGAGTCAACACTCCGCCGGCTGAACTTGTGGGAGACTAAGGGCTTCTAAGGAATAAGGCCCCCGCCTTATTACACGCCCCTTAGAATCATCATGAGCAATTGTCGTAGTCTACCCTCACGACATCGTGGGTCCTCTCGAACTAGGTAATCGTTAACCTATAGTTCGAGCCACAACGGGAGTGCTAGTAGGTTGTGGCAGGGCTATTGTCCACACCTCTCCCTCAACATCTCTGGTAGTCATGTGTGGCCCCTTTACTCCATATGTGAGTCTGGTCGGCAAGCTATCGTCAGCCTGCATCATCAACAATCATGTCAGAACATGTCCACATCATATCATCTAATCAAATGTACTAAAATCACAGTAAAACAATCAAACCCCAATAGCACACTCCCTGACTCGATCTAGAGTCCAAGGGTTCCGTCGATGCCTCTACATCCTCAAGGTTCAAAACCCTGCACACTCAGTAAAATCGAGTCAATAACACCTGTCTATGTCAATGCAGAAAAACATCATGTCATCTATCATAACGCCTCATAATCAAGGACAAATGTTTTAATATCATAATAGTCCAGATCACTTGCGAGAAAGTGTCCTCAAAGAATACGTTTTCTCAGTGCCCCAAAGTGGAATGTTACAAGATGTCGTTCTATTGGTTTTTTAAACCGTAATTCCATATCATGTAAAAACCAATAGAAGTCTTAGGATTTACGATCTTAAAATTCTTAGGATTTACGATCTTAAAATTCTTCCCCAAGAAAAATGCCTATATACTTGTGCACAAGGGTAAATCTCCAATGGTCTTTCGTAAACAAAGCTTGTATAATATAAACAATGCAATGGGGGCAGAAGTACACACCTTCGTGGAAAGTTGTTGGTTTAACATAAAATATTTGCATTATTCTTTGTATGACCAAAGTCTCCGAACGAAGTCCCTGCCACTCACCATTTACATAATGGTTTTGAAATAATAAAACTCCATCCTAACAACTCATCTAACCCTACCTAAGTTTCCCGATATCTCAACAGAACAATGGCTCTTCGAATGATAAGCTAACTAGACTTACCGCAGTTATAGTTAATGGTTTTAAAAACTGGTTATGTCACGAAGGAACCCTCTTTACTTCGTACTCCTTTAATGTGAAGAGAAAGTTTCTTGTCATGCGTGCGTTAAGACTCTGAACCAACTATTAATTTAGGCAAAGCGAGTGCAAAAAAAATGGTTTTCAGTTCATCCAATAGGTTCATGCCAACTATGCCCCATCACATGGCCAAAACCTTCCATCGTACTAGCAACCTTTACTCTGCATAGTAAGGACTTTCTTAGGGTTAGCTGGCACTCATTCGACATTTGCACGGTTTTTCCAAAACACTTCTGTGTTTTTCCTTCACAAGGGGAGATCGGTCGCTCAGAGGCTTCACCAGGTG
Organism: Picea glauca; assembly: GCA_000966675.3. NCBI lineage: Eukaryota > Viridiplantae > Streptophyta > Pinopsida > Pinales > Pinaceae > Picea > Picea glauca. The sequence continues at coordinate 280,472 of JZKD02S1675338.1, read as the reverse complement.
GAAAAAAGGCATCCCTACCCATCTGCCCTAGTAAGTTTCACGATGCTCTTGTAACTTTACAAGTTGAAAGAGTACTCGGCTTTCATTACAATGGAAGAACTTTTATACTAGAGCTCTGGTTATGATTTTCTTTTGAAAAAAAATATTTTTTTTGGTTAGTTATTCATCTTGTAACCCCAGATACACTTGTTACTGGGGGATTTCCTTCATTGATTATTGATTCCAAGCCTTTTTGGAACCCTTTCGGTACCCCTCTATTATTCCAATACCTACATTCTCGCACATTCAATTTAGTGGGGCTACAGGGTTGTGATTACTTTGATGGTTTTGCAGTATCCCTCTATTCGTCTTACAAATTTACCTTCCCTAATGCTACTATTACCTAGTTTTTAAACTCTTGTGTGACCACGCATAAATACTAACTTTCCGAAGGAAGTCCAATAGGGTAGAACCCATGTTGAGAGACAAGTCTTCAAGCGTTTTCCTTCGGTGGATCTTGATAAGCCACCCACAATCCCTTACGACTGAATGTTTAAAAAGATTTCTATAATTTTCATTTAGTACGAAATGTAAAATGGTTACCCTATGTCTCAAATGCGTCATTAAGGCATACTCTGTAACATGCAATATATAAATCTAAGGCAACTCCTGTTTTAAGGTATACTATTATGTTATTATCATTTTGAGAGTGGAAACCACCATTCAAGGAAAGGTATTCAGCATAAGTCTTAACTCTATGCGAAGTCTATGTAAAGTAATGGAATACATTTTGTTTTGTACTTCTTGTTCATTTTAGAAGATTCTCTTTGATTTCCTTCAGGCATATGTATTCAAAGAATTGATTAATGTGACCTAATGATGGGATCCTTGGTCTTTGTGAGGGTACCCATCAAGTCGACCTCGGCCCACTTCTCCCTTCCAGTCCGAGGATGACTTCATCGACTACATGGAGGCAATGCGACCAACACTGTGACCCAGGTTGAATATGATCCCAAAATGTATCTATTTGTTTGTTTTAGTGAATTCAATCTGAAATTTAAAAAAAAATGTATTTCATATACAAAAATCTTATTATTTATAGATCGTTATTCTGGGCATACCCACGTACAAAAGGTACTCGGGTTCCTTTACAACGTTCTCGGATCTTATCATTCCATATTTAAACAGTGGAACCTTAGTTTCCAGTCTAGATTTTGTGTTGGATATAAAGTTTCTGTTCCAATTACTGTTATTCCAATAAATGAAAAAGTTGTAACATTACTCTCTATTAGGAAACATAGCGCAGGATTTGCGTAAGTTTCTAGTGCACACTTTTATTTTTTGATCTCGATATGTATTGTATAATGAGTTTTAACTGATATCCGAGTTGCGGGACTCTTCTCCTGCATTCTTGAAATGAAATGTACTGATTAAAAGTGATTGAATTTCCATATTTATCGATACGTTGGTTAGCTATTAAACCTAGATTGTTTTAAAGAAAAAGAGCATTTCCCCTTATATGTTTTCATTTTTAAATTGATCCGGTACTATTATGCTTCTAAAAGAGATTCATTGTGCCAATAGAATTATTGGTTTTCCTTTATTTCACTGTTGTTTGATTTGTACAGAGATTGGATCGAATTATTGCTATTAATAAGACCAGAAACATTTCAAGTTTATAATAATGCATAATAAAAATATAAAGGAAAAAGGGTTCTAGAATCTATGTTTCGAAATTTGTCTGTTTTCACGCATTTAGTATATCGTTTGCACAGTTGGATATATATATCTATTGGAAACATTTTATATCTTAACTATATAGTATATGAACATGAATACATATATTACTATTCCTGTTGTATGTAATAAATTCAAATTATCATGTAATATATATACAGATTACTATATATATATATATATATATATATATATATATATATATATATATATATATATATATATATATATATATATATATATATATATATATCGTGAATTACATAGCATTTCATCTTGATTCTAATTTTAATATATACATGAATGGAAGTCTCAATAGAGTACTATGGCTACCTACAGAATATAAACACCCATGCGTATCTACATAATTTGTTTCCAAACACATTACGCACATAGATAGTTTACTCGACATAATATAATTAACTGTGAGAATTATCCTACAGTTTATCCTATTACAATAGTAGTAAAACCAGTAGAACTAATTCTTCCAGAATTTAACCAGGTGTACTCTTTCAACTAGAATATCAAATGAAAATAGTATTCGTTCATCATTCAATTCAAGAGAGATGATTCATCCAGAATTAATTTCAAGGCGTTCTATCAATTCTTAAGTCTAATAACATTCGATCATATTTTTCACCCATAATAACACTTCTATCCAGAATTTAAACAGATGCATTCTACCATTTATAAAACCATACATCATTCATCCAGAGAAAGGAGTAAGATGACATATCTAAACAGTGTCCGAATATCAAATGAAACAGCCACATTCCTCCCATCCTTAGAACAGAACAACCAAATCACTTGTCCCGCCCCCTAGCTTGACCATGAATCCAAGAGGGCGAACTCAGAACCTCTCCTCAACAATAGTCTTTTAGTCTCAACAACTTCTCCTTGCCTCACACTCAGAAATCAATGTTCATAACAACAAGAGATCAATGGTTTTCCCCAGCATACTAGGCAACGTCTTGCCTCCTCTCATATGCCATATATGCAAAGTCCTTTTTGCCTAGGTCTTTTCCCCCTCTTGGGAATTTTCGCATCTTTCCAAATCCCTGATTTTCAGGGGCTGCCAATGGCCGAATTCTTGATTTTTCACTTGTAACAATCAGCCCTGAGGTAGTTCCAACATGTTCCCCACTTATGGAGTCATGGTCAACTCATTTTAACATGGTTGTTCCATTTGTCCTTCGACAATAATTATAAAATATTTTGTTTCATACAAGTGTCATAGTCAAGTAGTTAGTTGGGTCAAATCATATCTCTACCCAACAATCATAATCATTAATTACAATTAACTAAATTCAAAATTCAGAATTGCCATAAATGACAAAAATTTCCCAATTTCAAATTTACCAAAAACGGAAATAATTTCCTAAGAAATTTCAAACTTAAAAATAAGGTTTTTATGCGATGGTAAAACACTAATGATGGTGTTTCTTTCAAGGGGGAGGGGAATGTAACACCTTGTTTTCCCCAGTGTATAATCATACTCATGATTTAATGTCTCCATGAGTGTGGCAATGATATTTTTCCATTACAAGGATATAATGGACCTTTTGAAACAATACTTACATACACACATAATTTGTAATTATAATCATGATTTAAAGTCACCATGAGTGTGCCAAGGATATTTTTCCATTACAAGGATAGAATGGACCTTTTGAAACAATACACACACACACACACACACACACACATATATTGTTAATGAAATATGTTGAACAACCCACTGAACGGTAGAGCACTGATATAGAACATGATACTACAAGTGGGAACTAATGAAGGAATTTACCTTGCCTAAAAGCCTTAGTTCCCTTTTTCCAAAAGTCATATTTTGACGATATTTCCCCCTTTCTCCTTTTTCAAAAAAATAATTAATGTATGAATATGATAGTTGGGAAACCAACCACGCAAAATGAATGGGGCATGGACAACTGGGTATAGCCACTACCTCCTTGTCCTCCATGATTGACCATCGACTCCTACAACATAAGAAATAGGAATCATGGACCTTTTGGAGGAGGAATATAAATTAAAAAGGGATTGGAGAGAAAGGGGATGCCTGGAAGGAAAATAAGAGAGGTATGGAAAGAAGAGAAGAGAGACCTTGTTAGAAAAGAAAGGAGAGTAGAGAGAAATCAAGGTACAAGTCTACACAGGAATGCATATGGGGAGGCCGAGTTTTTTTTCGCTAGAAAGAGATGATACATAAGAGTATTAGATAGGTAGTATTGCACCTACATGGGGAGTCAAAGTAAAGCAAGTGTGTTCTAGACCTTGATGTGAAATTTGAGAAAGGAAATCCTGAAACTGACGTGAGGAGAGAGGGTTGCGAGTTGATGCTTTTTGGATAGAAACCAACACTAGCAAGGGGAGGGTTTTGAGGAACTATGTAGTAGTGAAGGGACTTCCTTGTGCAGTGGAAATCCAATTGGGAATGTATCTAGGAATCTCATGGTGGCCCTAACTTGGTGGGTGCTAAGGATTCTTGTTATTGATTACCTATGAAGGAGAGTGATCTTCACACCCAACCCCAATTTCCCTAAACAAACTGAGTTTCCCTAGTGGTATCATGGTTTGGCACAGGGGTGGCTTATTGTAGAGAGAATAATGCAACACAGAATATGGTTGCCTGGAAAAGTGCACACCTTCATTGAGTTGCATATGCTAGAATTTTTATGAGTAGATAAGTTCCAAATATGTGCTTTGTATATTTAAAGGATTAGAATAAATGTGTATGATAGTAATTTCATGAATTTGTATAAATTTCATAGCAGAATGAATGAAGTGCATGATTGTGTAATTTCATGAATTTATAGGCCATAAACCTAAGAATTCAAAATAAGGATTGATCCAACACACAAATTTACTTGGATCATCTAAGAATGGCATGAATTGAGTGAATAATTTATTCACTCAAGGATGTCATTCTTTTTCTTTGAATTCCACAAGAAATTTGTTGTGGAGTTGTGAGGGAAGAACCCTAATGTGGGAACCCAGACCTATCAGAAACCTTGAATAGTTTGTAGAGCTAGGAAGTATTTTGAGAAATCCTTGTTAAGGTCTATGGAGTGAAAATACGGACCCTAGAGAGCCCTTAGCATGCTTAAACCTAGACCATACTAAACCATGACACAAGAGAACCTTAAACCAATGAAGTGGAAAGGCAGATGCCATGTGGAAAGGACATGCACCAATCCGTAGTCAATTCATGACGAAGGGAGGGGCCTGTTATTGATCAAGAAATTCTAATATTGAAAGGGACAAGGACCATTGATCAATGTCAATATCGACTATCAGATCTCTCAAGAAAACATTTTTGGGCAGACTCATTTGAGAATATTTTAAGCTTAATAACTTGGCATTATGAAGTAGTGAGTCTGAAAGCAGTGACTCAATTAACCAACATGCATGTTTAAGCCTGAATGGATATGGTTTATTAGATGAAATATATCTTAGCCATTAGGTTTGCTGGAATCAGGTGACCTCGTTAAAAAGGGTCGTGGGGCTTCGAGACTGTAAAAACCCTAGTTAAATAATTTCTTAAGGTTTATTAAGTTTAATTAATTAAATAATTAACCGTCATAATGTATATTAGTTAAATAATGATTATTTATTAATAAATATTAATTAATTAGTTAATTAATTGTTTATTGTTTAATGTTTAATGTATATTGATTAATTAATTAATTAACTCATTTAATGTGTGGGTAACGAATTAAAGTTTAATAAATTTTAATTTATTTAATAGAAAAACTTAACGTATGGAAGGATAAGGCATTGAATGGAGGGATACGACATCGTATGGAGGGATAAGACATTGAATGGAGGGATAAGGTGGTTGGCATTGAATGGAGAGGTGCTGAATGGGAAGGAGGATATGAGGGGGTAGAGACATTCGAGAGAGGGACTTTTGATTTTGTTGGGGGAGGAAGCATTATTATGATATTAGGGATTGTATTTTTCTGGTTTGGAGTTTGGTGGACTGTCATAGGGGAGCATCGATCGCTGGGAGTTTTGGGCTTGGGGGCCAGGAATCCTTATGGAATCCTGGAGCTAGGGAGCTGGAGAGGCTCTATTCCTAGCTGGTTGGGTGGTTAGACGGTTTTGGGTAGTGCATCAAGCAGAGTTGAGGACAACAGAGTTGGGGACAACAGTAGCATCAATTAGAGGTATGTATTTCATTATCCTGTTGTGTTATGAAATTGATTATAATCTACTCGTAAATATTAATATGTTGCTTAAGTAATGGATCATTTTGATGTATAAGAAACAGTTTAAGGTTAAGTTAGCATGTCATTATTCCGTGAGCCAATTCCAGAGCTTGTATAGTTCATTCTGGGCAGACATGACTAGGGTTGTAATCAGGACTTGATGGAACAAACTGCCTTTGGCATTAGTGGAAATCGACTGCACCTTCTTGGACATTTTTGTCAAAATTTTAAGCAATAAATAAGGAAGGTTTAGAGGGTAGTCACCGTTTAGATGCATCAGTATTCTGATATGGTAGATGTAGATCAAAGAAAACCTCCATTCGCAGGTGATGTATCTATGAATCACCACCAGGGTAGTGTGCCACTCGGGTCGAACCCAGCTGCGAGGAATTCCCCTTCTCTAATCTGGATTCTGCTTATCTGGAAGGAGGAATTGATTCAAAAATCTAGTGACCACGTGTTCCTTCTTCCACCATGTTTCCCCTCCAACCACGAGCCTTCAAGCCTTGGCTATAGTTTTCTCTGTCACCAACATCAACATCTTGCCGATTTCGACCTCATGACCATCGAAGTTCAAAGCAAATTCCATGGAAACCTGTTCGTCATATCCTTGAAATGTAGTGAGGAACTCAAACCACCAGGCGTCTCTGAATCTTTGAGCCATCTGAGGGTAGGTTTCAAGGAGTTCGACACCTTCTGGTTCGATTCTGGCAACTTGTCCGCTCTGCTTTGGTGCCATTAAACTCAAATCTGCAACTAATGCCCTCGGGTTCCAAATTCCCTTCCTGCAATTGTTAATATATGCCTGTTGATTTGAATGGATACATGTATTTCTCCCTGCAAAGCTGAACTAAAACAACTCAAACCGATCACATAATAATCATTAAACAACAGGTGATTTTGAAATGAACCCTACGTGCGTGCATAGCGATTATGTTCTAAACTTGTTGGATTTAGAAATGATTACCAAATTATCGTGGGAACACACGAACTCTTAACTCATGATCTTGTTATCATAACTAAATCAAGATAGCAGGTGCACGTTATGGAATGATTATTTGGTGCTACAGGAATAGGCTTATTCTCATAGCGCGTTTGACAACTTAAAATTTGAAAATTTCAACGGCATAAAGGAGACACTTCTAGTTTAAACAATGTTTTTCATAATCAAAACTCAAATAAATCATCAAAGATTTTAATGCAAACCATGAAATATCCAAAATCTAAAAAATGAAAATAGCTGAAAATGGAAAATGAGGGTTGGGTAAGGAGGGTTTAGGACAAGGGTTTCTTACTTAAACCAAGACAAAATTATAGACTAACATGCTCAATAATGAGAACCTCAATACAACTGTCTTAGCAAAAAATCTAGGGTCGGTGCCTTTCGACCCTGTGAGAGAACATGCCCACATCAACTAGACGAGGGGAGTAGGTTCACGTGGATGCCACATGGATATGATGACATCACCCATGAGTAATGCCTAAGAAAACTTTAAAAGGGCATTTTTGTCTATTGAGAGCTTGCATATGAGCATGATTACAATCATTGGAAATCTCTTGAAGAGATGAATTCATCTATGATATCGGAATTAGAGTTAGAGTGATGGTTAAGAAGAAAAATTTAGACATCCTACCATCCTAATGAATCTTAGGGGGTCAAGTGTGTTACAATAATACTAATGCTCAAAATCTCTATAAAATGCATGGAGGAGGCTTAGATTCATAGGCCAAAGTTAAGCTAAAACAAGATCCAATATCAATGTGAATGTTTGAGATTCAGTCATGGGAACCCATGTGAATAATTTGACCATAATTATAGCCAAGTACCCTTCCATTGATGAAGAAGGGATGTTTGGCATATTTATTAACTTACCCATTGAGTAGATGAGGTGACTAGAAGAATTAATGTATTGTGTGGGTATCAAAAGAATCTAAATGTGATCTCATGACTAATGAAGCAACAACCATGAAACCTATGTGATAGTCTAATTTGAGGTACATAATTGGCCTATATTGCATGTAGTGGTTGTATAAAGTTTGTTTAATGTTGATTTATGATGTCTTCCCACAAGGAGAAAATTGGTGTGATGATAGTTGACGTAGACCCCCACCTCAGTAGGGTCTCCTAACCTCCCGGTCTTTGGATCTTCCAATTCCCAAGCTGAAATGGCTCCTTTGGTCCCCATTGGAACCCTTCACACATATAACCATAGGTCTCCTTCTGTATACTCCACCCGCGCGAACATGCACTATGTGCGAGCCTCCACTCCATGTGACCACTAGCATGACCCCAGACTTAACCCCAAAAGACGTGTCGTGTTTAACAATTTCAAGACTTTCGTTATGAGGCACCTTGACTCCTCCGATTCCCAAAACCCCAAAATGGGCTAACAGTCCCTAGCTCCTCCATTAAATTCGTCACTGATGTGACCCTCAGCTGCGACCTGGGGCCCAACCTTCGAGCGTGTCAGGACTTAGCGTGTCGGGGGTTTGTGAAGTGACCCTCTCCCCTTCTATCAAAATGTGAAACTGCGATGATTACTTATTCCATATCGATGATCCTAATTTCCCCCACAATCCGACGATCCAGATCCTTTTTCTCATGAAGTCAGGATTTCGCGACTCACGACTTCCAGGTAGAAAGTTTCTCCACTCTATCGACTCCTAAAATTTTGATATTTCGGAGTGCCCAATCAACAACTCATGCTCTTCTGGATAGAACAATTTCTTTCTCTCCTGAGCTTGTGGGTGTTGAAAAACACTCGGTCTTATCCTCTCCACAAATCTACTAGGTCTAACGGTCCACAAAAATAAGTTTTTCACATTTCGAGAATTTCCACCATCTGTTTAGGCTCTCAATAGTTACTCACCAAATAACTTGGCGTTTTTCCTCCTAAGCTTCATTTCTGTGAGGTGAATCCGACCCTCGTCTGTCCTTTGCAATTTCCAAGTCTTTATCCCTCTCGACCTTGATTCTTGCTGCAAACTCAAGGATTCTAAGGAATTCTTGTGCACACTCCTTGCGGCCCTCACGATAATCCATGATTACCTGATATCTCTCAACTTTGCGCACTCCTTGTGACAGAAGTTTTTTAACCGATCCCTTGGGTTGGAAAAGTCTAAGACTTTTCTCACCCTACCCACACCTTGCATGACTCTGTGTTATACTTTGCACTTATGTTGGTATAGGAACAACTCTATCTCTCCTGATATTTTATGAGGTAAAACTCAGAATCTTGTCAATGCACTCCTTGCGGACCTTCACTGCACTCCTTACAAGAATTCTTAGTACGAGGTGAAATTGAAACTTATACTCTCCCTCACACAGACTTCATACATTCAACATGAAATCATACACATTAAGCATTTAAATAAATTCATAATAGAGCATATAAAAAAATTGTAAACATACCATTCAATAGATGCAAACAATAACCATAACAACACCATGAAATTGGATTAAAGCCTTCTTATATTAATTCAAGTGCTTTTGTACATGGTTTCTATAGCAACAACTATCTGCTCAAACAACTTCTACAATCTATGTTCTTCTCTACCCTCCTATGCTCTCTTTCTCTACCGCTTAATTACAATGAGAATATTCCTACAATACATACGAAGGAGCTTTGTTGAGTTTTCCCTCCTACAACTCTAAGCTATCTTATCGAATTAAAGAGTACAACTACTTTACATTTATTACATTAAATGCCTACAACTGGCTAATGAGAGCAACACTCAAGATCTCCATTACAATGCCCAAAACATTTAAGAGTAATTACATCCTTCCACCTATTACATTAATGTTCTTCTTTTGAAATTTAAATGTCTTCAAAATGGGCGTTGGTTTATATCCAACTGTCCTCCACTTGTGCTTGTTGGTGATGCTCCTGCATCATTACTCCATTTGGATGAAAAATTCATGGACTTCTTTCCATGAGCTCCTGCACCGTCTTTCCATGTTTATGGATATCTTCTTCACTGTCCCAATTGGCATCCTCAATCAGGTGTCCCTTCCATTTTATCAGATATTCAAAATATGTCTTCCTCTGAGTTTTCTTACCAACTCTCTGATCAATGATCTTTTCGATCTGTGGATTTTCAGTTACATGCATCTGTTTGACCCACTGAACTCCCTTTTGATTCTCTTCTCCTCTCGATTCATCTACTCTGTAAGGGTACATATCTGCTACGTTGAATATGGGTGATATGCCCACATCATCTGGCAATTCTATCTCATAATCATTTGCCTCAAAGTTTCTCAAAATCTTACACGACCCTATCTTTTTCATCTTCAACTTGTTATATGTTCCCCTTGGGAACCTTTCTTTTCTTAGATGTTCTAAGACCAACTCTCCCACTTCGAATTGAAGCTCTCTCCTATGGTGATCTTCTCTGCACTTGTATTCTTGCTTGGAACTCTGCAACCGCTCTTTAATCTTACTATGGAGCTCCTGCATCTCTGCTGCAAAATATTCCTCTCCATCACTCCTAAACTCATTCTTCTCCAAGTATCTCAACTCGGATACTCCTCTTGGTTGCATTCCATACATTATCTGTAATGGGCTCTATCATGTGCTCCAGTTAGGTGAGTCATTATATGCAAATTCCACTTGCGGCAGAATCTGATCCCACTGACTATGATGTTCAGTTACTAAACTCTTCAATAAGTCCCCCAAACTTTGATTTATGACCTCAGTCTATCCATCCATCTGAGGGTGATATGTTGAGCTAAAAGATAAATTTATCACCATCTTTTTCCATAGTGTCCTCCATAAATGACCAACAAATTTGGTATCTCTGTCTGAAACAATACTCTTGGGTAAACCATGAAGTTGAACAACTTCTTTGAAAAATAGGTTTGCAATGTGTGTTGCATCACTGGTTTTCTGACATGGAATAAAATGTGCCATTTTTTAAAATTTGTCAACTACCACGAATATGGAATCACAACCTCTTTGTGTCCTTAGCAATCCCAACACAAAATCCATGCTTACCACGTCCCACGGCCTCTCTGGTATTGACAATGGTTGATACAACCCTATATTCTGTCTTTTCCCCTTCACGTGCTCAAAGATTCTACATTTGTTGACAAACTTCTTGACATCCATCCTCATCGTTGGCCAATAATACAAACTGTTCAGTTGCACAAATGCTTTATCATGGCCAAAATGTCCAGCCAATCCCCCACTATGTTTTTCCTTCAAAATATTTCATAGAAATCTTTAGGATACACAATTGATTTACTTTAAACAATAGTCCATCCTGAAATAAATATTCAATCCATTGGCTTCTATCTCTCAGAACAAGATTCTTGCATGCTTCATAAGCATCCTTGAAATCTGAATCATCTCTGTACATTTCCTTAAAGCTATCAAAACCTAAGGTCTTCACACAAAATTCCTGCAGAATCAAACATTTCCTACTTAATGCATCAACAACCATGTTAGCATTTCCAAAAATGTGCTTTATAACAAAAGTAAAGTTATGCATAAATTCAATGCATTTTGCATGTTTCTGGTTTAGTTTTTTCTGTCTTTTTATAAACTGTAAGGCATGGTTGTCGCTATACAAACTGAACTCTTTTGGAACCAAGTAGTGCCTCCATTTCTTCAGCGTTTGTATGACTTCACAAAACTCTTTATCATACATGGAATAATTTCTTTTGGCATCGTTCAACTTCTCACTAAAGTATGCAATTGGCCTATTGTCTTGACTTAAGATTGCTCCAATTGTGAATCCACTTGCGTCACATCTCACTTGAAATGTTTTACTGAAATCTGGCAGAACCAAAACTGGTTGTTCAATTATCTTCTCTTTCAAAACATTGAAACTTTTCTCTGCTTCCACTGTCCAATGAAAATATTTATGTCTCTTCTTGACTGTGCCCATCATTAGTGCACAAATTCCACTAAAATTTCTGATGAACTTTCTATAAAACCTGGCTAGTTCATGGAAGTTTATGACTTCAAAGAAATTCCTTGGCGACGACTACTCTTTGATTTCTTTTACCTTTTCAGGATCCATATTCAACTCATTCAAAGAGATCACGAAACCCAAATAAATGAGTTTCGTCTTCATGAAAGATGACTTCTTCAGATTTATCAGTAACTTCTCTTGTTGCAACCTCCTCATCACTAAAGCTAAATGTCTCAAATGTTCTTCCTCAGTCTTACTGAAGATCAGTATATCATCAAGATATACAATTACAAACTTCCTAATGAAATCTTTCAAGACTTCGTTCATCAATATCATAAAAGTACTTGGCACATTCGTCAAGCCAAATGGCATGACAAGTCACTCATACAACCCTTCATTTGTCTTGAATGAAGTCTTCCATTCATCACCTTTCCTCATTCTAATCTAATGATATCCGCTTTTCAAATCAATTTTTGAAAAAAAACTTAGCTCCATTCAAGGAATCCATCATGTTATCCATCCCGGGTAAAGGAAATCTATACCTGATAGTGATTTTGTTTATAGCCCTCAAGTCTGTACACATCCTCCATCCACCATCTTTCTTCCCACTTAACATTGTTGGGACAACACATGGAGACAAGCTTTCTCTAATCAACCCTTTGTCCATCAAATCCTTGACTTGTTTCTACACTACTTTCTTTGGTAAACTCGCCCTTGGTATAAGGTCGATGTGATGGCTTATACTAATGATGGGCGACAACAAACAAGGTAAATCATCCACCACTATATCAACAAAATTCTCCAACAATTCCTGAATATCCTTAGGTAGATCATCTATTGAGGTGCTGGTCAAGATGACTCTAGGTTTTCTGACCACAACAAACTGCATTTCTTCATATTTCTTGACTTCATCTAGAAGTTCCTTCCCACTCATGAGAAGTATAGTATTGCTTGTTTATGCTTTCACCTTCTTGTCTTCAATTGGCAATAACATATGCATCCTACCATTTTTCTCCAATGTGTATGTGTTATTTCTTCCATCATGAATAACATTTATGTCATATTGCCACGATCTTCCTAACAAAAGATGAAAAAAATCCATGGGAATAAAATCACATAAGATCTCATCTCTGTATCCCCCTATTTTAAATTCAACTAAACATTGTTTAGTGACAGTTACCTGATGTCCTTTTTGCAACCATGAAACCTTGTATGGGTTTGGATGTGCAACTGTCTCCAACTCCATATTTTCCACCATCTCTGTGGATACTATATTATCCATGCTTCCACTATCAACTATCACCTTGCATACCCTATCCTTGCTCTTGCAAGCAGTCTTAAACAAACTGTTCCTCTGGACTGGATTCTCCATATCTTTCTCTAGCTTCAAGAGAATTTTCCTCATCATCAAGGATCTCCCACCTTCTGCATCTTCTGCCTCAACATTTCTCCTTTTCACTTCTGAACTGTGAGCTTCTCCTCCTCCATCTATTTTTCTATCGGTACATTCCCACAATTTGTGTTTGATCTTTCCACAGAAAAAACACTTTATTTCACCTCATCTTCATCTTCCTCTTCCTCTTGCTCAAGGAAAAGTGTTCCTATTGGCATATTGTCCTCCTTGTGAGCTTCCTCCCCTTTCTGGGTGGTTATGAGGTTTCTTCTCTTCATCCTTGGGCTTCCGTACTCTGTCTTGGGCAACTGCTTTGCCTCTACTCTGACTTCTACCTCTTCCCCTTTGACCTTTCTTTTGGGCCAATTTCACTTCTGCCTTTGAAGCAATATTATAAGCATCTTCTACATTCCTTATTGTCACCATGCTCATCTCATCCTGAATCTCATATCTCAGGCCATTCATGTATCTGGCGACTTTTTCATCATCACTCTCATGATGACCAGCTCTGATGTTTAACCTGTAAAATTTCTTAGTGTATTCCTTCACTATCATCTCTTTCTGTCTTAAATTTTGCATTCTTCGAAACAGATTGATTTGATAATCCCTAGGTATGAATTTGGCTTTCATCTTCTCTACCATTCTATCCCAGCTTTTGATTCTTTATTTTCCCTTGCAACGCCTGTCAGCCTCCAGTGCATCCCACCACAGTGTTGCATGTCCTTTCAGTCTAGTGACAATGTTCTTTACTTTCTTATCTTCTTTGATATCCTCATAATTGAAAGTATTTATCCAGATCTCTAAACCAATCTAAAAGCTCCTCGATGTCTAAGTTACCTTCATACATAAGGATGTCCAATTTTTCTCTGGCACCTATCCTTGCGACAGATTTGAATAGACGTTCCTTTGCAACATCTTCGACTACAAATTCTTCTTCGGCTCCAACTTCGTTCTCACTTTCAGCCTCACTAATATCTCCAATATCAAGTGTTCACCTTTGTCTTGTCCCCATGGCATCCAATCGAGCACAAAGTTCTCTTATCTAGCATTACATGGCTGGATTGTGATGTCCCATCCCCAATATTAGGCCAGTAGGGAGTGACTTAGTAGTCTATATGTTCCCGTAGACTATAGTCAGGCACAAACAGGGAACCAGATGGAGGAATAAGGAGGAATTAAGGCTAAACGATAAATTAA
>JZKD02S1675338.1:244885-256563 GCA_000966675.3 Picea glauca | reverse complement strand
ATTACAAATCCCTCTTGGCTGAGAACTCCTCCCAGCCCCTCCTTACACGCATATGTGCACACTACATAATCCTTGTCTGGATCTGCAATCTTCAGGATTGGAGCACTGGTTAGCAGCTGCTTCAATCGCTGGAAGTTTCTCTTACATTCTTCAGTCCACTGGAACTTCTTCCCCTTCCTTTGCATGGAAGTGATATAATGAGCTATCCTTGAGAATCCGGCTATAAACCTCCTATAGTAGCCTGCCAGACCCAAAAAAGATCTAACTTCTACCACATTCCTTGGTGTTGGCCATTCTCGAATGGCCTGTACCTTCTCAGGATCCACAATGATCCCTTCTTCAGATATAATGTGCCCCAAATAATGGATCTGCCTTTGGTAAAATGAGCACTTGCTCAGTTTTGCGTACAGCTGGTGTTCTCTCAACACCTGCAGCACCATTCTCAGGTGTTTCTCATGTTCTTCCTCTGTCTTGGAATATACCAAGATGTCATCCAAGAAGACTATGACAAACTTGTCCAAATAATTTTTGAACACACCGTTCATTAAGCACATGAAAATAGCAGGCGCGTTGGAAAATCCAAACGGCACCACTGTGAACTCATAATGACCATACCTTGCTCTAAAGGTGGTCTTGTTGATGTCCTCATCCCTTATTCTCACTTGGTGATATCCAGATCTGAGATCTATTTTTGAAAATATTTTCGCATCCTTCAACTGATCAGAAAGATCATCAATCCTTGGTAGAGGATACTTGTTCTTGACAGTGACCTTATTCAAATGTCGAAAATCAATGCACAGCCTCATGGTCCCATCTTTCTTCTTCACGAATAGGACCGGGGCTCCCCACGATGACACACTGGGGTGAATGTAACCTTTCTTTAGTAGCTCTTCGAGTTGCAATTGCAACTCTTTCAGCTCTGGCGTACTCATTCTATAAGGGGATTTCGAAACTGGAGCTATTCCAGGCATCAAATTTATAGAAAAATTGATGTCCCTCCTCGAAGGTAGTCCAGGTACCTCCTGAAATACATCCTTGAACTCCTTGAGTACTTCATGGTCTTCCAGATTCGATACTACATCTTGGGATGCTTCTTCCACCCGAGCTGCAAATAATTGATAGCCTTTCCAGTAACATTTCTTCAGCTGCATGGATGATATTTCCCTCACTGCCACGGCTCTGGGAATTCCTTGGATTGTTACCTGATTTCCCTCTTCGTTCAGGCAAGTGAAACTTTTGTTACGACAATCCAAAAGGGCATGGTGCTGGTCCAACCAGTCCATCCCAATTAAGCAATCATAGGAGCCTAAAGGCAAAATGTTCAATTCAACCTTAGTGCTCATTCCTTTCATGTCCACTGGACATGACTTAACCAATTCAGTGACCTTCCTCTTGGTCCCTGTGGACAACTGCACTAACCAAGACTTCTCATGTTTTCTCCTCGTTAGATGCAGACTTTCCACCACTCTAAGATCTACATAACTATGGCTAGCCCCTGAATCAATTAAAATAACAAGGGGTCAGTTGTTAATCGTACCTTCCACTTCAATCATGTGCGATTGAAATTCTGCTTGCTTGTTCTCCAGGGCTGCGTAGATCCTTGGCATTCTGCTGCCCATATCCTCCACTGTTTCAGCTTGCTGAATAGTATGTACATTTCTCACGTTACCATTTTTATGGGGACAATCTCTGTACTTGTGGTTTCCTTGACAGCCCCAACACTAAATGGGCGCTAGTCTCTGTCTTTGTGCTCCCTCTTCAGTCCTTCTCGGCTCTCTAAATGATGGCTATCCCTGACGACTGTTTCTGAAAAAGGAAGGCTTGTCTCCCTTCTTGCTCTGTTCTTTCTTAAACCTCTTCTCATCATCCCAAGCCTTCCGAAAGGTAGGCTTTTCTCTTTGTATTTCGTATAATCATTTCTCCCTTCTTATTGTTTCTTCCATAGTGTTAGGATCATCATATTGAATATTGTCACCAATGGAAGGTGGCAGTCCACTCAGATACCTCTGAATCTTGACAGCCTCATCTTAGATGAATGGAACATACTTCAATATTTCCAGAAAACTTCGTTCATACTCATCAATGGTCATACTGCCCAACTTGAGTTCGAAGAACTCCTTCATCTTTCTGTCATAGTATATTTTAGTCAAGTATTTCTTCTCGAAATACCTCTTAAATTCCCTCCAAGTGACCTCTTTCTATCTGATGTGCTACACCTGCACAAACTGATCCCACCACATGGATGCTTTTCCTTTCAGTTGGTACATTGCAATTCTTCCTTCTGCATGGGTAGACTAATTCTGCAGTTGGAAGTATTTCTTCATGCCAAGCAACCAGGTCTTGGCATCTTCCTCCTTATGTTCTCCATCGAATGTTGGAGGCTTAATCTTGTTCATCTCTCCTTTCAATTCCTCCTTTCCAGATTTTTGATGTTTTCTGGCAGGGGACGGGCTTGAACTACTGTGTGTCTTACTGTCAAAATGTCTTTGGGGGCGACTAAGATGTCGGCTACCACTCCTCGACCTACTTCTTCTCCCATGGGTTCTGCGACTCTACATCATACTTGAGTCTCTTCCTTTCTCGAGTTTCTTCTCTATTCTTTCCAGACTCTTCAAAAATTTTAAGTTTAGTGCCCCCTGTCGATCCCTGACTTTCATAAGATTTCGACTATTAGCTCGGCGATCCTTGGCCTCTCTTTGCAATCCTTCAAGAATTTTTATTATGTGTTCTTCCTTATCCTTCTCTTTTCCATGCCCATTGGAGTTCGATCCTTCGACTCCCAGGTTAACATCCTTTCCTTCCTGTTCGTCTTCTATTTCAGGGGTAATCTGCACCTTTCCCCACTCCATACTCGACGTTGGTTAACTGGAGTACTGACCTCCGTTGAACTCTGCACACACACTGTGCAATTAATTGAAATTTTGTCAGGCCATCAAAACTTCACGAACAATCCACAACATTTATGACTAATACGAACAAGAACAAAAGACATTTCGATTCCAATGGTTTTCTGAGCTCTCGTTCGGCTCTGCATTTTTCGTATTTTCGAAGCTTTCATTTTCGGCACTTCGGGATTTCGGAAATTCAGGTTTTTGTACCTCGGGACTTCGGGTTTCAGGGTTTCCGAGTCTCGGTACTGGAGGACTGTCGTTTAACTCTCCTTTCCAACCCCCGCCTTCCGAAATTCTGTTTTACCTTATTCTTTGGGTCTACAGCACAACTGTCACCCTATACCAAAGTGGTGCGTGGCACGTTTCGGAGGATCCTCGTCACGTTCGGTGACATCATTAGGTTCCCACCACTCTCGCTTCTCTTTTCGACCCTCTGACATGCGGTACGTCTCCATGTGTCCACATCCATTCCTAGAAAAATCCAACGGTCAGATCTTTCTCACATCGGACGGTCGTTAAAGACCCGGAGATTCCCCAAAGGAATCTTGTCTGTTCATCGGGGCTTAGCCACATGCTAACGTCTCGACAGTATGGTCGGGATTTATCATGATGAGAGTCCGCGTTCTTGTCAACAGAACTCCTGAATCCTGATTTTTCGGAATAGGTAATCTCTCAACACGTGGCCATCTCAAATCGGACAGCCCACGACTGCTCCAGGGTTTCCACCATGGAAAGTCCCGATCCTTTCAGGTTTTTGGGCTTCCAAGTGCCGATGCACTCTAACTCCCGTTAGCCCTCCGGGCTAGACTCGTGGTTCACATGACCTCCCCTTATATGACCACAGTCATACCTCCTATCGGGGTTTCAGACTTTCCAATGCCGAAACACATATGTCCTCAGGATTCGCGAAATGTCGAACCCCGATATGTCGATGGGCTCCCGATCTCGCCCGCGTGTCCCAACTGATGGACGGCTCAGATTGTTCCCGGGACTTTTACCATGAAAATTCCCGACCTCCTTCGTGACTCCCGATATCGCGATTCCCGATTTCCCGAAATGGAAAATCTCACGACATGTGTCCTTCGTCTTTCATACGGTCTAGATCTATTTTGGAGCTTTCGCCCCTAGTCTCTGAGGTTTAACCTTCGGACATCTCCCGACAGATCCTACGGCTAACGGGTTTTCCGGCCGAGATCTGATGGCTCAGACGGTTCCTAACCAATTCAGAATTTCGCATATCGCGATTTCCACATTCCTATGTATTTCAAAAAGGAATTTAATTCCTACGCACATTTTTTCCAGATCCGACGGTCATGAGGGCTCCCCTTCCCTCCCGAATAGATCCTAAGGTTCTAACACCATTGGCGTAGAGACCTGTCTCCCTGTGGCCAAAGACCACACCAGCTGCGGTTTTACTCACCGCTATACTTCCTGAGCTCGTAAGCACGGTCTAGCAACTACTTGACACTCCGGAACAAACCAAGGTCCGAAATTGGTCCTCCAAACCCAATTTCCCTTCGTATTCTCGATCCAAAGACCGCTCCACTAGCCCATCTAGGCTCAATGTCGAAACCTTGGCTCTGATACCAATTTATAGCACACCCATTTCGGAACTCTAGGCTTACTCACGCTCTGATACCCATTTGTACACACCATTTGTACAAAGCTCATACATATATCATATATCCTATTCATTTAAGCAAATAAACACATTTAACTTAGAGTAAAACATATCATTACTGCTATACTTAAACAACCCATAGCATTAGATATTAATTCGTATACACAGCGGAAAACATGATAACATTTACAGTAGAGACATGATAAAATGTGATAAAACATAGTTAGACACTTAACTTGTGATAATGGTGGGATCCACCAACCAAGTGCAGGCCTTCCATGAACCTCCCAGCCTTAGACCACACTGCTCATCAGCTCCGCAGTGGATCACCCCTGAGCTGGGACTAAGCTCCACCCCAAGGCAAGGAATCCTAGCTAGGTTGAGGTTACAAGGAAAACGACACTTAGAATCTGGAAGGATTCTTCCCAGGATGCCATCTTACGCCCACTACTACCAGACTCTCATTCCCCACATGCTTGTTCCGCCCAGGAGTATACAACTTCACAAGCACAGTCCATCGGTGCTAACCTCCCTCTCTAGGTTTCGGCAACAGGCCAGATCAGGAAGTCTCAGAGCCTGAAGCTGGTGTTGGACACTCTCTGGAAGAAACCTCTTCTAACAACATCCACCTCCCTCACCTAGAGAGAGGTCACACACAGGCTCAATTACCACCTACACTGGACAACAATTCACACGCAATCCATCTCTGCATGACCACCACAATCAACCGGGAATACAGACTCAGACCTCTCAAAAACAAGCTTAGCAATGGCAGTCAGGTCTCACGGTGTTGATTTTCGAAATTGCCTGAGAAGCAATTTCCGCAGGGAATTACACAGACTCTCTCCCCAGGGAAGAATGGTAGGTTTTTTTTCCATTTCCCATCCGCCAACCCAGGATAGACTCCCCTTCTTGTTGTCGGGGATGCGTGACAAACAATCCATGCAAGGATCAACGCAAGTTCGGACTGTTCAGACCGGGGATGTACCGTCTATCCTGGAACAAACACACATACATGCCTTTTTGGTTCAGAGGATGTACGAGGGTTTCTCTACAGGAGTCAGACCCATTCCCTTCTGGCAGTCTGTGAGTC
This sequence comes from Picea glauca, assembly GCA_000966675.3. Lineage (NCBI taxonomy): Eukaryota > Viridiplantae > Streptophyta > Pinopsida > Pinales > Pinaceae > Picea > Picea glauca. The sequence continues at coordinate 250,958 of JZKD02S1675338.1, read as the reverse complement.
GAATGGAGGAGGAACCCCCAACAGGGCTCATCTCAAAAGCTTATGATTATTTGTCTGCTTTCAAGTTATATCAACTGATTCTACTTGAAAAGTCTTTTCGACAATCACCTGAATACCTTGACATGCCTTGCACTGCAACTGGCTATGTCCCTCAACCACTGTTCTCTGGCTGCTGCTGACCCACTGTTCTCTCTGTGCTTGGAAGACTGCCAACCTTCCCACTGAGAATCAAGTCCCTCTTGCGAACTCTTTGACGTCAACATAATCAGCTCTCCAATGGTTGCAAAAACTTCCTGCGACATCTTGTCACAAGCCAAGAAAACCATCAATCTTGAAAACAAATCATACAAGACTGAAAAATGATACTAACAAAGTCTTTTTCTCTTCAAACAACTGTCGCATCTTGTACTTCATCAAATCACATGACCTTTTCTTGCATCATGGTGTACTCAAAATCAACTTTCAAGTCAATAAACACCATCGACTAAACACAAGTCGAACAACATGATCGACACAACATAGTCATCAGAAAATCATCAACACCAGTCGAGAATCATTTAAACATCTCGACCTTCCAAAATGACAAGTCAGCAAACATGATACACAATCATGTTACAGTCTTGAATCACTCATGATGAACTATCACCAGTTTACTACTTACACATACATAAAAACAAATGCATGTGCATGACTCTTCAAATCTCCTTCCAGTACAAACATAAGTACATAAACCCGAAACATGTGGGTACATAAGAGTTGAATATGAAAAATATAAATGGATGTAACAAGTGAACATCTTATCCATATTTTACATCCTCCTGGTGAATTTATGCAACAACAAAAATGCCTTCAAAATGAATTGCATTCACATGCAACTTGCATCATGCAAGTTGTGATAAACTACTACAACTTATCATGCTTCCCATAAATGCACACATAACGCTGAAAAGTGCATTTACAACAGAAAAATGCAAGCCTTACTTGCTCAAGAAATTCAACCATTTCTTACCAAACCAACTCAACGGTGACTTTTTTGACTGAACATCGTCCTCTTGTGAATCATCTTGACTCACATTGATGATGGAATCTCCTCTTCCATTCTTGTCAATCTCTTTATCCAACTGCTTCTTGTGCTATGGATGAATGGTTGGATGCAATGTCCAACATTGGTCAAGGAGATGACCCCGCTTCTGACAATGAGTGCAAATCTTTTGCATCCTCTTTTCACATTTTCTTTGTTTATAAAGTTTCTTGAAAGCGGTTAATCTTTTCCAACATTTTGAAACATGATGGTTATATAAAGCACAATATGTACATGGATTCTTTCTTCCATTTTTATCATGCTTAACATAATCAAAAGCAACTGAATGATAAGCAGAATTATACCTTGAACATTCACCTTTATCGCCTCTTTGAGGAGGTGAATTTGAAGAGTTACAAGCTCTCCTTTGAAGACCATCAATAGTGTCCTTGTCCTCATTGCTATCACAACTCTTTCGTTTCACACATTCACATTCATCTTGAACATAAGCCTTGCATGCTGGAGGGATTGAACTTTCAACAAAAGTTCTTGAACTTTCACCTTTATAGCCTTTTTGAGGAGGTGAACTTGAAACAAAATTTATCCTTGGAACTTTTTCCCTTGTCTCCTCGACTTTGGAATTTTTTCCATCAATTCGTTCATATCCAAGACCACAATACTTGGGTCTCTCTTCAACAACAATAGGCTCAACAATGCCTTGTGCATGCTTGCCCAAACCTTTACCTTCATAGCCCATTTTAAACAACAACTTCGACCCTATTCCTTTTGTGTGATTTTCAAAACCACCAAAACATTCATCTTGTGAGGAATTAGAAGATAAACTAACATTGCATACCTTATGTTCATGCATGTACTTGGTAAGGGTTTCCTTTGCCTCATGGAGTTGAATCTCCATCTCATACAACCTTTCAAGAAGCTGATCTTTCTCCTGCTTCATGGCCATCAACTGCTCTTCAAGGGCAATGCTCCCATTTCTGTCTTCACACATCTCTTTCATCAAATCTCTCATGGTTAGAATTTCCTCTTTGTCAAAGAATTTAGATAATAAAGATGTATAAGAACTATCAATGCTTGAAGCTTCCTCCATCTTTGCAAGATATCAAACGTCAACACAAAACTTGCACAATAATACCAACAACTAAATCTCAAGCTATCAATGGCAAACACATGAGCAAAACAAACTATGCTCTGATACCACTTGATCTGAAAATAGAAGGCTGACTTGTTAAGTTATGCAAGCACTCTCTACTTCATTAAAATAAACTTTACAGGACCTTGCTTCATGTGTTAAAATATGCAAGATAAACTTATGTATTAAGTTCATGTATCTTCTTTTGAATGTTTATGTGTGAGGATATGTTCTTTTAAATGGTTAAATATGTACTTTCAATAAATACACAACAACATAACTTGCAGCAAATAAACCATCAAACTCAGAACAATCACAACATGATAAAGGAGTTCACCCCCCTCCGGGCTACATCTCCTTGAGCCTCCATTAATGGACTTGGCTCTCTGGGATTAATTAGTCAAAATTTCTTTTACAAGTTGCTTATCAACTCCAATGGAAAAACAGACTGTACCATTGAGATCAGAACACAGAAAAACCTCAAAAATGACTAATAGAACTCTGAAAACGGATCATGGCTCATCCGGGCATGACCTCTTCTACATGTGGCCATAAGCTTCCCTGAGCTTCTCTTTAGAAAAAACACTTGTAAAAGTCCTCAAAATCCTCTGAAACCTGTCCCAATGTGTTCAGAGCATAACAATTAGCCAAACATGATTATTCAATCACAGAAAACAAACATAGGCTCACCAAAACATGTCCTCCATCAATGAGGACTTCAAACACCCTCGAGCTTCCTAAAACTTCAATGGTGAAAAACTTGCAGAAGAAGTCTTCAAATGGCCTTGATAACAGTGCCGATGGATCCAGGATGTCCAAAAACCCCTAGCTAGGCTTTTACGGCACCTCAATCGGCCAAAAGATGAAGAAGTTAGGCCTCCTCCATTTTCCTCCTTCAATCTCGCTGAAACTGGTTCGCCAAAATGCACCCTTATGTAATGAACCTGGCACACATGCTTATTTAAGCGCAAAAACCTGGCACCGGACGCAACCGCGTCAACATTGCAAACCGTAGGACGATTAAGGGCGCGCCAGCCCCTAACTGCCTAGCACCTGGGCGTATGAGGGCATGTGACCGCGTGCATTTGGCAAAGGTGGTTAAGTCGTTACAACCGTTTCAAAACCGTAGCAACTTCCGGTTGTGGTCACATGTGGTTATGTATATAACCACAGGCTATATGTTATAAGCCCGCGCACCAACGGTCAGGCTACAATGTATGTAGAACACGGTCATATAACATTTCAAACGACCACGGGCCGAGGCCAAGCATCAGAATCATCCGTTTCCACAAACCATGCATCAGAATCATCTGTTTCAGCAGATAAAGCAACATTAGACACAAACAGCCTAAGATCCCGTGAGTCAAAATTCGGGGGTTCATCAATATCATCACTACCAATAAATAATCTGTGATCTTGATTTGAAGATTTTTCTGCATAATGACCTGAATGTGTTCTAGGTTTATTCTTAGCCACATCACCTTTCTTCTTATGACAGTGTTTAACCATATGTCCAGGTCGACCACAATAAAAACAACTCTTTGACTCATTCCTATCAGATTGCATACCTTGATTTGGATATTGTCTTCTCTGCGATGAACTGCTTCTCTGCCATGACCTGCCTCCTTTGCCTTTTACTCCTGATCTCTCTCTTGCAGATCCATTATTTGACCACAGTGCCAAATCTTTACTCGAAGGCTTCAAATTCCCGCGCCTCTCTTCCTCTTGCAGCAAAATACCTGTCATTTCTTCAAACGTAGGAGGTTTCTCCCTTGCTGCAAGACCTGTTATGAACATATGATAATCTTCTAGCATACCATTTAAGGTAATAGTCACTAGATCAATGTTGGACATAGTTTCCCCTATATTTACTAGCTTGTCTTTCACCTCTTTAATGCGACCAAAAAATGAACTAACAAATTCATTTCCATCCATCTTAATGCCTAGCAATTTAGTTTTCAGGAACAAGATGCGATTTGTGTTGCTAGTTTCATACAATGCTTTAAGAGTTGTCCATGTAGCAGCAGAAGTTGTAGTGTCTCTAATATGTGAAATTATGCTATCTTTAACTGACATGCACAACAATACATTTGCATTGTTTTCGCGCTTCTCCCAATCTTGGATCTGTGCTGCTGTCGCACTGGCAGTCGCATCAGGTTTCAGTTCAGTTCCCTTCGCAATGTTCCATACACCATAGCCCTCCATGACCATCTGCATCTTGAATTTCCAGTTAATGAAATTCGAGCCATCTAACTTGTTGGCTTCATTGAGGTAGGTCTCTACCAGCGGATTCGTCATCGTTGCAATTTAGTCTCTGCAAGAAAATCACCAAGGATATGCAACTTTTTGTCGCTCTGTCTTCGGATACCACCGATCTGACTCAATCTCGGCTCTCAACTTTCACACACAAAATCTCTCAAATAATATTCTCTTGAATAAACTTTAATATCCACTTATACTTCAAAATAAAGCCCACTTTGAAAAAAAAACCACTTCACAATTTCTTAAATCTCTTACCCTCCTTAATAAACTTCTTTATAGTCCATATAAAGTTTTAAACTCCACATGCATACACTTTATCCACTTTTAATAATAATAAAAAATGAATAATTCCCATTTTCTTACTTGCATGTATAAGAGAAAAACTTCTTATTCAAAACTCACCACCACCATGTATAAGTTTTGAATGCACTTTTATTTTTAAATGCTCAAAAAAGTAAAAGGCACTTTATGCATGCAAGCTCTCTCACCACGCATGCATTCAAAACCTCACTACCACAAGCATGCATTCAAAACTTCACTCACCTTTATGCATGCAAGCTCTCTCCAAGCTCACGCATGCAAATCCGCAATTAAACTCACGCAGCAAAGTTTCTCACTTACACTAGAGTGGTGATTCCTGGATCCTCTTTCCACAAGTCCACGTGACCTCCTCTGATCCTCGTGGCCCTCACGATTTGCTTTAAAACTCACGTTATACCTCTTGCAAATCGAAGCTTCTCTCGCTATAAACTTATTCTGCACCTTATGCTGTTGTAGACTGTGGGGAGTCCGCACCTCCCGAGTAACTTGGCTGTGGAAATCTTCAAAGATGTCCACACTGTAATTTCAGCCTGACTGCAGAAATTTTAGTATTTCAGATGTGCGGAAAGGGCTAGTACTATGCCGCCGCACCCTACCAGAGGAGGGACCTGTGGACCTCCAGAAATTTACGCACCTCTCCTCGTGGCTCTGATACCAAGATAAAATAAACCATGCAAACAAACACTGTGAGGCTACGCTCACTTTTGTATATTATTCAACGACGACGGATTACATCTTTATATAGGAAAAGACTCTCCGGAGTCGGTTACATGCAAACCAAAAACAACTAGACTCTTAGTTACTCTCACAACTGAAGTTTATCACTGGTGCTTACAACTAGCGCTTTCTCCATTATTTCCAAGTTTTTCTTTACCAATGGAAGGATACTTCTACACGGCATTTTTATTTGTCTTCCATAGTGAAATCGAATCACACTGTGAAAACTGATTGGGCAATAGACTAACAACATTCAAACTGACGGTATAAAACCAAAAACCAGGCGGAGGATAACATCCATTTAAATATAGAATCTTCCTCAGCACTGAAACTCACTCTGCAATCACACGGCTTCCGCTCTTTCTTCTTCCTCTTCTTCGAGCTACCCACTGACACACTTAAAGTCAAAACGCCTCTGACCATCATTGTAGCATTTGTATACTGGACAATTTGACAACTCGGCTCATCGGGGCTTCCGTGATAAAAATTGACAATTATTGATGCATTCTATGAACTTGCCTTCATCTGTCGGATTTTTGCTTTCGGCTATCCTTCAGTATATAGAAGAACAGTTTGGATACTGAATGTCTTCAACATTCCTT
>JZKD02S1675338.1:214918-225359 GCA_000966675.3 Picea glauca | reverse complement strand
TTTACCTATTCCTGAATGGAAATGGGGCGTGGTAACAATGGATTTTATCACAGGATTGCCCAGAACAAGCAAGCAACATGATTCAATCATGGTGGTGGTGGACAAGCTTACTAAAACTACCCATTTTATTCCACTGAAAACCACCCACAGAGCAGCAGATGTTGCTGACATTTTCCTAAAAGAATTTGCATGCTTGCATGGAATTCCCAAGACAATTGTGTCTGATAGAGACCCGAAATTCACTTCGAATTTCTGGAAAGGACTGTTCAAAGGATTCAAAACGAATCTGAACTTTAGCACAACATATCATCCCAAGTCTCATGGACAGACAGAAAGAGTGAACAGAGTAATAGAAGATATGCTGAGAATGTATGTGATGGATAAAACATCAAGGTGGAAAGACTACCTGCATTTGGTAGAATTCACCTACAATAATGGGTATCATGCGTCATTGAAGATGAGCCCGTTCGAAGTTCTTTATGGAAGAAAGTGAAACACTCCAGTGAGCTGGGATAATCCAGCTGACAGAGTAGTAGTCGGGCCTAAACTGCTCAAAGAGATGGAAGATCAAATGATTAAAATTAAACATAATCTAAGAGATGCTCAGGACAAGCAGAAAAGTTACGCTGATAGTAACAGAACCCATAGAGAATTCAAAGTGGGTGACCATGTTTTCCTGAAAGTGAAAACTAACAGGAGTTCCCTGAGAGTGGGAAGTTTCGCCAAACTGGCAGCAAGATTTTGTGGGCCATTTGAGATCCTGGAAAGGATTGGGCCATTTGCATACATGCTTGCATTACCTGCATCTATGACTGTACATAATTTGTTTCATGTTTCACTGCTTAAGAAATATGTACCTGATGCTAATCATGTTATCTATTGAAATGTGATTCAGGTGGAACCAGAGGGTGTCCTACAAGTGCATCATGTGCGCATGTTGGACAGGAAAAGAAAAAAGCTCTGGAATCGAGCTATAGAACTTGTAAAGGTCCAGTGGACCTGGTACGGTCCTGAGGACGTGACATGGGAGCATGAAGAAGTTATGCGGGCAGATTACCCGCATCTTTTTGAAAATTTTGAAAGGCTTGTAGATGCTGTGTAAAGTTTCACTAAGGACAGTGAAAAAATAAGGGGAGGGAGATTGTAGTGTCCCCAAGGTCGAGCCCCGCTGTAAACCATGTTTTGAAAGGAATTGTAATTATGTTTTATAGGCTGGTGAGCCAAGTTCTTATAAGTTGGAGACTTATGTGTTGTTAGGCCAGGGAGCCTAAGTGTTGAAGGCCAGGAGCCTGCTGTTGTATATGTAATCATGCAAAACAATTAATAAATATAAACACCACCATGTGCAGACCGACCACGATGAATGAGTGAAGGGGGACTAAGCATCCACAGAGTGGGCAAGGAATTAGGGGCTGAAGGTGGGAAAAGGAGCTAAGTGTTGAGCCTAGGGGGCTTAAACCTTGGGAATAATATTTTAATATTATTCCAAAAACATATGTGCATTATATGTTTTAACCTAAGTCCTTTTGGAAGGACATGTGATTTTCCAAATGGTGGGAGGCACTCACGCTGAAGGAATGCATGCAGTCGCATGGGTGACAAGTGTCAACCCTGGCATATGCAATAAAAGGCTGAGATGAGCCGTGTTGGGGGTTCCTCCTCCATTCGACTCATAGACTGCCATAAGGGAACGGTTCTGACTCCTACAGAGAAACCCGCGTACATCCTCTGAACCGAAAAGGCATGTATCTGTGTTTGTTCTAGGATAGCCGGTACATCCCCGGTCTGAACAGTCCGAACCTGAATTGACCCTTGCATGGATTGTTTGTCATGCATCCCCAACAAACAGAGCAGGATTCTATCCTGGGTTGGTGGATTGGAAATGGAAAAAAAACCTGCCATTCTGCCTCGGGGAGAGAGTCTGTGTAATTCCCTGTGGAAATTGCTTCTCAGGCAATTCCAAAAATCAACACCATGAGACCTGACTGCCATTGCTGAGCTTGTTTATGAGAGGTCTGAGTATGTATTCCCGGTTGACTGTGGTGGTCATGCAGAGATGGATTGCGCGTGAATTGCTGTCTAGTGCAGGTGGTAATTGAGCCTGTGTGTTACCTCTCTCTAGGTGAGGGAGGTGAATGTTGTTGGAAGAGGTTTCTTCCAAAGAGTGTCCAGCACCAGCTTTAGGCTTTGAGACTTCCTGATCCGTCCTGTTGCTGAGACCCAGAGAGGGAGGTTAGCACCGATGGACTGTGCTTGTGAAGGTGTATACTCCTGGGTGAAACACGCATGTGGGGAATGAGATTCTGGTAGTAGTGGGCATAAGATGGCATCCTCAGAAGAATCCTTCCAGATTCTAAGTGTTGTTTTCCCTGTAACCTTGGCCTAGCTAGGATTCCTTGCCTTGGGGTGGAGCTTAGTCCCAGCTCGGGGGTGATCCACTGTTGAGTTGATGAGCAGTGTGGTCTAAGGCTGGGAGGTTCGTGGAAGGCCTGCACTTGGTTGGTGGATCCCACCATTGTCACAAGATAAGTGTCTAACTATGTTTTATCACATTTTATCATGTCTCTACTATAGATGTTATCATGTTTTCCATTGTGTATACGAATTAATATGTAATACTATGGATTGTTTAAGTATAATAGTAATGATATGGTTTACTTTGAGTTAAATGTGTTTATTTGTTTAAATGCATGGGATATATGATATCTGTATGAGCTTTGTACAAATGGTGTGTACAAATGGGTATCAGAGTGCGAGTAAACCCAAAGTTCCGAAATGGGTGTGCTACATTGGGTGTAATGAGTTTGCACATATTCCAAAGGAGAATAGGAGGAAATTGGATGCTAAAGCCACTAAATGTATTTTCATTGGGTATTGTTCTAAATTTAAAGCATACAAACTGTTTGATCTTGCTACTCACAAAGTATTTGCAAGTAGAGATGTATTTTTCCATGAGCAGGAAGCAGGAAATCATGACGACAACGGTCATGAGGAATGGCAGAGACTTCTTGATGAAGGAGTTAAAGAAGAGCAGCAACAACAACCCACATAGTAGCAGTTATCCCCGCAGCGACAACAACAACAGCAACAAGAAGGACTCAATGATATGGACAATTCAAGCAGTCACAGTTCACCTAGAGGTGAAGATAGATCTTCACAAAGTTGGGAGGAAGATAATCAGTTGAGAAGATCTTCAAGACAGATTCGACTTCCTGAGAGGTATAAAGAATATGCCCTAATGAGTACCATTTCAAATGTCATAGAACCCATGAATTTTGATGAAGCTAATGAACATGATGAATGGCGAAATGCAATGGAGGAATAATATGAATCTATAATGAAAAACAATAGTTGGGAATTGACTGAATTGCCTAAACATAAGAATCCCATTGGATGCAAATGGATATACAAACCTATGTTTAAATCAGATGGTAGTATAGATAAGTATAAGGCTAGATTGGTGGCAAAAGGGTATTCACAAATAGAAGGTATTGATTATGATGAAACATTTGCACCAGTAGCTAAATTGAATACTATCAGAATGTTAATTGTTTTAGCTACAAAGTTTCATTGGAAGTTGCATCAATTAGATGTTAAATCTGCATTTTTGAATGGCGAGTTAAAGGAAGAGGTTTAACTTACTCAACCTGAAGGTTTTTTCGAAAAGGGGCAAGAACACTTAGTGTGTAAGTTAAAGAAATCATTGTATGGACTAAAACAGGCACCTAGGTTATGGTATGAGAAGATAGACTCTTTCTTTCTTCAACAGGGTTTTATGCGGAGAAAAAGTGATCCAAATCTGTATACCAAATTTGATGAACAGGGGTATATAGTATTGATTTCATTANGAGAAATGCAGGCCAAACTTTTGTTTGTCAGAGTAAGTATATCAGAGAAATACTTAAGAGATTTAAAATGGATCAGTTTAAGTCTTCTACTGTTCCCATGCAACAGAATGTGAAAATTTCTTGTGATCATGGTTCGAAGGAGGTGAATGGCACTATATATAGACAGATGGTGGGTAGTTTGAATTATCTCACCACAACCAGACCTAATATTTCATATTCTATGAGAGTGTTAAGTCAATTCATGGCAAAACCTCATGAAAGCCATTGGAATGCAGCAAAGGAAATATTCAGGTATCTCAAAGGTACACTTGATTATGGTATTAAATACACTGATGCATCTGATGTTAAATTAACAGGTTATTCAGATTCTGATTGGGATGGAAATCTGGATGATCGAAGATCAACCACTAGATATGCATTCAGCATTGGATCCGTGGTTGTTTCATGGAGCAGTAAAAAACAGCCTACTGTATCTTTGTCTTCTACAGAGGCATAATATAAATCCTTGTGTGCAACAACTTGTGAAGTTGTTTGGTTAAGAAGACTTCTTCAAGATGTTGGAGAAGAACGAAAGGAACCTACGATGATCAGATGTGATAATCAAATTTCAATCAATATNTAATACTAGTGAAAATGTTGTTGATATTTTCACTAAGCCTCTTGGAAAGATTAAGTTTCAACTGTTTAGGGAGATGTTAGGTGTAGAAGTCAATCCATTCTCCATTAAGGGGGAGGCTTGGAAATAATAGAGAAAGCACCAGTTGTAAGCGCCAGTTATAAGCACCAGTTATAAGCTTCAGTTGTGAGAGTCAATTGTGAGAGTTAGTTGTAGGCGTGTTAAGAGTCAGTTCTTAGTTAAGAGTCTAGTTGTCTTTGGTTTGCATGTAACCGAATCTGGAGAGTCTTTTCCTATATAAAGATGTAATCCGTCTTCATTGAATAATATACAGAAGTGAGCGTAGCCTCATTGTGTTTGTTTGCATGGTTTATTTTATCTAAAAATCAATAAAGTGTTCGTTAATGTTTGGCATATGGTAAAATACATACTAATTTCCAAAGCACCTTCAATGCCAATAGTTCATGTACTAATATACTATTTCGTGAAAAAAAAAGAGATTTATTTATGGTTGCCAAATAGATCCATTTCGACCTCTATCTCTCATGTGAGTCAAATTTAATTTATATTTTTGGTAGCATACCTTATTATCTATTGTCTATTTACTAGCTTCCTAATTTATTAGAGAAGATATGCTATACATAAGAAAGAGGGAGAGTTGATTTTTTCAAAAGGTAGGAGATATAAGGTTAAATTCATTTTAGCTTTTTACATGGTGTAAATGGCACGAGTTAATATCTTGCACGTGTTAATGTATCTGGTATAGTTGAAATGGACAACAGATGATAGAAATAAACTTGAATCTCATATGTATTATGTTTTTATATATAATAATATTTCTAATTTGTAAAAAGAGTTATGAGAGTATTATTTGTTTTTACCCTATGTATCCNTGAAACTTTCTTGTGATGATGGTTCGAAGGAGGTGAATGGCACTGTGTATAGACAGATGGTGGGTAGTTTGAATTATCTCACCACAACCAGACCTGATATTTCATATTCTGTGAGAGTGTTAAGTCAATTCATGGCGAAACCTCATGAAAGCCATTGGAATGCAGCAAAGGCAGTGCTCAGGTATCTAAAAGGTACACTTGATTATGGTATTAAATATACTGATGCATCTGATGTTAAGTTAACAGGTTATTCAGATTCTGATTGGGTTGGCAATCTGGATGATCGAAGATCAACCACTGGATATGCGTTCAACATTGGATCCGGGGTTGTTTCATGGAGCAGTAAAAAGCAGCCTACTGTATCTTTGTCTTCTACAGAGGCAGAATATAAAGCCTTGTGTGTAGCAACTTGTGAAGATGTTTGGTTAAGAAAACTTCTTCAAGATGTTGGAGAAGAACGAAAGGAGCCTAAGATGATCAGATGTGATAATCAAAGTTCAATCAATATTGCGAAGAATCTGATTTTCATGCAAGGAAAAATCATGTTGAAGCTCAGTATCATCTTGTTCGAGAAAAGTTGCAGTCAAATGAAATAGCTCTTATGTATTGTAATACTAGTGAAAATGTTGTTGATATTTTCACTAAGCCTCTTGGAAAGATTAAGTTTGAACTGTTTAGGGAGATGTTAGGTGTAGAAGTCAATCCATTCTCCATTAAGGGGGAGACTTCAAAATAATGGAGAAAGTGCCAGTTGTAAGCGCCAGTTATAAGCACCAGTTATAAGCTTTAGTTGTGAGAGTTAGTTGTAGGCATGTTAAGAGTCAGTTCTTAGTTAAGAGTCTAGTTGTCTTTGGTTTGCATGTAACCGACTCCGGAGAGTCTTTTCCTATATAAAAAAGTAATCCGTTTTCATTGAATAATATACAGAAGTGAGTGTAGCCTCACCGTGTTTGTTTGCATGGTTTATTTTATCTGAAAATCAATAAAGTGTTCGTTAATGTTTGGCATATGGTAAAATACATACTAATTTCCAAAGAACCTTCAATGTCAATAGTTCATACTAATATACTATTTCGTGAAAAAGAAAGAGATTTATTTATGGTTGCCAAACAGATCCATTTCGACCTCTATCTCTCATGTGAGTCAAATTTAATTTCTATTTTTGGTAGCATACCTTATTATCTATTGTCTATTTACTAGCTTCCTAATTTATTAGAGAAGATATGCTATACATAAGAAAGAGGGAGAGTTGATTTTTTCAAAAGGTAGGAGATACAAGGTTAAATTCATTTTAGCTTTTTACATGGTGTAAATGGCACGAGTTAATATCTTGCACGTGTTAATGTATCTGGTATAGTTGAAATGGAGAACAGATGATAGAAATAAACTTGAATCTCATATGTATTATGTTTTTATATATAATAATATTTCTAATTTGTAAAAAGAGTTATGAGAGTATTATTTATTTTTACCCTATGTATCCCACATACTTGGTTGTAGAATGCAATTTTATCATATTGACACTTTAATATTTTACTGGGATCATTATCATTCCAATTTTTCATTTCTAAGTGTCTATATTTGACACGTATAGTATTACAATGATTTGTYATAAGTATTATTTTTTGTTACCTACATTRCACATCTCTCGCACATACCTTGTTTTAGAATGCACTCTTAGCATTATAATGACACCATTTAATGTTTTGTTAGGACTRTTGATGYAGGAGCATCRCCARCAAGYGTAAYYGGAGGACAGTTGGATATACACCAACGTGCATTTTGAAGACATTTAAATTTCAAAAGAAGAACATGAATGTAATAGTTGAAAGGATGTAATTACTCTTAAATGTTTTGGGGATTGTAATGCAGATCTTGAGCATTGCTTTTAGATGTCGGTTGTAGGCATTTAATGTAATAAATGTAAAGTAGTTGTACTCTTTAATTTGATAAGATAGCTTAGAGTTGTAGGAGGGAAAACTCAAAAAAGCTCCCTCGTATGTATTGTAGGATTATTCTCATTGTAATTAAGCGGTAGAGCAAGAGAGCATAGGAGGGTAGAGAAGAACAGAGTTTGTAGAAGTTGTTTGAGCAGATAGTTGTTCCAATAGAAACCATGTACAAAAGCACTTGAATTAATATAAGAAGGCTTTAATCCAATTTCATGGTGTTGTTATGGTTACTGTTTGCATCTATTGAATGGTATGTTTACAGTTTTCTTATATGTTCTCTTATGCATTTATTTAAATGCTTAATGTGTATGATTTCATGTTGAATGTATGAATTCTGTGAGAGGGAGAGTATAAGTTTTAATTTCTCCTCGTCCTGAGAATTCCTTCAAGGAGTGCAATGAAGGTTCGCAAGGAGTGCATTGACAAGATTCTGAGTTTTACCTCAGAAAATCTCAGGAGAGATAGAGTTGTTCTTATACCAACAAAAGTGTAGAGTATAGCACAGAGTCATGCAAGGTGTGGGAAGGCTGAGAAAAGTCTTATAATTTTCCAACCTAAGGGAGTGGTTGAATAACTTATGTTGCAAGGAGTGCGCAGAGTTGGGAGATATCAGATAATCAAGGATTATCGTGAGGGCCACAAGGAGTGCGTGCAATAATTCCTTAGAATCCTTGAGTTTGTAGCAAGAATGAAGCTCGGGAGGGATAGAGACTTGGAGAGTCCAGAGCATAGACGAGAGTCAGAGTCACCTCACAGAAATCAAGCTCAGGAGGAACGACACTGAGTTATTTGTCGAGTAACTATTGAGAGCTTGAACGGTCGGTGGAAATTCTTGGAAGGTGAAACACCAATTTCCGTGGACCGTTGGACCCAGTAGATACACGAAGAGGATAAGATCGAGTGTTTTTCAACACCCGCAAGCTAAGGAGAGATAGAAGCTGTTAGATCTAGAGGAGAATGAGCCATTGATTGAGCTCTTCGAAATATCGACATTTCGGGAGTCGGGAGAGTGGAGGAACTTGCTACCTGGAAGTCACGAGTCGTGAAATATCGACTACGTGAGAAAAAGGATTTGGACCATTGGATCGTGGGGTAAATCAGGACCGTCGATCTAGCATAAGCGATCATCGTGGTTTCCCATTTCGGGAGAAGGGGAGAGGGTAACTTCAAAAACCCCTTACACGCGAATTCCTAACATGCTCAAAGGTTGGGCCCCAGGTCGTAGTTGAGGGTCACGTCAGTGAAGAATTTAAGGGAGGCGCTAGGGACCGCTAGCCCATTTCAAGGTTTTGGGAATCAGAGGAGTCGGGGTGCCTCGCAACGAAAGTCCTGAAATCACGAAACATGATGCGCCTTTTGGGGTTAAGTCTTTGGTCACGCCAGTGGTCACGTGGAGTGGAGGCTCGCGCCTAGTGCATGTTCACGTGGACGAAAAATATAGAAGGAGACATGTGGTTATATGTGTGAAGGGTTCTAGCGGGGACCAAAGGAGCCATTTCGGCTCAAGAATTGGAATATCCAAAGACTGGAAGGTTAGCAGACCCTACTAAGGTGGGGATCTACATCAGGTGGTATCAGAGCTAACAACTTTTTTTTTTCTATAGAGGGAAGACAAGGGATAGTTGTGATTGAATTTTGCATGGACAAATTGCAACAATGCCACCAAGAAGACATCCAGAAACAACTTTACCCAATCCATGAAATATCCCTGATCTGGTTGATCAAGATATTTTCTATTGTCTTACTGTTCCAGCGTACAGATCTGATACGCTGGGGGTTTCTGGATGCGTTTTAGTGGTCGATGAAGATGTTCTCTTGTTTAAAGTGTTTGCATGTCAGTTATTATGGTTGCATGTAGGTNATTCATGAAATTACTATCATACACATTTATTCTAATCCTTTAAATATACAAAGCACATATTTGGAACTTATCTGCTCATAAAAATTCTAGCATATCCAACTCACTGAGGGTGTGCGCTTTTCCAACCAACCATATTCTTTGTTGCATTATTCTCTCTACAATAGGCCACCCCTGTGCCAGACCATGATAGCACTAGGGAAACTCAGTTTGTTTAGGGAAATTGGGGTTGGGTGTGAAGATCACTCTCCTTCACAGGTAATCAACAACAAGAATCCTTAGCACCCACCAAGTTAGGGCCACCATGAGATTCCTAGATACCTTCCCAGTTGGACTTCCACTGCACAAGGAAGTCCCTTCACTACTACACAGTTCCTCAAAACCCTCCCCTTGCTAGTGTTTGTTTCTATCCAAAAAGCATCAACTCACAACCCTCTCTCCTCACGTCAGTTTAAGGATTTCCTTTCTCAAATTTCACATGAAGGTCTAGAACACACTTGCTTTACATTGACTCCCCAGGTAGGTGCAATACTACCTATCTAATACTCTTATGTATCATCTCTTTCTAGCAAAAAAAATTGGCCTCCCCATATGCATTCCTGTGTAGACTTGTACCTTGATTTCTCTCTACTCTCCTTTCTTTTCTAACAAGATCTCTCTTCTCTTCTTTCCATACTTCTCTTATTTTCCTTCCAGACGTCCCCTTTCTCTCCAATCCCTTTTTATTTTATATCCCTCCTCCAAAAGGTCCATGATTCCTATTTCTTATGTTATAGGAGTCTGTGGTCAATCATGGAGGACAAGGAGGTAGTGGCTATACCCAATTGTCCATGCTCCATTCATTTTGGGTGGTTGGTTTCCCAACTATCATATTCATGCATTAATTATTTTTTTGAAAATGGAGAAAGAGGGAAATATCGTCAAAATATGACTTTTGTAAAAAGGGCACTAAGGCCTTTAAGCAAGGTAAATTCCTTCATTAGTTCCCACTTGTAGTATCATGTTCTATATCAGTGCTCTACCGTTCAGTAGGTTGTTCAACATATTTCATTAACAATATATGTGTGTGTGTGTGTGTGTGTGTGTGTATTGTTTCAAAAGGTCCATTCTATCCTTGTAATGGAAAAATATCCGTGGCACGCTCATGGCAACTTTAAACCATGATTATAATTACAAATTATGTGTGTATGTAAGTATTGTTTCAAAAGGTCCATTATATCCTTGTAATGGAAAAATATCCTTGCCACACTCATGGTGACATTAAATCATGAGTA
>JZKD02S1675338.1:176295-193618 GCA_000966675.3 Picea glauca | reverse complement strand
TTTCTTTGACCTTGAAATCAATCTATATAATGCCTCATAATCTTAAACCTGATTATGAGCTATGGTGTATAAAGTTACAGTAATCCATCCTAAGAAAGGAATCTTACGTCTAGGCCCATTTACCACAAGTGCACCTTTATGATAAATGTATCCTATCTCCCTTGGTATGCAGCCCAATCTAGAAAAAGTTTCGCTCGATGTCGAAACATCAACACTCCCTGAGCCTCTTAGCTAGGGAGGTATCTTTCCATAGTACTACACAACTATTGTCCAGAGACACACAGTCTTCACCAGTGGTACACAACCACCATAGTAGAAAAATGTTTGTCACACATGGCACTCCCAT
Organism: Picea glauca; assembly: GCA_000966675.3. Lineage (NCBI taxonomy): Eukaryota > Viridiplantae > Streptophyta > Pinopsida > Pinales > Pinaceae > Picea > Picea glauca. The sequence goes on along the minus strand of JZKD02S1675338.1, from coordinate 193,272 downwards.
GTGGACTTCTAGAGGCTACACCCTCTAAAAACACTAGGGTTAACTCCCATAATGTGTGACTTCAAGGGTCAACTCCCTTGACATGTCCTCATGTCCTTTCCACATGGGACGTTGGGCTATAAGCCTAAATGCAGTTATCCTTTCTCGAACAAGTGTCGTCACAGATCAAGTCAACTCAATTCACAGAGGAGTACGATCTGGAGAATGTTTGTCACACATGGCACTCTCCTGTGGACTTCTAGAGGCTACACCCTTTAGAAACACTAGGTTCAACTCCCATTGTGTGTGACATCAAGGGTCAACTCCCTTGACATGTAATCATGTGCTCTCCACATGGGACGTTGGGCTATAAGCCCAAACCCACTTATCCCTTCTTGGATAAGTGTCATCATAGATCAATTCACTTCATTCATAGAGGAGTATGATCTGGAGAATGTTTCAGGAAGCTGCAAACATCTACACTCCCTTTCAGCGAGGGAGGCATTCTCTACCACACCAAGTATGTCACAGAAGTACTCAAACTTCATCTCGGTTAGGGGTTTGGTAAGAACTTCATAAACCTGCTCATATGTTGGAAGGTACTGCACCAATACTACCTTCCCATGCACCATGTCTCCGATGTAATGGTACTTGATCTCAATGTGCTTCGATTTGTCATGAAACATTGGATTCTCTGAGAGCTTCACATAGCTTTGGTTATCACAATGAATAACAATGGAATCTAGCATATGTCCAAATAAATCTGCAAGGATATTGCGAAGCCACACTACTTCACAGACTGCCAAACTCAATGCAATGTACTCTGCTTCTACAATACTTAGGGCCACAAAAGTTTGTTTTCTGCTACACCAGGAAACCATGGCAGATCCCAAAGTGAAGCAACACCTGGAGGTGCTCTTCCTATCCATTGCGCTCCCTGCCCAATCAGAGTCAATATATCTATGCAATCTCATGTCAATACTAGAAGTATATCTCAGACCATGTCCAATTGTTCCTCGCAAGTATCTCAACACATGCTTCCCAACAATCCAGTGTGTTTGTCTCGGTTGGCTCATAAATTGGCTAAGTGCATTCACTTCATAGAAAATATTTGGATTGGTGTTAACTAGATACATCAATGATCCAATTAGTTTTCTGTACAGGGTCAGATCAATCTCGTAGGAATTAGAAGAAGACAGACTTAGTTTCTTTAGATTCGTCACCATTGGTGTCGCCATGGGTTTACCGTTCAACATCCGAAACTTTTTCAATATCTTAACTGTGTATTTCCCCTGACTTAGGAAGATCTCATCAGTTCTCTACCACACCTATAGTCCCAATAAGTAGTGCAACATACCAACGTCTTTCATCTCAAACTTAGAGGCCAACACATACATGCATTCAGTAATGAGGCTCTCTGTACCAATGAAGAATAAATCATCAACGTAGAGGACCAAAATCAAGGCCTCACCATTAACAGTCTTGTAGTATAGGTTGGGATCAACAACACTTTTGTTGAAGCCCAAACTCATTAGGTGTCCATCAATCCTCACATACCAAGCTCGAGTTTCCTGCGTGAGTTCATACAAGGCCTTCTTCAACCTACACACATGCGACTCCTTCTCATGTATGACGAAACCATCTGGTTGCTTGATGTATATTTCTTCCTCAATATATCCATTGAGAAAGGTTGTCTTCACATCCATCTGATGTAGTCTCTAACCCATGGATGTTGTGACAATAATAATCGTCCAGATATAAGTGTATCAAGCAATAGGAGAAAATGTCTCCTCATAATCTATTCCCTCCACCTAAGAGAATCCTCTAGCAACAAATATTTCTTTGTACTTCTCGATGCTTCCACCAACTGTATGTTTGATCTTATAGATCCATTTGGAAGTCACTACAGACTTCCCTTTAGGTCTCGAAAAAATATCCCACACATCATTTTTCATGACAAATATATACTCCTCCATCATGGCATGTCTCCATACTAGTTGACTAGGTGCCTCCTCATAACATGAAGGCTCAGAATCAATGATATGGCTCATAGTTGAGGCATAACACGAATATCCTTGAGGTCTCTTTCTCTCTCGAAAGGTACCACGAGGATCTTCATGTCCTTCTGCCTCCTCTAGAGTCTAACGAGCCCATGTAGGTCTCTTCTGAGAACATCAACTAGAGTTACAAGATCAATGGGATAAATAGGCTCAACTATCTCCCTTTGAACTGCTAGAGGGTGAGATGGAGAAGAAACAATCTCTTCTTGTTTCTCACTATCAATATCCATGTGAGATCCTCTAGATCTCATGAAGACTACATCCTCCTCAAAGGTAACATCTCTTCTCACCTCAATCTGTCTCTGACTAGGGATGTAGATCCAATATGTCTTCGAAGGCTCACTGTACCCCACTAATGTACCCTTTCTACCTGAAGGGTCTAGATTGGTCCTTTTCTCTTTGGGTATATGAATGTATACTGGACACCCAAATATATTGAAGTTTCCAACCTCGAGCTTCACTCCAGTGAAGGCATTCTCTAGAGTCATGTTCCTTAAAGTTTGATGAGGAATTCTGTTCTGAACATACACTGTAGTCATGGATGCTTCTGCCCACAAAAACATAGGTAAATGTTGATCATGAATCATCACCTTGACTGCCTCAACAATAGATCTATTCTTCCTCTCTGCGACCCCATTCTGTTGAGGGTTGTAAGGAACAATGTACTCCCTCTTGATCCCTCCCTCAATGTAGAAATCACTGAAATCTTGGGATATGTATTCTTCTCCATTGTCTGATCTCAACACTTTGATCTTCTTTTCGGTCAGGTTTTCGACCTGTTCTTTGTACTCCTGAAATATGGCAAGGAATCTATCCTTGGTCTTCAAGAAGTAAATCCAAGTATTCAGAGAGTGTTCATTAATGAAGATCACAAGTATAGGTATCCACTCAAGGAAGAAAATGTCATGGGTCCACATAAATCTGTATGAACCAAGTCTAAGATTCCCTTGGATCTGTTGTCGTTGCTTAGAAATGACCCCTTGGCATTCTTTCCAAGAGCACAACCTCTGCAAATGCCATCTTTTTCAACATGGATCTTTGGAAGGCATGTCACCATATTCCCCAAAGTGGGAAGAGCTCTATAATGTAAATGAGAAAGTCTCCTATGCCATAGTTCGCTCAAACTAATAGAATCATGTATTAAGGCCTGAACTGGTCAGACAGTCAATCTGTACAATCTGTCCTCTCGAACACCGATCACCTGAGTAGAATCCATACTAGAGTTCTTTATCCATGCAAGAACCTTTCCATTAGAGAAAGAAACATTTTATCCTTTGTTCTCTAAGGTTGAAATAGAGATATGATTCCTTCTCATTCTAGGTACAAATAATACAACACTCAAATGGAGTGGGGTGCCAGAATTGTAAGGAAGTGGATCCAACTCCCTTCACAGTATATCTGGCATCATCACCAAGTACAACATGCAAACAATATTCTTTCTCTACTATATCTGTAAGATGCTCTCTTTATCCTGTCATATGTCTAGAAGCACCACTGTCAATCAACCAAATATCATTACTAGTAGTAACCATACTTGAGAGGGATGAAATGAAGAAAAACTCATCATTGTTCATGCTTGCAGTCCTTGACTTCCTCTGAGGTGGTTCTGAATCAACATTAGCAGTGGAAGAATGTTGTTTTCCTTTCTTCCATGTACGACAATTTTTCACATAATGGCCATACTTGTCACATCTGAAGCACTGAACCTTTGACATGTCCTTCTTTTTATGCTCAGAAGTTGGTGTTGACTTCCTTCCTTTAAATGTTTTGCCAAAATCTTTTCTTTTTCCTTTGCTTTTCCTTGCATGAGTGGCAAGGGCTTGATTTTCATCATGATGGGAACATTGCATGCCTATAGCTGCAAGTCTTGTCTCCTCTTGAGTACACTCTGCCCATAAACGATCAAGCTTGGGCAATTTGGATCGCCCAATGATACTTTGAATGAATGGCTCCCAATGGATTGGAAGACCATTAAGGGTAATCATGAAAAGTTCTCTATCAGAGATGATTTAACCAACAGAATCCAACTGACCTCTCATCTCTGAAATATTCATGAAGAAGGTGGCAGTTGTATCATACTTCATCATCTCGAGATTTTGAAGTTGGTGTCTCAATGCAAGTGCTATGTTGGTGTTGTTTCTCTCAAACGACTTCTTCAAGATGTCGTACATCTGCTTATTTTTCTTCAAGTTGTAGATGTGAGGGATTAAGCTGTCTCTCATAGAATAAGTGATGATCTTTCTGTCTTTTGCATCATTCTTCCTCCATTGAGATTTTTTTGCATCATCAGCTGATTTTGGTACAACTTCTTCAACGTACTTCATTAGGTCATTCTCTTCTAGAGTGATGAGCAATCTATATTTCCAAGAACTGAAATTGGTTGTTCCATCAATCCTATCTTCCACCAAAATACAGTTCACCATGGTTGTTGGAAGAGTGTAGAAACTTTAACCTGAGTTGCAGTTGTAGCAAAACAACGAATTGCAGGAAATGTATGACAAGATGTTGTAGAAGGAAAATGCCTATGCAATAGTCTTCTTTCAAGAACATTGCTCTGATACCATGTTGGAGTTTAATGTTGTTCAAGTACATTCAATTTATTTACAAATTTACATGAACTGAAGCATAAACCATGAACAATAGCAACAATAATAACCAAGATCACAAGAAGAATAACCATGAACATAGACACGAGTACAGTGGAAAATGCAAAGACAAAATGATTATAATAGATTGATATATTATTACAATGATGAGAGTTCCATATATATAGAATATATGGTGACCATCCATGAAAGGATGTGTCCCTTGGATAATAAGTAATTACTTATTTATTAAGTATATTTATAGGTTGTATTATAAATATCATGTCATATATATATATGGAAGAATGTATTCTCGATGTTGTCCAAATATCAACAAAGAATAAGTCTTAACTTTAAATTATTATTAAGATATTTGATCTCTGTTATATCTACAAAGAGAGAGACTTGAACTTGTCAAATCTTGCTTGTTATCTTTATAGCTTAGCTTTGGCTTATAAATGTAATCCTCCTCCATGCATATTATAGAGCTTTTGGGTGTTAAGATTATTTAGTTGAAATTTTTCTAAAGAATATTGATGAGACTATTTATTCCAATGATATATTATTTTCTTACACTCATGTTATCTATTTTACCCTCCAAAGAGACCATGAATATTATAGAGCTTTTGGATGTTAGGGTTACTTCGTTGATATTTTTCCAAAGGATGTTGAGAAGACGATTTATTTCAGTGATATATTCTTGTCTTTTCTTATACTCATGTTATCCATTTTACCCTCCAATGTGACATTGCATAAAGGGAATTCTCACTAGATAGCGAAAACATCAAATAGAGTCAAGTTAGAAGAATGAAAGAACTCTTCCACTAAAAAGGAATGGAGTCCAAAGTTGCAAGTTTCTCCTCAACTTATGCCTTTCATGTTTTATTGCATTTCATTTTTTATTGTATTTCCAATAAAAAATCAATAATTTCTTCTTTCCGCTTAAAATATTGTTTAAATAATTTTAATTCATTGTTTAAGTTTGTTAGTTAACATACTTTCTTTGGGAATATATTGAGTAGCTTTACTTTATTATTCAATAGCATTTGTCCACTCTCATCTTTATATTTAACTGACATAGTTTTTTGGTACAAATATACAGGAAAACTCCATATACAAATTGATAATTATGTTAGGGATTCTAACCCCAAATCCAATCTCTAATTGTTCTTTGGGTCCTTTAATTTTTTGTTAGTATCTCTAATTGTTCTTTGGGTTCTTTAATTTTCTGTTAGTTTGCATGTTGCAATAGGCTCCCATCTTAACCCAAATACCCAATTGAAGATCTATTTTTCGGTCTTTTAACTCTATGTTAATTTGCATGTTGTGATAGGCTCCCATCTTGATCCAAACACCCAATTGAGACCTATGTTTCCAAAATTTTGAATTTTTGAATTATGTAAGAATTCACCCACTTATATTCTTTGCTTTTTCACAATCACACAAGTTTCCCTTCAAAACTTGTATGATAAGTCATGTATACAATCTTTGTCTAATGGACATGATTGTGCAACCATGGATTTCGTGTCTCGCTTGACACACTTCGATTTAAGGTTTTTAGTCATCTTGGCTTACCTCCAAGTTTTTGTGAGTAAGCTAATGTTTCCATATTTTATTCACTATTTTAACATTGTTTTTTATCAATTTATTTCTTATAAATTAAAAAAATGTTCATAAATAAATAAATCTTTAATTTCTCATATTTATTTGTTTTTCCAATTCTTTGTTTCATGGACATAATGAAAGGCCTAAATATTCTCCCACAATTAATGAATGTTTTACATCTAGCATTTTTAAAGTGGTGTTGGTGATTTGGGAACGTTGGGAAAAAAGTAGTTGTTCCAACTCCAAGTCTAATTTTGGGAGCAGCTTCCCCCAAGTTTTTCCTCATTTCATTTCAAGTTTTTCTTCCATTTGATACCTTGTGATAGTTGATGTAAAATATATCTTGTAATAAACATCAAATCAATGCAAAGCATTTGACAAAAATAGAAGATTTGGCTACGGAAATTTTGTGGCTATACAAGTGGATGATGAGGTAGGGATATTTAGAAAGGTCTGTGCCCACTATGGGATTATTCCATGATTTTTTTGCATTGCACCTGGTCCTTTTGGAAAATTGCTAATGCTTCTTCCCTTGTTTGTGTTGGAGCTTGCTCATCACAATGGTTTATTCCATATAGTCCTCTTTGACTAAGCCTAAGGTGTCTATGGGACTGACCACAAGAGAGTGGGAACTGTGAGAAAAACCAAGTATCATATTGTAGTGCATATCTAAATCCTTTGATATTTATCTTTTCTTATGTTTTGGGCTTCATTTTTTATTTCCATAAATTCGTTTTTTCATAATGGAGACTCCATCTACATGCCCGTGCTTTGGTTAAAATGAAAAATTACATGCTGGATGGATTCCAATTAACCAGAGAGAGACCTTATGACCCTTCGTAATTCCATTACCCCACAGTTTGTAGACCTACCAGAGTGGATGGAATCATCCATGAGCACATCAATTTGGAGGACCTTTAATAGCTCAAGATTTATGATACCTTTTCCACTGATAAGAACAGAGCCAAAAAAAACTACCTCAACCACAGATGGACAGACCGCTAAACGATTACAGTGAAATTTTCCACTGAGAAGCGAAACATATGTTGTCTAGACCAAAAATCATTGATATTAGTTCGAGAGAATCCCCAATCGCGTAGATGTATTGTACCACCGACATTAACATTCTCAGCAGAGAGTACTTATTATTATTGGAAGCAATAAAGGAGGTTTAATCAGCCTCCCCTTCGCTTCATTGCTGACGAAGTTGGAAAATTTCATTCTCGTGCCAAAATATCAAGTATGATGGAATGAGATGGCTCTTGTTATATAGAGGACACACAATGGGATCTTACGTTGTTTATTAAAAAAAGTGCTAAGGCTATGTTGGTTGTTAATTTAAAAAGTCGTTATCTTGTGATTTCGGTCATATTTCACAACTATGTGACTGTTATAAGTGTGTTGCTTATATTTGATAAATACGTTCTTTGTGTTAAATACCCTTTTTTCTTAATGACAACATTGGTTTTATTTGATAAATATGAGTTTGTCTTTTTGTGTTGAAGAGGTTTTGAAGTGTGTTGAATGTTCAATTGGGATCAATGATAAAGACAATCTGAGTTTCGTAAGGTGTAGATCTTTTATGTATGAAGAAATGTGTTCGATATTTTATAATTGACTTTTCTAAGTTATCAAGTTTTTTTCCTTTGTTGTTTTTTGAACTAAAATGATTTTCTTTCTATTAGCAAAACATTGTGGCCACACTAGTGAGCAATATAATACATCAAAATTCCAAATACATCCAATAAAAGCATGTTCTTCATCAAAATTGAAACCTCCCTACATAATTCTTTGATAACTAAAGCAATATATTGATTCAAAGGGATTTTAAATGTGTAGATCCTAACATAGATACCTAACAGTAAACAAACTTTACCATACATTAAAAAATAACACAATTGAGAAATGTTAGGCTCGATGTTCAAGGTGGTGTAAACGAAATTGTCCATGTGCATGTTAGGCAGATGTTGTGGCATAGATTCTCCCTCCGTATCTGCAGTTGACCCAATGGATCAATGAACCCCATCTTGACACATCTTTTGATTACTCAATAGTTCGTTGGCAGCCAGCCCGAGATGAATGTTTTCCCACCTTAATTCCTGAGTTTTGTGTCTCTGAAAAACTCACGGATCCCACAATCAAAGCTACCTCCCTCTCTCTCGCATCTTCCTGAGCTCTAATCTATGCTTCCATGCTATAAATGGTTCATTTATTTTCTAAAGAAACAATTTATCATTTCCTTGAGTGCCTCTCTAAGTTTTAAATTACACACCTAGAGCATCTCCCCTTGCTCTTGTGCCCCCAACTCATTATGACTTCTCTCAAATTGCTCTTGTGCCCCCAACTCATTATGACTTCTTGCATCAAACAAACAAGAACACCCTTTTCGTCCTTCTCCCTCGCAATACCATGCCTATAAAAATTGCAATTTCCCTGATTCCCAACTGGTACTCTCCTCAATTTTTCCAATGATCTCTTCGCTTTATTTCAAACAAAAAGAAAGAACCAAGGAGAACACCCTTCCACCCAATAGTGCCACATAATGCTCCCGCCAACACCACAAAGAACCGCACCCTGAGAAGCTAACAAACATACCAAAAGAGGGTTATCTTTAGATTTTCCCTGTTCCAAAACTCCGCCTAGAAATACCAAAGAAGAGCCAACCCACACCATCGTATCTAATATTTTGGAACAAGAATGAAATTTTCCAACTTCATCAACAATGAAGTGAATGAGAGGTTGATTAAACTTCAATTTTTGCTCCCCATAATAGAAAGTACTCTCCTCTGAGAATGTTAATGCAGGTGGGACAATACATCTGCGTGATTGTGGATTCACTCGAACTAATATCAATGATTTTTGGTCAAGATGACATATTGTTTGGTCTCTCAGTTGCAAGTTTCGCTGTAATAATTTCGCGGTCTGGCCATCAGTGGTCAAGGTAGTTGTTTTGGTTCTGTTCTTATTAGTGGCAGAGGCATCATAAATTTTGAGTTATTAAAGGTCCTCCAAATCCACGTGCTCATGGATGATCACATACACTCTGGTAGGTGTGCAAACTGTGGGGTAATGGAATTACGAATGGTCATACGATATCTCTCTAGTTAATTAGAATACCTCCAACACACAATTTTTCATTTGAGCCAAAGCACGAGCATGCATATGGAGGGTCCATTCAGAGAAAATGAAGTTTTGGAAATGAAAAATGAAGCTCGGAACATAAGAAAATTAAAATCTCAAAGGATTTGGATATGCACTACAATATGATACTTGGTTTTCCTCATAGTTACTAGTCTCTTGTGGTCAGTCCCACAGACTCCATAGGCTTGGTGAAAGAGGACTATATGGAAGAAACCACAATGACAAGAAATCTCCAACACAAACAAGGGAATAAGCATTATCAATTTTCTAAAAGGACCAAGCACAATGAAAAATAAATCATGCAAGAATCCCATAGTGGGAATGAACCTTTCTAAATATCCCTACCTCATCATCCACTGATATAGCCAAAAACTTCACTTTGATAGCCAATTCTTGTGTTTTTATCAAATGCTTTGCATTGATTCAATATTTATTAAAAGATATATTTTACATCAACTATCCCCAAATATCAAATGGAAGAAAAACTTGAAAGGAAATGAGGAAAACCTTGAGGCAAGCCCCTCCCAAAATTGGACTTGGAGTTGGAACAACTACTTTTTTCCAAAAGTTCGATTCATGTTATGAAAGTCGAAAAAAAAAATTGAAGCAAAGTAATCTAATTTACTAAATCCTCTTTCAAGGAACAAAACTAAATCCTTCTTAAGGAAAAAAATTGCACACTAGTTTAAATTAATAATGTGGATGTAGACTTTTAAACAACCCTACATTATCTTTTTCATTGAACCCTAACTATTGTTTTAAGGGATTGCATAATTCTTTCTAAATGATGAGTTTTCTAGCAAATGGGCACTATATCATTTGAGTGTCAAATCTAAGGTTAGGTTCATTATTTTAATAAGCTTATAATAATAGAAAAATCTAAAAATGATTACAAAAATATTAAACATCTAGTTTTAGTTGTAATGATAAAGATTTCATTGAAACTCAATGTTTGTAAAAGTGTCTATGTATTAAAATGGATTATAGTTTGAGGATATATAGAGTCTCTTTTTGAGCTTGGGAAATTATATAATTAAGGTATAAATGTAATTTTTGGGAAAATAAGGAAATTATAGAATCAAGGTTTCATAAATTTAATTATTAATGTAGAGAGGAACATTGATGGATAAGGGTGTGCATTTATTTTTCTCATTGTTCTTTACAAGATTTAGAAAGAATAAGATTTAGTTAAGATGCTTTTTCTTAGAAGAAAAAGGAAAAGAAACCACATAGTTATGCTTGAGTAGACATGTTTCATTTAAGGCTTAAGGCATGTATATTTTGAGAAAAGACATTTCATTTAGGGCATGCATATTTTGGAGAGAGTTTTGAGTAGCCTATAGAGACAAGTTAACATGTATTGTCACCAAAAATTGACTTTGGTAAGGCTTATGGCATAGTGGATTGGTCCTCATTCATGGCATGGCATTTTTAAATGGGTATATTTATGGGACATATAATTTAGAACATAGAATAATTCACAATATATTTCAATGAATTTTGTTATGATTTGCTTAGATTAAGTTGTAGGATCATTTTAAGTTTTAATCAAAGAAAATGAGTTGTCCATTCAGAAATATTGGTTATGAAGATATGGTAGATGTATTTGAATTTGGAAGCCCCATATTTTGTACTAAAACTTTATCATCCCTTTATCTATTTAGGTGAAACTTAATTGATACTAGAATTTTCAAATGAAGAGGATAAATGGTGAATCACCTCCATACAATGTGTCCTTATAGACTTTCCCTCGTGTTGAGAGTATTTGCTTCACTCATTATCTATCAATGAATACCCATTAATAAGAAACTCACACATTTGGATTTAACATATGTGTTGTGTGTACACTACAATCAAACAAAGACATAAAACTGGACTATGATTATTAAACTTATGTTTATTGAAACTATGCTTGTGTTAAAAAAATCTTCCAAGGTTTACTCGATTATTGAAGATAATTCAAGAGGCATAAAGGATACACAATTTTCCTTCCGCATTAATTATCCATAGTGGAAGGTAAATCCAACGCAAAATTCACAATTTGTTTTATTCAACGATTGAATAGGAAGATTAATTCAGAATGGTTGTCTCATTAGATACCTCATTTTAGATTTAAATAGTTTTTAAAATTACATGCAAACATACAAGATGTAGAAGAAGCAACAAGAGAGAGGACAATAAAAAAATAGGACTTTTGTTGGATTTGAATTCAATTTCCAATAATGACTTTCAAGGTATTGAAAGAAATATTTGCATAATCAGTTTATAGATTTTCTTTCATTTTATTTGAAAATATTGTTATATAACTAAGTATATTATAATTTCAATTTTGTTTTATTTGCAAATATAATGGTTGAAGAGTCAAACAACTAGTATTTTTAATCTCCCTTCTATTTGTGGATATGGTTAGAAGTTGAAGGGTTATAGTCTAAGACAATATTTAAGCTATCCTATATGTGTTTATATAATAAGTATGTTGAATGTGTGGAATCAAAGTAGTGTTGGGTTCAACATGTACATTTTTATCTTTTTATACAACATGTTATGTTGATAGATATTTTTCATATTTCCTAATATGATATTAGACCCATATAGCCTAGATATTTGAAATATTTTATTTAGTAGAAATCATTTTTTGAATTTTATGACTTTAAGTAATAAATAATGCTTTAGGGAAAATTATTGTAGGACAACTACTCACTTTTCTTCTAGAATTTTATGTGGGTCTTGTGAATAAAATTTCCATAATAAAAAAGTTATAGTGTTTGCAATTATAGTGAAGTTGTTAAAAACCACTAGGTCACGGTCATTATTTTTTTATATAGAACCTTATTGTATGCTACCTTACATTGATTTCAAAAATTACAACTCTATAATGCAATGATTTTCATCATCACTTATTGTAAATTATTTTGTTGCATCTTTCCAATATCAATATATTTATCAATGTCTATCATAGCAATATTATGCATTGACATAAAAAATAAAACCTTTCATGCATTAATCTTAGGACATAATATACATTAGGACATAATTTAATTCAAAATACTAGAATCGAAATACACATTATAAAAAATTTCTATTGACACTTTTGGAATCAAAATTCACAATTGCATAATCAAAATTAAGACTTTTATATTTAAAAAAATGGACTTTTAGAATTGAAATTCTCACTTTTGGAATCAAAATTATCACTTTTAGAATCAAAATCTTCACTTTAAGAATCAAAATTCATACTTTTGGAATCTAAATTATTTGAAATTCACACTTTTGAAAATTAATGTTCACACTTTCAAAATACAATTTTGCACAATAGAAAGACTTATACTATTTGTGTCCCTCCATAACTAGAACAATTTTGGTCTGTAAAATGTCATGGATATTCCACTGGAACAGTTCGTCAAAACAGATCTGATAAAATGAAGGTGAAATCTACACTATGCAAGTTAAATTCCCTTAGATTCTAGAATATTTAGTTACTGATTTTCTACTTATGCATGAAATAAATCAAATGTGGAAAATAGAGAAAAGTAAAATACAATCACACAAGATCCACAAGATAACACAAATATTTTCTATGGGAAACCCTCACGAGATAAAAACCATCTAGAAGGTGAGGTTGCTCTGCTCTCTTTTCTCTAGTATGGAAATAATGCAAGTACAAATGAGAAGGTAGTCTCTATGGATTTACCTGAGACCTATGGCATGTTAGGATACTACAAAACATTAACTCCTTCTTTTATGCACTCTAATTTCCCATTCCCAATTGTTCTTCTCTATTATGGAACAACATAGAATATCATAGAATGGAACCCCTTCTCCTCCTAGTGGCTTTGTATTTAACATAGCCCGATATCCATCTAAGTGTAGGTTTTCTACTTCCTCAACCCTCAATTGTGTAGTTTTTTTAACATTCTAGAATATTCTTGAAATTTCTCTCATGGATAGCCCCATATACATGAGTAATGGGGGTTGACATGACGTCCTCTCATACCATGGTGGTAAACATGATAGGTCAACTTGCGAGAGGAATAAATTTTGCATACAATATTCCATTGATACACCATTTGCACTGTTGGAAAGGTCTCAAAGCGTAGAACACTGTCAAGTCAGTTTGCATAATTTGTAGACACTATAATCCAAAAAACACCATTTAATGCCTCAAAATGGCTCCATAAGGTTATGAACCCCAATTTTTGAGACTGAGATATGCCACTAAAATGACCCTGCAAGTTGATTCCTCCAATTGTTTCCACTATGAAAGCATTGAGATATGAAAAATAATATAATAATCCAATCAAGATTAATTTTAAAGATAGTGTATGTTAGTGTCTCATACATGAATCCTATGTGGAATGAAGGTTGGAAATCTATAATCTAGAATATGAAAGGAAAGTAAGTTAAAGAATGGAGCCAACTCATTCATAGTCTAAAACATAGTTCCATAAAATTAGAGGTCGAAGATGGATTGAAATGGTCAAAGAAAATAGAGGGTTTACTTAATGAAATTAAGATATGGAACAAAAATAGGAGAAGAAAGAGTATGGGATAACAAATGGTGGTGAGGAAAAATATAGAAGTTAGGATGTCCTCTAAAAAAATAGGATAATTAATAAAATCATTACCTAGGAAAATGGTAAAATAAGAAAATGTCACACGGCCCCAATATGGTGTATAATGTGACAAAAATATGGAGAATCATTAAACCATTTATTTTTGTATTATCCATATGAAAAAGAGCTATAGGATGGAGAAATAAAATTGACACTTTTGGAATCAAAATTTACAAATTCAAAATTTAAATTGATACTTTCAAGATCAAAATTCTTACTTTTGGAATCGAATTTGGCAGTTTTCGAATCAAAGTTGACAGTTTTCGAATCAAAATTCATAGTTTTGAAAACTAATATTCATATTTCATGATCCAATTTTTCACTTTAGAAAGACTAAAATTCACACTTTTAAAATCAAAATTTTATGCACGGTAATTCATCCAACCAACCAATTAGCAATTCATGCTCGTTGGTAGGGCCTTGTAAAATCACTCCATTCATACACCTCCCTCATTTCAAATTCAATTAGGTTTTCATGTTTCAATTCAATCTAATCTCTAAAATAACACGTCAGAACTAATTTTAGTGCCAAGGAAGAGAGAGATAACATTCATTTAATTTCAATGAGGAGGGAGATTCTAGTGTGGAAGTGAATTAGTGGGAGAGGTAGTTCACAAATTCATGAAATAATTTCATTTCATAACTTCTATTTTTTTGACAATATGGCAGAGAAAATAAAATAATACTGCAAGAAGCAGGGGCATAAAATGGAAGAAACTGAAAAGAAGTGGCATGAAGAGCAGAAGCAAGAGTCTAGATTCTTCCTTACTAGTCCAACTTTAATGGAATTGGAATTTTCAATAGGTTCTACATCTAAATGCCCAACTTATAGCATGAGACAACACCAATATTAAAGGAGGAGTCTCATGTAGTAGCCAAATTATCCTAGTGAGAAGGGGTAGACCACCATCCTAGAAAACAAAGTAGTAGCCCCATAATGATAGATGAATAAAGGGACAAAGATTGATAGTGGAACAAAAGATTAATTAGGGTTTTAATGAGAGATAAAAACTTGCAATGATTTTTCATTTACAACAATTGGAAAAGGAGGCCTTGAAGAAATAGTGAAACATCCAGAGCTCCAAAATTGATGCAAAGATTCCAAACATTATACTAGACATAGGATTATTTCAAATTCATTATACTAAATTCTCTATCACCCTATATGTATATTGATAGACTAAATATCTCATATTAAGGTAACTATATGAAAAAGAAGAGTTCAACCATATGGATTTAAAATAAATTTGGGATGAGATAAAAAATACTAATGACAATTACCACTTTCTCCTTTAGGAAATTGAAGATTCAAAATTTTATTTATAGGATGACAACACTCACTAGGGTGAAAAGTAGACATTGGGTGTAGACCCCTTCCACCCCATCCCTTTGGATGGTACAGATGATCCTACTTCATTATGACCTTTCCTTTGGATTATCGTAGATGATACTGTTAAATAATCTAGAGGAAGGGTTAGTTGACCCTTCATTCGACATTCCCTTGATGAGAAACCAATGGGATTGATTAATACTATTTTAACCTTCCTAGTATCCCCCTAGACAATATTAATAGTTTCAAAGAAGGGTCTTCCAATCTGTCTTCAATCTCACCATAAAAAATAATATTAATCTAGAGGACGGGTTGGACAATTCTTCTTCAAACTCCCCCTTGATAATAATATTAGTCTAGATGAAAGGTTGGAAGACCCTCCTCCTAGGATTTCCTATGAATATATTATTAATATAACATAAGGGTAAATTGATCCTTACCCTAGCTAATATAACATATAAATATTTATTTTAAATTGAAGGGAAGTCTATGAGACCAAGTAAGGATTGGTCAATGCCTCCACCACGATAATATAGATGAGGAATATTAATGCCACACATAATGAAACCTTCAATATTGATTAAAGGTGGGACAACCCTTCCCTAAGCTACCCCTTGAAGGAAATGCTAATATTGAGGAAGGGTGAGCCAACCATTCCTTTAGATACCTATTTATTTGAGTACTAATTATGAGGAAGAGTTGGTTGGACCTTCTTGAGTCTCCCCCTCAAAATGAATAATAAGTGTGAATAAGGGTTTACCATTTCTTCTCCAAGCTCCCCCTAGAAACAAATACTATGCTTGATTAAGGGGCAACATATCCTTCTTTAATCTCTTATTTGATAATAATTTTAATTTATAGGAAGGGTAAACCAACCCATGTCCATGTTCCCCCTTGAAAATAATATTAATCTAAAGTAAGAGTCAACCAAACCTTCATCTAGCTCATGCTAAATGAGAATACTAATGTTACACCTTGTTTTCCCCAGTTTGTAAAAATAACTGGACTGGCCAAGAACTATGGAAAACTCATAAATGTGGATATGTGATGTAATTGGACCTTGAGGAAAAGGTCAATGAATGTGAATAGCATTATGAATTTTATTGCAGGACTGCTGAGAGGGGATGTGCAAAAAAGGAGACCACAATGGCAATGGAAGGCACCTGGAAAGGTGGCGTTAACTTCCACCGAGAATTAATACCGTATTTGGACTCCACTGGCCCAAAGAACCAAAAGCGGATCGCTGGCCCCGAATTAAATGTCTCTTAGGCTGGTAGGTAGATGGATTAATGAGGGATGGGGAGGTGAACCGCCTATCCGTAGAGCCATCATGACTGACCAGCATGAGGGAAATCGTGCCACACGCAACCTCGTAAGAGGATAATGCGTGGGGGGGCAAACGCAAGGGGAGAACTCTGGCATTACACAGAGTGAGTGATAGCAGAGAGGAAGGATTGCAACCTTCGCTCCTGGTCACTGGCAAACGGAGATGCAGTCTAACATCATCGTGGTCTCAGCTCGAGGGTGGCTAGTGGTAAATCCGCTGGGAGTCGCTAAGCCTACGGTTGGGTGGAAACAAGCACCCCTCTCAGCAGTTGCATAACCCCTGGTGTTATTTCTGATAAGTGTTTTGCTTCTGGAATCTTGATATATATATATATATA
>JZKD02S1675338.1:158694-169114 GCA_000966675.3 Picea glauca | reverse complement strand
TATATATATATATATATATATATATGTTTATTCTGATGATTATGCTCATAAGCTGTGAAACTATGAATGAATTCATTATAAGAATGTCTGTAGGATGTTTTGATCAGTACTAGTAGTTGTATATTGTATGGAAGAGACTACATATGGATTATATCCTCATGAATTGTTATTTACATGCGTACTGATCTAATTCAGACTTCATGTCTAGTTCTCGGGTGGACAATACCCTTATCTGCCTCAGATAGTACCCTGAGTAAATCTCCCCATAGAGATACCCTCCTTGAAAATCCCATCAAGAACTCGGAAAGTAAATGAGAAGGCGTAAAGCCTTAGTAACCTTGCATGAGGAGAACCGATCCTCTTAAAAACCCGAGATGGCAGCATAAGGATGGAATATCGAATCGACGGATGAGATTCTGTCAGGAGACCTGTGGTCACTCACGACCGTCAGATCGGAAGGAGAAGGTGGAGTGTTAAGTTCCTTAACCTTGATAGGTGTTGATCGATGGACGAGATTCCGTCGGGAAGTCTGCGGTCACACCCGACCGTTAGATTGGTAGGAGAAAGTAGGGCGTTAAATGTCTTACCAGTTAGATTTCCTGTGCCTTCGTGGGTAGTGAAAGAGTTTAGGACCGTAGATCCCCAAGGTACATGAGAGTATTTAGACCGTGGATCTTTCCACATTCAGGAAGTTGTGGGAGAGCCCAAAAGTAGGGAATCTATCCGAGCCGTCAGATCTCAGCTGAAAAACCCGACAGTCATTGGATTGGTCAGGAGTTACCCGAGGGTTAAGACCCCAGGGTATAGGGGCGAAAATCCCCGAGATAGATCTGATCCGTCCAATTGAAGGAGGCCACGTGTCAAGAGATCACCCATTTCGAGAAATCGAGAATCGCGGAGTCAGGATTCTTGTTGACAAGAGTTTGGGATTTTCCAAGGTGAAAACCCCATAATAGATCTAAGCCGTCCAATTGACGAAGGCCACGTGTCAAGAGATCACCCATTTCGAGAAATTGGGAATCGCGGAGTCGGGATTCCTGTTGACAAGAGTTCGGGATTTTCCAAGGTGAAAACCCTGGAATAGATCTAAGATGTCCGATTGACAGAGGCCATGTGTCAAGAGATTACCCATTTCGAGAAATCGGGAATCGCGGAGTCGGGATTCCTATTGACAAGAGTTTGGGATTTTCCAAGGTGAAAACCCCGGAATAGATCTAAGCCATCCGATTAACGGAGGCCACGTGTCAAGAGATCACCCATTTCAAGAAATCGGGAATCGCGGAGTCGAGATTCCTGTTGACAAGAGTTCGGGATTTCCCAAGGTGAAAACCTCGGAATAGATCTAAGCCGTCCGATTGGCGGAGGCCACGTGTCAAGAGATCACCCATTTCGAGAAATCGGGAATCGCGGAATTGGGATACCTGTTGACAAGAGGTCGGGATTTTCCAAGGTGAAAACCCCAGAATAGATCTGAGTCGTCCGATTGACGGAGGCCACGCGTCGTGAGATCTCCCATTTCTGGAAATCGGGAATCGCAAGATCGGGAGTCCTGGCGACAAGGGATCGGGACTTTCCGGGGTGGAAACCAAGGAGTAGTTGTGGACCGTCCAACTTAAGAAGGTGACGTGTTGAGAGATTACCTGTTTTGGGAAATCGGGGATCGAGGATTTAGGAGTTCCGTTGACAAAAACTTGGGTTCTTGCCTTGATGAATCCTAACCCATAATGTCGAGACGATAGCATATGGCTATGTCACGATGAATGGACAAGATTCCTTCGGGAAATCTCAGGGTCCGTAATGACCGTCTGATGTGAGGAAGAGATGCTAGTTTTATGCTGGGGCGCGAATGCGCATTAGGGTAAGTAGCGAGCATATCTGGATGGCCAGAGTCCATCCATCCAGATCTATGGCTGAGGATGCATTCCGGAGCCACTGTCATGTCGACTACCGTGTCGCGTTTCCCTCTATGCCACTTGTATTCCACTTGACCGCGCGATGGGGCCTGTTCTCATTGGTTGTTCTCTACCCCTGATGGGATTTGTTCCTATTGGCCATTTCCTAACCCTGTAGGGATTCGTCCCTATTGGGCGGTTGCTAGCCCTGTCGGGGTGCGACGGTTGCAGAGTCGAACGATTAGACATTACTGTAGCACCGAGGTGCGAAATACAAATAGGCACTGCGTTCAAATTGAACCGTGATCGTGACCTGCGATCACATGGGAACGGAGAAGGAGCTAACTTGCGCTAGGCCTCCATAGGTAATTTGGGGGTTCTGATTCGGTCGAAGACTGGAAAAATGCGATTGGGGTAGTGGGTATGTGACAACTAATCTAGAAAAATGATTGGTCATCTATTCTTGAATCTCCCCTTGAGGAGACTACTATTTTTGAGGAATTTTTAGTTGATATTTCCTCATGCTAACCCTTTATATGAATACCATGTTTGAGGAAGATTCGGTGGAACCTTCACTAGTATCTTTGTTTATGTAAATACTAACCTTGAAAAAGGGTGAATTGTCCATTATTCAAGCTCCCCTTCTATGATAATATTTATAAGAAGGTTTGGTTTACCCTCCTTTTTTGTGTGTGACTGGAAAAATCAACAATTAATCGGGCATGTACTCATGTGACATGTGGTCATGTTATCCAACCATTTGTTAGAAAAAAATGATCACAGAGAAATAATATCAAACATATGAAAAAATATGAGCTACGTCCACCAGATAAATTGTCGGTCCTTCCTTTATATTATCTAACAAATGAAGGGATACAACCTAGAAGAAACCCACTATAACTCCCTCTTCTTTTCTCACAATATCCTCTCTCAAAATAAAATATTTACTCACATTTATAGCCACAATACAATTCCCTCATACATAAAAGAGAATTTCCTTATAGGGGAAATAACCATAACATAACTTCTACCATCATATTTGCAACCTAATGATGAATGACTCATATTGACTATGAAATTACAATATTTTAAAAGGAAAGTTTCCAAAACAATTCTCTCTGAGGGCGTTGCCCCTGAACCCCTGCCAGGTGGGGGCTCCAATAAAGTGGCACTTCCCCCTTGGACCCCCTAGTAACATATGTTGGGGTAAATCCTTCCCACAATCTCCCCATCAAGAAATGGGATCCTAACATGGATGAAAAAAATACCTCTGAATCAGGAAGATAATCAGGCTCCACAATCAACAATCTCCCACTTGGAAGCTAAACATAGCAACTCCACTGGTGTTGTACCTACTGAACTATGATCCACCTTGGACCTAGCAATTTTATCATCTTCACCTTCATTCTTGAAGGCCAACTGGAACTGAGTAGAAATTCATTTTCTCCCTTCTTACTACCTTTGTTAACATGTCTGCGGGATTATGGCTAGTATGTGTATTTTCCAACTTCAACTGTCCATCTTCCAAAATGGATCATATGAAATGGTGCTTGATTTGTATATGATTAGAATTAGAATGGAAGTATGAGTTATTTTCAGGATGAATGGCACTTTGGTTGTCACATTACAACCTTCTATTCTCCTATTTTTTTCCCAATTCTTCCATAAAATTTTGTATCCAAATAATCTCTTTACTAGCCTATGTAATAGAAACATACTCTGCTTCCACTATTGAAAGTGCAACAACCTTTTGCAGTTTCAAAATCCAACTTAATGTTGTTCCACCTACTATGAAAACATACCCCGTGGTACTCCTCCTATTATCTTTATCAAAATATCCATTTAGTATAGTTTTTGAACCTCCAAAACATAATGCATGAGTAGCAGTACCTCTTAAATACCTAAGAATCCACTTTACTACCCCCCAATGTTCTTTACCTGGATTGTTTGTATACCTTCTCACAACTCCCACTGCATGTGCAATATCTAGTCTTGTGCACACGTTCACATACATTAAGTTTCCAACCGCTGATGAATAAGGGACCCTGGATATGTATTGTATCTTCTCCTATGACTTGGGTTACATTTCCTTGGTTAATTTAAAATGGTTGTCCAAAGGTGTACTAAATATTTTTTCATTCTTCATTCTAATCCTCTCCAAAACCTTCTCTATGTACTCACCCTAACACAATGTCAATTTACAATTTTTCTTATCTCTTGTTATTCTCATACCAAGGATTTTATTTGCAGCACATAAATCCTTCATCGCAAATGAATTAACTAATTTATTTTTTACCACATTTATATCCTTCATGTTAGACCCTACAACAAGCATATCATCTACATACAATAACAAGATAATATATCTTCCATTTTCTAGCCTCTTAAAATAAACACAGTGATCATAATGACATCTACTATAACCTTGTTCTATCATAAACCTATAAAACTTGAAACACCATTACCTTGGAGCTTGCTTTAGGCCATACAAGCTCTTCTTCAACCTGCATACTGAATTCTCCTTCCCTTTGACCTCATACCCATGTGGTGACTGCATATAAATATCTTACTCCAAATCCCCATTGAGAAAAAATGTTTTTACATCTAACTATTCAAGATGAAAATATTATACTACCACAAGACTGAAAATGGTCCTAATTTAAGTCATTTTAAAAACAAGATAAAATATGCCATCAAAATCTATACCTTTATTCTATGCAAACCCCTTTACACCAATTCTTTCCTTGTACTTATTTTCCCCTCCAACATCTTCCTTCAACCTGTAAACCCATTTATTATGCGATGCTCTTTTTCCTGCAGGAAATTGAACAAAGTCCCAAGTCTCGTTATTTACCAAGGATTCAACAATAAGTAATACAATGAAGGAAAGTGTTGTTTAGAAGGTCTACTTGACCTAGTGGATCTTATAAAAACACTTTTAGTTGTTTGAGGTACCTTCTACTCCTACTGTTGTACATTTTGATTTTTTGGTACCTTTGGAATTTCATTTTATTTGATTTCATCAAGCACTGTGTATTCTATTTTCCTTTCCTTATTTATTTTCTTGAAACTTATCTTTATACATGACCTTTTCATTGAATGCCACATCTCTACTTCTAATGATTTTGTGATTTTCACAATCCCATAAATGTTAACCAAAATCATTAACATCGTATCCATTAAAGGTACACTTCTTGGATTTTTCCTTAATATTTGTTCTATTTTTTTTATCAATTTATTTTCTTCATGTGAAGGAGAGATGGAGGCTTGGGTGACTTCATATTCATTAAATGGAGGAAAAAGTACCAATATCTTGTCTTCATGAGGGAATTCTTCATGGATTGGGTCTTCAACATGGTGTGCTTCATCAAAATTTTCTTCTCCAACAGATTCATAAGGCAACTCATGTTCTACTTCATGTTCTTGGTGTCTTTCCTAGTGAGTGTCTTCTTCAAGATATCTTTCATCAATTGAGTCTTCTTCGCCCTTAATGGAATAATGAGGTGATTATTTCTCCTCCTCAAGGGTTTGGTAACCTTCTTCATGAATATCCTCTTCAGTTTATTGTTCCTCACTCAATTCTTCTTCTTCTTCAACTGGTGGATACAATATCAATGTCTCATCTTCATGTAGATGAGGATGTTTTTCATGGCCTCGGTCTTGAGAACGATGTGATTCCCTAAGGTATTATACAAATAAGTTAGTGGAAAATCCTTATTCTTTAATGGTTTTCCTTAGCTCTTTAAGAATGTCTTCATATGTCTGAAACCGTGGACTCCAATGCTCAAGAAATGTTTTAGTGAGATCTATGGGAGAATATATACCTTTTTGGTTTGAAACAATCCTTGATCTAGTCTCGTAATTATAGCAGTAAGGAACGTATAAATAATTGTATTTATATATCCTCGTGTCCTTCTTTTACTTCCCATATGTATTTTAAAAACTCCACAACATGAGTAACGACAAGACCCTCAAAGTTTGGATAGTTTTACGACCATATTACATTAAAATTATTTGGGTATTAAGGAATGTTTTCAAACTCAATAGAAGGATACCTTTCATGCAAATCCTAGGGTTCCATAATTCCATCACTTGAGAATATTCAATCTTACATAAAAATTGAGAAATGGATGACACCTCAAACATACCAATGGAGTCGTGAGATGAGCTTGGTAGACAAGGCTCATAAAAATGTGTATGAAGGGGTTCTACCTTTAATGGAGTCGCCACACAAGAATGTGGAATAAGAATTTGGGGTAATCTTACCAAAGGAATGTCGTAGGAAGAATGACTCAATTTTCCCTCACAATGGTGCCAAAAATGTTATCATAGGATCTGTACTTATGCAAATCCCTTCACTAGATGCCAATCTTGTGTAACAACTAGAAGTACTTGTCATTTTCACCTAGGAAATTACTTCCCTCATTTTAGTGAAGGAAATAGATCCAACACAAGGGAGGATTCCCTACAAACATGAAGGGATCCTTTAGCAAGCTAGAGGAAATTCTACACCCCCCTATATTGGTCACTCAATGAGATAGGCTATGTCTAGTAAAGTAGAAATTTATGAATTAGTTAGACAAGGTAATTGGTTGACATGTGTGAAAAATAAGTATTATGAGGTATCTAATAGTCAATTACCAAGTCAAATAAGCTACCAATCACTTCTAAATGCTAGCTATCAAGTAAAACTAATTGTTGTTTTAAATTGCAGCAATAAACCAGTGTTTGTAAGCGAAGTACAATTTGCAACAACAACAAGAAATAATCCCAACAAAGTAGAAATTATATCTTAGGATTAAGCCCTCAATGAGTAGATAAATATCCAATAACCAAACAATATTTCTTATTTGGTTTTACCCCAATATTAAGTAAGTTATCAACAATTAGTCAAATCCTAATGGCTGTAGAAAGCCTTTCCTAACAACAACACTAAAATCACCTTGTTTGCTAAAAGTTTAGTTATAATTAGTAAGGGAATGAGGTTAGTAACTTGGTTTCCAAATATATTTGAGAGAAAGAGAGTTGCTTGATTTTTGCAAACACTTGTAGACAAGAGACTAGTGTAGTTTTCCTTCTTATGGAAAATGGAGTCAATGAAACACATTAAAAGGAGGTTAAGCACAAGAGAAAATGTTAAGGTTTAAACCTAGGTCTCATCCCACTTCTTCTAATATGTCTAGCAAAAAAGATGGATGAAAAATAGGCCTTAAACCCTAGGAGGATAGCCACTCTTAACCCCTAGAACTGAACCCTAGCTAAGATAAACCTTAAGGGGATAGCCACTCCTAACCCTCAGGGAAAACCTTAAACTCTTCAACAAAGTCAAGGTGAATACAAAAAGGGAATGCGATAACCTCTGTTAATCCTTCCTTAGGGTTTCAAGATTAATCAAGGAATATTTAATGACAACATGCGACTATTACCTCTCTAATAAAGAATTCACCCAAATTTACCAAGACAATATCAAATGCACATAAGAAAACACTTATTAATCAAGGCACATATCATGAAGAAATCTTAGTTCATGAAGAATCCACCATCAACAAGATAAAACATCCATCCAAAGGCAATCCGAAAGTGCACATAAGACATCCATAGCAAAAAGAGAGAGATAAAGACAAGTAGTGGTGATCTCACAAGTGAATGAGTTGTGTTTGATCCAAATGAGAGATAGCCTCATTTGTATGAGGTAACCTTGACACATATGTCCACATAATCATGTAAAATGATAATAATCCATGATACAAGTGGGGTCGACTCATCAAATATCATCTAACAATGAATAATCATTCTAAAACACGATAATAATGCCCTCCCAGGTCACACGTGTGGTGATGTCATACTCCAAGAGGGTATGTGAATCCTCCAAAGGCCATGTACCATCATCCAAGAGGTGCAAGAAAGGTGGAAGGTGTATCTCCTCATCTAGGATCGTGTCATATCATTAAGACATCAAATGGTGCTCCAATGGAAAATAACCCCATCATCATCAAGAAAACCCTAATGCATGACATCATCATCACAGAGCTCAACGTCCAAGGTGGGAAATCCAATGTCCAAGGTGGAATGATCATGCATCACTTACGTGAGTAGTTTCCAAACATAATCAAGTGAAACATCCTCCATCCAATGTTAAATAAGGAATGGGGTGCATTTTCCAAAGTGTGGGTTTTCTTCCCAACTTCGTGCCATAATAACCATATTTCATCTTTAGTCAAGTTGTCAACATATTTCATAAAAAATTCCATGATCATTAGTAGAGTTATCACTTACTATTATTACTCACTCCCTTTCAATCCACTCCATATCTAAACTCTTTACTCTATATCAGTTCTCCTAGGCAAAAATTGAACTCCATATCTAAACTCTTTGCTTTATGTCAATACTAGTTTATAGAAAGTCTCTTCTTGATCTTATGGTTATACATCAATGGTGGACTTATTGAAAAATCAATCCTTTTATTAATATGTTTGGTTGAAATTTGATCTATAATTGGGTTTTCTACAAATACAACTAATGAATCTACTAATGTAATCTACAAAGTTGCACTCATTACATAAACGATTTTTTTTTATTGTAGAGAATACATCATAAAGAAATAGTGTAAAATAAACAAAGTTGTCTGCGACAAGTCTACATTGTACAAAGCCAATAATGAATGAATTTTGAGTTCAAGATTTGGTTTTTTGTGGATTCACTCTCAATGATGAATACCAAATCACAAGATTGCAAGTGATACATGGAATTCCCAAATTCGTATAGGCGTATAGGCTTCACAATTAATTAATTCTACATTGTACAAAGCCACTAATGGATGAATTTTGAGTTCAAACTCTATTTTTTTGTGAGCTTAGTGTCAATGATGAACACTAGATCACAAGATTTCAAGTCATGCATAAAATTCTGAAATCCTTGTAAGCTTCATAATTAATTTATCCAGCACCTAAACAATTAAATAATCATGCACTTGATTAAAAACTATAAAATAAATAACTATGGATTCCAATTTCCAAAAAGATAGATAGTTCTTGTATTCACAACAAAAATGAACAAAACTACCATTAATATATAATATATATATATTTTGTAAGTAAGAGTTTTGCATTACCTTTCAAAAATTGTAAATACTGAAAATACAACGAAAACTTTCATGCCAGAGTTTGTGCCGGTATGAATCACCCATCTGGGAAACCAATCCGAACGACACTTGAAAATATGTCTAAAAAACTAAAATGTGTTGTGCTAAAAACACAAAAATAAACTGTTTATACATGGTGCCACATAAAGCATGGTAATCGTCTACGTGTAAGGTAGTAAAAAATCCCTGCATGGGTAAGCTAATAGAATCCAAAAACATTAAGGAGAGAGTGGTGACCTCATGAGCCCGATGTTTCCTTCGCACGCTTGGTCTTCCTGATCCTTTGTCGTCCGAGGAGAAGAAAATACTGCATGCACGCTCGTACCTGGAGTTGTCTCTATCCCATCCGCATTCGGGTCGTGTGTCGCTGTACCAGGAACCTAAATTGAGCCGAGGAGGGTTGTGAGAAGGAGTTCCAACCTTTCCTCACATCTGCCCATGTTTTCCAATAAGCAAAGGTCATCCAAGTTTCTGCGAGAGTCAAAGAAAAGACCTTGAAGTTCATCCCAAGCAACGAAGAGGCATGTCCAAACATCACTGCTTGCACAACCTTGCAGAAAGGGAGGCGAGGGGGGAGGTTCCACTGAGAAAGTGGAGGGAAGAGGAGGTGGAGGGGCAGAAGGCTCAGGAGGAGGATGCGAGGAGGACACAAGAGCAGGAGGAGGGTTGGGGGAAAAGCCCAATGAATTACCATCTTGGTCGAACCATTCAAGACGACAAGCCCATGGTGAGGAGAGCGGGGAAAGAGCTCGCTGAATAGGAAGAGAATCAACCAAAAACGAGGTGGTGAAGTTTGAAAGTGGGGGCTCCAGTGGATGTGGTCATATGGCCATGCGGCCATACGGTCAGTAACACTGGGTGCCTCTTTTTGACTTCCCTCGTTGCCTGGGCATTTCCAGGAGGAGGTTGGTGGGAGGAGTAAAGCGCTGAACATAAGAACTAAACCAGAGAGTGGAGCCGAGAAAGATCAAAGCATCTCAGAAACTGGCTGAGGATATCGACGGTGAAATGAGCCTCCAGGCAATCTCCCATGGTTAAATCATACCGGCACAGGAGCAGAAGGACATGCCGGAAGTTCGTCACCATGACAAAGCTAATGGAGTTGGCACGCTGGAGATAGGCAATCATAAATGCAGGGGAGTAAATGGGATGTGAGGTCGATGGGTCTGCCATTTAAGGAGCAGGGTGGCACCAGGGATGGAGTCACATGGCCTCTCCAGTGTTGGAGCCTGTCGGGTGCCCTCATGTGGAGTGTTGGGCTGCTTGGACTTCTAACACCCCATCCCCTTTCGGGGAATACTATTTAATATTTAATTAACAAGTAAATATAAATATCATACATTATTGCTAATAGTAATTTAAAAAAGAAAACCCTTATAGTTTTTTT
>JZKD02S1675338.1:138854-151764 GCA_000966675.3 Picea glauca | reverse complement strand
TCTCAATAACCCATGCAAGAAAAGCTGTAGTTAAATCAACCAGGTCAGTAGATATCAGGCTATATATTAACAAATCAATTTCTCAATTGGAGAAACACCATCTCAAGCTACAAAAGATTTCCAATAAAAATAATTAAAACACAGTAAAAATTGGAGAAATTTTTCCATATGTACCAGTCGGCAAAGATGACTGGAATTCAGACTGGAACTTGAAGCCCTCAGCCATGTCTGTGCCTTCAATTATAAACCCAACTTCACTATGAATTTAATTGTGATTAGAGAACTGCTCATAAGGGTTATACCTCTTATATATATAATTGCTCAGCAACCCAACTCCATACCTGAAACTTTTCTAGAACCCAATTCAATACTGAAATTTTAAAATATTTTAGCATAGAACTTTCGGCTACTCCGGTCTAGAAAAGTGAAAGTACATGCAGTTAAAGGTCGTCGTCTCTCTGTCTGTATGAATTATAGAATCTGGAACATGGGTTTTTAGGATCCAGAACATGCTGTTAAGGTTGACATGTCTAAAAATGCTTTCTCTAACATATATGTCTGTGTACAAAATTGCATTAAAACATGCTTCAGGCATTGCCCACTGGATTTTCATGTTTACAAACGATTTTGTCTGCTTGAGGAATAGAACCCACAAGAAAAATCCAAGGACTCTTGAAGAAAAGATGGCTCAAAATTTGGTTTGGCAATGCAATAAACAGCACTGCCAAGGCCTCCCCTCAACTCTTTGTATGCTGTAAAATTCCTCGACGGCATCGTTCCATTCCTCCTGTTCAACTTCTGTTTCTTTGCTATCTTTGTTGTATTCAATTAAGTTGAGTTGTTCCATGGTTACGCTCAGTGTTTTTTACTCCTCAACGAGACCTCTCCATTCCTCGAGCCTACTGATCTCCTCGGCTGGTGCTTCATCAAACTCATCTAGTGCGTCTTTGAAATCGTTGTTATTATGGGAAGAGAACTGGTTCTCCAGCATCTCCTGTAACCTCAGCGCCATAGAAATTCTTCCGAGCAAACATATCTAGCTTCAAGATTCCACTAAACTGTATGAGAGTTAAAAAACTTCCAGGCTAGAGAGAGCTGGATATTGTACAATAGTCTATGGGTGAAGGCGAAACCGCCTTCAGATCACAAATTACAAGAAACATGGAAACTGTTGATTAGTTTAGATAGCATGGAAAAATAAGTGAGTAATTGAGTTAAGGATGACATTGGAAGAAATGTTAATTAAAGTATTGGAAGAAGTGAAGTTGGCAATAACATTTCAAACCTATTAGCCAATAAAATTGTAACAAATATACAATTTTTTTATTTTAAAATATATGAATACACACTTTCTAAACTTAAACATTAGAATTTCTGGAAAAAAAAAATTGAAATCAACCCTAAACTAATATAAAGTCAATGATAAACTCATTGCTATAGTCCCCGGCCTTCCGGCAGAGACTAAAAAAAATGGATATGAAAAGTCCACCTCAACTTTAACCCCTGATTCCAACTTCCAATGGACAGGCTGCTCCTGTATTCATTCAATCCAGAGAAATAATATTGTAGTGAAGACGGTTTGTTTTGTTGGGCAAGAAATCCGAAGTTATATATTAAAATTGTAGTGAAGAAGGTTTGGTTTGTTCCGCAAGAAACCCGAACTTATATATGAAAATTGCGTACGGTTAGAGACTAAACCTCAATAAATATATGCAACCAAATAAAGGGACGTCTATCGCGATTCGCGTAGTCATTCAAAAGAGAGAAATAATATCAAATCCAGATCTGAGAACTTGTTGGGCACTCTTCCATCAGATTTGACAGTCTACTGTGCAATGCTCCACATGGGGGGCGGAGAGGGAAGGTTCCTGGAATAAGGACAGTGCAAGGTGCCGTCATGCATTACGTAATTCGAGCTTTAGTTGCCCTTTTCTATTTACAATTTTAGTGGGATTTTTAGTCTGTGTGGACCTGGTCGTACTACGCGAAGCAGCTAGCTTTCATGCTTGGTCAGCACTCTTGCCCATGCGATGCATATTTATTTACGGGGTCGGGGGAGTAGCATAGTATATAATAGCAGAGACAGAAAGACAGATACATAAAAAGTTAGAGACAGTTACAATACATTTTCAGAACAATCGCGATGGAGGCCTGTGGAGAACAGGCGCAAGTGAAGCTGTTGGGTGGGAATATAAGTCCCTTTGTGCTGCGGGTCCGTATAGCACTTGCTCTTAAAGGGATCGATTACGAGTTCATCGAAGAGAACATGCAAAATAAGAGCCTGCTGCTGCTGCAATCGAACCCTGTTAACAAGAAGATTCCAGTGCTCATCCACAATGGAAAGCCTCTTTGTGAGTCCATGATTATTGTGCAGTACATAGACGAGGCATGGGACACGAAGGCGCCAGTTCTAATGCCCAAAGATCCATATGACCGAGCCATTGCCCGCTTCTGGGCTGCCTTTGTAGACGATAAGGTAATAACTTGCCTCTATAATCACCTCTCATTCCTTTACTTATCGCCGCTTTTTGTCTTTTTGGATGTTTTAATTGCATTTTTTTGTATTCCATAACTGATACGGTCATGCTGTTTATGGGTGGCCTCAGCTGCTGCCATGCCTTCGGGGAGTTTTCAAGGGCCAGGGAGAGCAGCAACAGAAAGCGTTGGAAGAATCGGGGGCAAGCTTTCTTTTACTGGAGGAGGCTCTGCGAACGAGCCACTGCTTCTCGGGAAAACCGTATTTCGGAGGAGATGAGATCGGCTTTCTTGACATCGCATTGGGTGGTATGTTAGCATTTGTCAAAGTCCTCGAAAATGCTACTGATTCAGTTTTAATAGACCAGGAGAAGATGCCGCTGTTAAGCACATGGATGAATCGATTCTGTGAGGCCGATGGAGTGAAAGACGTTATGCCGGATCCGGCCAAGTTGCAGGAATTTATATCCGCCATCAGAGTCAGACTTACATCACCACCTGCTGCCAATTAGGGGAAGCCATTCGGCCATTAAATGGATGTTATCGTCCTCATTGTTTTGGGTTTTATGCTGTCAGTTTGAATGTTGTTATGCTTTTTGAATTGTTGGTGTTTAATGGGAATAATTCTATTGCCCAATCTAGCACCCTGTGATTCGCTATCAGTTTTCACCGTGTTCCATGTACTTCGATTTCATGATTTTGGGAGATAGAACAAAAATTCATGGAAATGTGTGTTAGTGTTTTATATTTTAAAATATTTAAAGTGTTGGATTTGCAGAGATTGGAATACGAATAGTTAATTTTATAATATTAATGTTTGAAAGGTTTTTCAGGAACTTTATTCTAATTTTATATTTAAAAATGTAATTTAAATAATAGAAAATTGTAGAGTTGAGTAGTTAATTTTATAATTCTAATATTTTAAGGGTTTTTTTTAGCAAACTTAATCTATTTATATATTTAAAAATGTAGTTTAAACAACAAAAAATTGTAATTTCTTACAGATTTATATAGTGAATTTCCACACAAAAAAATCAAAACTTAGAACAATTATTTTCTCATTTTATAATAACATATTTATATTATTTTGTAATATGGGAAAAAAAGGTCCGTACACTTAGTGACAAGGGCACATTTAATGATCTTTTAACCCTAAAGTTCAATCTTATGGTTATCAATTGAAGATGTTACTATATTTTTAGTCGTTCTTCCAAATCAATAAGCTAGATCTCATGTTCATAACTTTCTAACATTTTTAAAAGATTCAATTAACCTATTTACTTTTTAACATTTACTTAATATGATTAAAAAATTACTATGTGACCATCTAATTGTCATATTCAAATGATTAACAAACTTAATTGAAACTACAAATTTACTTCATTATTAATTTTTTTTTATCATTTTACAGTATTAAATTAACAGTTATACCATATTTACTTATAACAATGGCATAATTACAATAGTTTCTTATTCATAATTTATCGACCTGTACACCACAAAAAAAAGACACCACTTTTACCAACCATAAGCCTGTTAACCAGTAACGAAGTGCTAGTATATTGTTTTCTCAATATAAATATTTCATATGTCAGATTAACCATGGAATTTAAATTTTTGAGGCATTTTGCATGAGCTTATCATATTTTTACCATACTTTACACAAAATAAAACACCGACAGCGATAATTGAGGAGAACTTGATTTTTAATAATTAATACATTATTTTTCACATTTTCAAAGCATCCTAATAGTTCATGATGCCTCAATTTTACCAATGCCTCATAACAGTCATTATGAATGAACACATCGGTGGCATTTTGGTACTCTTGTGTACAAATTTCGTGAAACAGAAAGAGATTTGCTTAATTTCGTGGAAAAGAAAGAGATTTGTTTATGTTGGGCAAATAGATCGAATAATATATATATATATATATCTTATTAGAGAGGATATGACATACCTAAGAAAGAGAAAGAGTTGATTTTTTCAAAAATAGGTATTCAAAGTTAAATTCATTTGAAACTTTTTTATTGTATAAAACAGTGGAAGGATTTGATCCTTTACGCGTGTTAATGCATTTAGGATAGTTAAAATAGAACTCACATGTATTAAAATAATAATAATAATATGATTATGCTAAATATATATATATAATAATAATATTTTTAATTTATAAATATAGTATTTTTTTTTTAATTTTTATATAGTAATGTTTTTTGATTTGTGTATAAATTTAATGCATTTATGATAATGGAAATAAAACTCAAATAGATAAAACTAATCATAATAATATGATGATGTTAACTATATATATTAATAATAATATTTTTAATTTATAAATATAGTGTTTTTTTATTTTTATTTTTATATATAATAATGTTTTTATTTGTATATAAATATGATGTATTTAGGATAATTAAAATAGAAATCACACCCATAAAAACTAATCATAATAGTAATCTATTTTTAAGGTTACGGCCTAGCTATTTGACTAGTAAAGTCTAGGAAGGTATACATACCCTACCCCCTCTGGATTAACTAATCATATATATAGTAATCGTTGCTCGCTGCCTAATTAACCGTTCTGAGCCAAGCTCACCACCTTTTAGAGCACCTGAGTGGGCCCAATGGTTAAGAGCATGTGTTATCTCCGGGGAGGTCACAAGTTCAAAACCTGCGGGGGGTAGGGATGCTCATATTGGCCTGTTGTGACAACGCTGGAAGGGTAGACGACCCCTGGGATAGAGGTTCACCCGGTGTGGGCCTCGGGACGTCTCGGCCCCTGCTGAGTCACAAGTTATTGGTATATCTGACTTGCGGGCTGTTGGATATACTCTTGGGAGGTTGCTCTTCCCATGGTTAAAAAAAATAAATAATATGATTATGTTTACTATATATAATAATAATATTTTTAATTTATAAATATAATATTTTTAATTTAATTTTTTTTAATACAGTAGTGTTTTTATTTG
This sequence comes from Picea glauca, assembly GCA_000966675.3. Lineage (NCBI taxonomy): Eukaryota > Viridiplantae > Streptophyta > Pinopsida > Pinales > Pinaceae > Picea > Picea glauca. Next base: position 146,317 of record JZKD02S1675338.1, on the reverse strand, counting down.
TGTATAAATATTATGTTTATCTTTTTATATGCTAGAGGGAGTTTCACATTATATGTGAAAGAGAGTTTTATATAATATGCCAAACTTTCATTAACATGTCTATAATTTTAATTTATAAATATAGTATTTTTAATTTTTTAATATAGTAGTGTTTTTATTTGTGTATAAATATGATGTTTATCTTTTTATATGCTGGAGAGAGTTCACATTATATGTGAAAGAGAGTTGTATATAATATACAAAACTTTCATTAAAATGTTTATATTTTTAATTTATAGATATAGTATTTTTAATTTTTTTTTTTTTTAATATAGTAGTGTTTTTATTTGTGTATAAATACGATCTTTATCTTTTTATATGCTACAAAGAGTTTCACATTATATGTGAGAGAGAGTTTTACATAATATGCAAAACTTTCATTATTATGTCTATAAAGAGAGAAAGAGGAGTGACAAAACCTAGGAGTTATTAATTCATTTTCTTATGTGTTTGGATGTGATTTTCATTTCTATATGTTTTTTGTATTCGGCACATATATTAACATTATAATTATTTATTACAAGTATTATTTGGTGATACCTATATTACACATCTCTCACACATATTAGGTTGTAGAATGTGCTTTTAGTATAATGACACATTTTAATGTTTTATTGGGACCATTATCACACCAATTTTCTCCTCATGAAAATACATCATAAATCACCATTAACCACAATTAATGCACCCACTACATGCAATATAGGTCAATTATATACATCAAATTAGATTCAAATTTTATGTTGACTCTTACATGGATTGCATAGTTGTTCCTTTAATAGTTGCATGACTATAACATGGGTCACATGGTCGTTGCTCCATTAGTCACACGATCACATTTAAATTATTTTGATACCCACATGATATGCTTTAGGTCACCTCATCAACTCAATGGGTGAGTACATAACCATACGAAGCATCCATTCTTAATCAATGAAAGGGTACTTGGCTATCCTTGTTGTCAAATTAGCTACATGGGTGCTTATGACTGAATCTCAAACTTTCACATTGATATTGATTTTCCTTCTAGTGTATTTTTGCCTTATAACTCTAAGCCTCTTGCATACATATTATAGAGATTTTGTGTGTTAAGGTTACATTGTTGAGATTTTTCCAAAGGGTATTGAGAAGACAATTATTTTCCGTCACATATTATTGTGTCTTCTTATACTCATGTTGTCAATATTCCCTCAAAAATCTTGTTACATAAGAGTAATACCTTCCATATTGCTACCACATCAAAGAGTGTATACTAAAGTAATGAAAAAACGCTCCCACTAAAAAGTGAAGTCCACAAATGCAATTATTCCCTGAAAAATATTGTTGCATAAGGGTAATACCTTCCATATTGCTACCACATCAAAGAGTGTATACTAAAGTAATGAAAGAACGCTCCAACTAAAGAGTGAAGTCCACAAATGCAAGTTTATCCTCAAGTAATACATTTCAATTTTTATCCATTTCCATTGGATAATAAATAATTTATTCTTTCCTCATAGAATAGTGTTTAAATCATTCCAATTTATCGTTTGATTGATTTTCTAGTTTGTATACATGCTTAGGGGAGAGATTTCATTGATTTACATTATTATTCACTCGTGTTTGTCCAGTCTCATCTCTATAGTATGTTGAGACAGGATTTTGGTACACATACGCATGAAACCCCATATATAGATTGATAATTGTATTTGGGATTTGATCCTCAAATCCAATCCCTAGTTGTTCTTCGGGACTTTTGAATTTCTCTTAGTTTAGAGTTTGTGACGGACTCCCATCTTGACCTCAACACCTAGTGGAGGTGTCTACTTTTAAAAAAAATTTGAATTTTTGAATTCACTAAAAAATTTGCCACTTTTATTTTTGTACAATCATATAACTTTCCCTTCAAAACTCGTGTTAACAAGTCATGTAGATAATGTCTATTTGATTGTGCAAACATGGACTTTAGGTATGATGCAATACACTTAAATTTAATTCTTTTGGTTTTTAGTTGGATTTGCTCAAAAGTTATTTTTTATAGAATTTATTCACTATGGTAATATTGTTTATCATTTTGTCCCCGAGATGTAGGACAGTCGGTGACAGAGTGTGTTGTTAAGCCACTCCGTGTTGAAAAGTCACCAGTTCGAAACCTACGGGGACAAAAAATCCAACCATGTTAAGGGTTGGTGTGGCTCAGGTCGGGTGCGATCCCCGGTTGATTTTGACGACTTAGATGCCCCTGAGTCGCGGTTTCTCAAGCCAGAGGTTAATCCCAATGCCAACAGGTTCGGCCACATTAACAAACAAAAAAAATAGTGTTTATCATTTTGTTTCTTATAAATATAAAACTTTATTGAAAAAAAACAAATCCTTAATTTCTCATGTTTATCTTTTTTTTTTCGGTTTTTTGTTTCATACAAATTCTATTCATCTCTTACCTTTCTCGGATTGTCAAGCTTTGTTTATCACCACACTCATGCACATAGTGAAGGGCCTCAAGACACTCCCATAATTAATGTGTGTTTTCATATTGTACTTTTAAAGTGGTTATAGAAGGTTGGATTTAGTAAAGTTTTCCTTTGGCACTTGTTAAAGATAAACTAGGTTTTGTTAATGTTTCCAAAGCTAAGACATCTAAAAACTAAACCAATTAATCTAAATTACTAAAACATTTTTCGAGGAAAAAATTCTCTACTATTTTAGGTTAAGACTATGAATGTACCCTTCAAACAAGTTTCCATTTTTGTTTCTCATCAAAACCTAGATGTTTTTTTAATGGATTTCATAATATTTTCTAAGGGAGGTGTTTTCTACCACAAGGGGCGTGCTATGATTTTATTGTCAAAGTTGAGGTTAGGGTCATTATTTTAATAATCATATTATTATTATAATAGTAAAATCTGAAAATGATTATTTGTTAGGGTCGTAACCTCCCTTACTCCCTAAGTAGATAGATTACTATGTATTTCTATCTATGAAGGCCATCATTAGAAAATAAGGCTTGTGTAATAGTGTGAACACAATTATTGTAAGAAGGCTTATAGAAGGTTCCACCTACTAGAAAGTTCCTTATGTAGAATGTTCTTAAGGGATATAAAGTACTATATGAAGATTTAGAATAATTGTAAAAGATGTCTTGGAAATTGTTTGTAACATGAGCTCTTATATATTGGAGGTTTCCCCCTCAAAGAGGCAAGTGAACATTTCTTCCATATCAATAAAGGTATAATGTTCTAGTTCATATTGTTCGTTTCTCTTGCAATTCTATTTCTTTTTGTAATATATTTGAGTAATATCTATAATCCTTCTTTGAATATTTATATTTGGCACATCAAAAGTGATATTAGAGCACATTCAAATAACTTTATTTTTTTTCAGGCTAGAGATTTGTTCTAGTGTCTATAAATAACACAAAGATATATCCTTATGCAGGTAAATGTGTTGTCAAGTAAGAATACACATAGGAAAGATAGGAGGTTTCACCTAGTTAAAAACCCTTATTGGAACCCCTTCGAATAGGACGACTTTAGACAACACCTATATACAAAATTCACTTCCACATACCATAAAGTATATCATAAGTCGTGTATGTGTCCTAAAACTCTCCTTAGATAAGTTGCTTGACCGCCTAAATGCTATAGTGGCACCGAGAGCAACATTCGAGAATATTTCTCTCTTGTACTTGGGTAATCGTGTACTAGAACTAAGGGTAATGTTGAACCTCCTTAATTAGATCCTTTAGATATTGGGATGAGTACTATTGTTGGACCCCAGAAGTATGTTAGAGAGATATAGCATAGGGCATACTCTTGTCCTTAGGACCCTTGAATCCCTACTCCTTTTTATCAATCTAGAAAATTTCTAAAACAAGGGACCATGTTGAAATTTTAAACATTCAAGTCACTGAAAACCTTGCTTCTTATTTCCAATTTATGAATTCCCTACATAATATTAATTATTAATAATTTGAGCATTCTATTAGTGCAACATTCTTTAGAAAAAAGTATAACTCCATAGGATTTTAAGGAAAAAGAGGAGTATAAATGGTCCCACTAGAACCCTTATTTAAGGCGTATATTAATAGAATCCTCATTTCATGCTAATCGCAGTGGTTCCCCTCTTCCATAAGCCTTTTTTTGTGGACCTAATTGCCCCATTATCGACTGCTTAACTCAATAGAATCATTTTGTCGCATTGATCATGGTGGTACCCCTCTTTCATATGCCTTTTCTTATGGACCCACTTTCCCCATTATTGACTACCTATCTCATCCACTCCAGAAAGATGCATTGATTACATTCATATGAATCTCCATTAAGTTCTATTTTTTTGTGGACCCACTATCCCCATTACACCAGACCCGTATCCCTATCCCCACCCTCCAATCACCTCTTTTCTTGTTCACCCCATTTTGATGGCTACTAGTCCCTGAAGTACTAATGAAATTATCTATTGTAGACTATTAGTAAATAGGGTTTGGGTTTGCTATGTGACTTTAATTATTGAATTTATGAGCATGAAGACGAAGTGGATTGTGAGGAACAATGAGTGGTGGAATAAAATTAGTTGGAGTTAGATCAATTATATATTTTATCCAAATAGGATCAATATTGTCCAATGTAGGAGGAAATGGAACCCTCCTAGGAATAAGTGCCTGAGCTTCCTGAATTGTTCCATGCTTCTTCATTTGTTAAATATGGTATTAGAGTTCTAAATCATTTCAAGAATGTAAGTTCTTGAAGTACCTCATGGTTTTGTTACGTTACAATGCGGTATCATGGAAGAAATTTGTTGTGGTGTGATTTGGTGAGAAGTTGGGTACGTCATAAATTGGTATCAGAGCGAAGGTTATATCACCAAACTTGTATGGGAGGATATTAGTGATTTTTTTTTAAAATGAAATCCTATGTATACTGGTCATGGAGTGTTGAATGGGCGAGTGTAGGATTGCGATATACCATGCAAAGCATAGTGCAAATATTTCATGCTAGCCCCATGTAAATTTTCCTTAAAAATTTAAATAAAACCATTAATGGCCCATATTAGTTTTGAATTTGAAATTGATACTTCAGATTCACCATGGATGTGGTAAATAAATTCCAAGTTAATTTTTTTTTTCGAATAAATATTGTCAAGTTTGTCGAAAAAGATGTTTTCATAAGAATGTTGAAAAGGATTTTTCTAAGAGCATCGAAAGAACTTTTTTTAAGACCACTGAAAGAAATTGTTCTCGGACTGTCAAAACTACTTTTTCTAAGATTGTCAAAAAAACTCTTTCTAAAACCATCGAAAGAACTTTTTCTCAAACCACTGAAATTTTTTTTTGTAAGTTTTTTGTGTGATGTTTTCGTAATCCACTGAAGAAACATTATTCTAGAAACCCACAAAGCAATCGACATTGCTAATATTTTTAGGTTTCTTGGCATTCCAAAGATGATCATATCATATCAGGATGCCAAGTTCACTTCACGATTTTCGAAATATTTGTTCACAGGTTTTGGGACTCAATTAACATTTAACACAACTTACCATCCCCAAATTGATGGAAAAATAGAGAGGGTGAAATGGGTGTTAGAGGACATGCTGAGAATGTATGCAATCCATCAACTAGGAAGTGGGAAGACTACTTACCCTTAGTAGAAGTTTCCTACAACAATGGCTATCAAGAGTCATTAAAGATGATCCCTTTTGAGGCATTATATGGTAGAAAGTGTAACATCCCAATTAGCTAGGATAATATGATAGACCATATCACTCTTGGACCAGACATGCTAGAGGAAACAAAACTAGAAATAAAAAACATAAAACAAAATTTGAAATTCGCTCAAGACAGGAAGAAACGTTATGCAGACAAGAACATAACTCAAAAGGAGTTCAAAGTGGGAGAACATGTGTATCTCTAGATCAAACCTAAGAGAATCTCCCTAAGAATGGGATATTGTTAGAAATTGGCACCACGATATTTTGGACCATTTGAAACTCTTGAGAGAGTGGGACCAGTAGCCTACAGGATAGCCTTACCTCCCACAGTGAAAACACACAATGTTTTCCATGTATATTTGCTTAAGAAATATGTTCATGATACTGATAATGTAATTGATTGATCTGTGATCCAGGTGGAACCCAAGGGAGAATTCCAACTTGAGCCTGAATGCATAATAGACAAGAAAGAAACCCTTCTTTGGAACCGAGCCATAGTGTAGGTCAAGGTGTGGTGGAAACATTTTGGAGCAGATGAGGCCACTTGCGAGCTAGAGGATGCCATGAGAAAGACATAGCCATTTTTGTTCACTGCTGTAAATAGTATTTACATTGGAAAGTAGAACATTAAGGATTGTATTCCTTTAATGGGGAGGGGAATATAACAAACTGTTTTCCCTAGTATGTAAATCTATGTCTAAATGTCTCCATGATTTATGGCTCGTATGCTTAATGTTTTGGACCATGATGAAAAATTAAAGGAATAAAATGAATTTTGATGATAATGAAAATAAATTGTTGATGGGTGGAGAACTTACATAGAAAATGATGCCATGAGAGGGATATGTTGATAAAATTTTCTTTCCAATTTAATGTTTAAGAAAAAAAAAACCCAGATTGCCCATTTTCCCAGAATTCAGTCAATGAAGAAAGTTGGTAGTTGAACTACCATCTTCCCACAATTATGGGAAAGAATGAGGAGTTGTACTGGAAATGCCTTGCTTTTGAAGCATGGGAAGAAAAATACCTACCTAGAGACTTCCCAACCGACCTCGAATTTGGGGAAAAACAGACCCACAAAATTTGATCGGTCATAGAGTGGGATCAGATCCACAAAATGGAGAGAAAAATGTTCAGAAAAAATCCTCTCTGGTTGATGGAAAACAAAGGGAAGTCAATTTTCTTTATGTTATGGTTAATAAAATAGCAAGTAAGAGTCTCTAAACCAAGATGATAAACAAGGATGCAAAGTTTGGGTATTTAGCTGTGCAAACTAACTGTTGTGACTCTCTGAGTCAAGAGAAGGCCCCCTTGATTGGTGGAATTGGAGATATATCTTGCTAATTTGTATTGAGAAAGAATAATAACTTTCATATTTATACCTATGTTATTGAGTGATAATTTTCCCTCATGGAATCATCTTCTGGATTGAGGGTGGCCAACTGCAAAGATATATAAAAGATAGTTGTGCCTCTGGTTGGGTGGAAAGAGGCTCACCAATCATTAGTTTCCAATCCATATGAAACTATCAGATAACTGTTTCATTATTTTTCATATCCCATGATAAGTTTCCTGGTGCTATAGAAGTGATATTTTATATTTATGAATAATTTTTTATTTTTAGTGAAATTGTTACTCTGCTGATTGTAAAATATGAAATAAATATTGGAAAATATATTCTATTGGTAACTCTTCCCAAATTTACTATTTATTGTCTTAAAAATTGTGAAGGAGTTATTTCC
>JZKD02S1675338.1:114722-138845 GCA_000966675.3 Picea glauca | reverse complement strand
TTTTTTTTTTAATAAATAACGTGTTAAGTCTACTAGTCATATGAATTTGTACTATACATAGGTCAATTCTGCAATCTCGAAGAGATCTCTATTAGTGTATTTTTTTTCTTTTTAATTTATTTATGCTTAGTATTAATACTCCTTTCTCTCAACATTCTAATAATGTTAAATACCACCGAAGTATCATGCACCGAGAGATGGAAAGGTCAAGGTGCGTGTGATATATATATATATATATATATATAATCGTGTTATTAAATCCCAGAGGATTATCGGGTACCAAGAGGTTGAGGATGGAAGGTATGCATGGTTAGTGGTATACCCACGAGAATACATTATATTATTATTAAACCGACTATGATATCAGAAACCGAGAGCTTGAATATTGAAGGTGTGTACGATAAGTGAGAGATCTAGGGGTTGGTACAAGAATAATGTAAAATAATATATTAAACTCAGGTGCATTATTAATTAAAATATTATTATTAATTCCTTAGCAGAATACCAAAGCTTGGAAAAGGTAAGAATGTAGGTTTGGAAATTAATACACCTCGGGTAAAGTAAAATCTCAGTATTTATGGGGCCGATGAAATAGATTAAGTCAAAAATGTCATTACATGGGATATTGAATTTAATGAGGATTAATTAAAAATAATGTGGATTAAATAAATAAAATCTTAAGGAGTGGGATTTTAATTTAATGTTGTTTATATTAACTTAATAATATTATATGGTGTGGAGAGTGCCAATCCGCATGTGCCACGTTTTAAACTAGGTGGTGGGTCCCAATTTCGGCCATGAGTCCAGGGTATTAGTTGGACTACCGACATATCGTTGAACAAGAGTTTTTTGATGTGGTGGTGTCAGAATGGTTGATACCCGGTATCCCGATATCGACATTTCAGGTATCAACATAATGTAAGTTAGATGGTGTTAAGTGCGGAGGAGACAAGGGTTGATAGGTCGAGGGCCTTGGTGGGTGGTTTACCACGTGGGTGTCATTTAATTAGCCACTTCAACATCCATGTATGCATCAAGTGGGTCACATGGATTCCACGTGGGTGTGATGTGGATGCCACATGGGTGCTATATGGATGCCACATGGGTGCCCCATGGGTTCCATGTGGGCATGAGAGGGCTTTGGCAATAAGTCCTAAAAATTTAGGAGGCCATAACTTTTGATCCAAATCTTGGATTTGGCCTTGGTTATAGACGTTGTAAAACTCCTAACAAGCATAAGACGTTGGTGCTCTCGATAAGAGGATTTTAGATGGATATGGAAAATAATAATTTGTATACTCCGCCTATTTAAGAGAACCAGGGGAGGGTAGGCTACATATTTCTTGGAAGAAGTCAAAGAAATATTTTTATCAATAGTAGCTTTCAGAGCACTACTATGACAAGAATATGTAGAAGTTCTTTGAACTCAAGTTGGGAAACATGAATATGAAAATAATTTCTTGAACTATTGAGGTATGTGAGATTTATTAAGGACGAGAAGGTGAAATTTTAGAGGTTTTTAAGTGGAATAACACATTTTTACAAATAAAAAAATCAATTTTATGAACCCAAGACTATGGTAGAGATCATTAGAAAGGCCAAGTACCTGTATGAGAACATGAAAGGAAAATAAATTTTTAGAAATATTGGAAGGGTAATAAGAAGGAAAAATAAGATTAAAGAAAGGGATTCAAAACTCCTTTTAAGAGAAATATTGCTAAAAGATATAAGAAAAATCAACATGCTTAGGATGAATCCAACTTGACAAACCCGTTGGGGAAAAGAGGAAGACCACAAGTCAAATGTTGGGGATGTAAAGAAGATCACATGTACACATATTTCTGTCATAGAGATAAAAAAAAAAAGGATATTGAAAAAATTAAAGAGGCTACCATAGTGGAAGACACGAGCAAAAATATTCCAGGGATATATGCATCCATGGAAGATCAACACGAAGAGCATCGACCCCATATGATTGAAGTGTAAGGTAAGATTATAAATAAACCTATTTGTATTTTGATTAATTCAGGAGGAGGCCATAGTTACATTTATCCTAAATTAATGGACATATTCATTTAAATAAAAGTAAGCTTGAAAGATCATGTTTGGTTTGGCTAGCCACTAGAACCAAAAGAAGGATCATTAATACCATCATAAGGTATCCAATAGATATGAATGGAGTGAATACCAATGTTGATCGTAATATAATACCATTGAGATCTTATGGTATTCTAATTGGAATGGATTCGTAGGAAAATAATCATTCTATCCTATATTTCCATAACAAGACCTTTACATGTCTTATTATGAAGGAAAGTTTGTCATTGTGCAAGAAATTCCAAGACCCATTTCTATAAGGGATATTTCATCCTTACAACTGAAGAGATGTTTCTGGAAAGGATGTCATTGTATGCAAATTATGTGGAGGAGCTAGACAAGAGAAAGGGGACAAGTCTTGAATATTTTATAGTGTTCCAAGAGTTTGGGGATGTATTTTAAGAAATACCGAGTTTTCCATCAAAGAGGGAGATATATCTATTTACTTAGTGCTTGAAGATTCCCAAGTCTCAAGAATCTTCATAGAATGAGCACAATATAATTAAAGTAATTAAAAATGTAGTTAGAAGAGTTGTTGAAGAAATGGTACATACACCCAAGTGTCTCACCTTGGGGAGGCCAAGTACTTTTTTTGAAGAATAAGTCCATGGAATATTGAGTCTCTGCATTAAATTTAGATATTTGAATAAACATGTTGTTAAGAATCAATATCCTCTACCCATAATTTGTTAATGCTAAGAGGGGGGTGAATCTGTAGCAAGTACAATTTCAAACACTTTTTCAACTTATACTTCAACTAGATTATATTTTTTATTTATATCCAATGAGAAATGAAGAATATTCAATGAAAAATGAAGAATAGTAGAAGATATACACCAATATACTATGCGCCATATATGAGAAGTAATCATAAGTTGTTGTTCAAGGGAAGTAATGACTTCCAAGGGAAGATAACTCTTCCAAGTTCCAAGGAGGGTCGACCTCCAATTAAGGGAGGCTACAACTTCCAATTTCAAGGGAGGGTTAAACCCTCTATCCTTTCCCCTTCCTTCCACCCAAGAATATACAAAAGATAATGGAGCTTTAGATTAACATATCATTGATAATATAATCACTAAAACATAACCATTACAAAAAACCTGAACCAGATGCCAAGAGATGTTTCTACAACCTGTTTCAACCTTTTTCCTTGACTTTACCAGTTCCTTGCTTGACAGAGGCTATGCAACCCACCAGTGCCTTGTGGGACACTTAGTGTGAAACTAGCAAGGACCCTCCATATTAGGGTTTTTCCAGAAGTCCTCCTCACATCGATACCTTTTCCCTTCCTTACTCATGCATCTTCGACTGAGGCTTCCTCTGTACAATTCTGCTCCTAATTTTTTTATTCTTGGATGGTTAAAATGTGATGTCTTAAATGTGTATTTGTACTTGTTATACCACTTTATTTTGTCATTAGGGATGACCTATCACTTTATTATTTTGTAATATTTTTCTTTAACTATCTACAGTGTGGACCTATACTTTCTTCTTCGATGCACATTGTTATCTTCAAAAAATCATTTATCCTCAACTATGAGGATCCATGTGATGTGCCGCCTACCACCAGAAACGACATGACATATAATATTCATCCATGGGTGCTGTATCTACATGTGTAGTTTCCTTCATGTCCAAATTCATTAATAAAATTTCGAGTCCAAAAAAATGACTAGGGTTGACATCAATGACAACAACCAATCTTCCAACAATATCCCCCTTTGGCATTGATGGAAACACTGATGCTCTCCCTATCCTCATGCTCTTGGTTTCTCTACCCCTTTGACATTAATGGAAAAGGGTGGGGATACTCCCCCTGAGTTCAATGAAAAAAGGAAACTCTCTTCTTTGGGGTTGCTCCCCCTAAACATATGGCACTTAATAGTACTTCATTTTTCTTTCCGGTCTTTTGGTCTTTTTCTTCTCTCAATCTCTTTTGCGTGTCTTCGATATTCTTTCTCTTCTCCTTTTCTAGGATGTCTATGTTACTTGGTCTTCTTGTATCAGTTGCAACCAATCTTCTTGAATCTTCTTCTCGGTTTTTTCATCTCCATGAGTCAAACATGAAAGTGTATAATTGATAACAAATTTTACTAAAACTAAGGATATTATGCTTCAGATATTCAACCAAAGGACATTTTTTTCTTGTACATGTTCACTTCCAAACTCTACTACACCTTTACCAAGTATTTTGGAAGATAAGTCATCTCCAAATGCAATGTTTCCTCCCTTTCTATTCAAGATGATGATTTTATTTTGATCCCCATTCATATGTGATTTCTATGTACCATTCATCTTCTTCTTTACATTATTTAGTAGTCAATGCTATTCGACAATCTTCATTGTTTGGAATATCTTTCCTTCTCCATATTGTGGTTGGCATAGGGACATTTGGAATGGGAGTATATTCATTCATCTATCTGCAGTTTCGTGCTTTGTGACCAAGATTATTAGATTTGTAGCATAAGATATTTTGTTCCATCAATGGATGAAATGGATTATAACTTCTGTTCATAAATCCATGAACCTTTCCATATCTACTATTTACACCATTCATGTTTTCTTTCATAGTTGCTCCTTTCATTGATTCTGCAAGTAATCGCCTTGTGTCCAAAATTTCTGCAAGTATAACAATGACCAAGAAATAAATTTTTATACCTGGGACTAAGTGATATTCTTTGTGGTGTATTCCATCTGGGTTCATGCATTAATTGATCATAATATTCTCTTCTGTAGTTTCCTTCATAGTGATTGAAGCTTCATTGATTTTTGAAGGTAGGATGTCTTCTTGGATAGTCATCTCTTTTGTAATTATTTCTCTTTTCTGGAAACCTAATCCACTTCTCATGCGCGCATGTTTTTCACATGTTTAGGTTTAGGGTTTTGGCAAGAGAATGTAATGGATGGTAAGATGAAAATATGTATAATTAGGTACCTACAAGGTCTAGGTAGGGGTTTGATTATTCTTGGTTGGGAGTTCTATTTTTTTGAGGTTTGGAGTTTGATGTCATGTTGATTGTCACGCTGTCATACTGGTACTTTGATCTAAGTTTGTAAGATTTTGAGTCGAGGAGACAGAAAAAGGTAGATCTTGAGGGTTGGATCGTAGACTGAGGATCTTGGTGTGATCTAGTCTGCCTCATTGTAAGATCTCAACCTGTTTCGATGGAGACTTGTAAGGAGCGAGGCGTTGTAGTGTTGGAACTAGAATAATAAAAGAGAAGAATAGCCAAATCTTTGTGGATGTATCCTAGGAGGGGTGAACTATGGTAGACCATGTGTTATGTGACTATGTTATGTATATTCTTTGGTGTTGATGATTATATGTTATATAAATGAATGAATGAATTAGTTAGATCTAATATTTTACATGCATGGGTAAGAATGACAACACAATAAATCTAGATGTATGAGCTAGTAAATGAATGAGGATCATAGAGGGTGAAATCATAGATCCCCACTCATTCCCAGACTTCAATCATTTGATCGTTGTAGCCACCCATAATAAATATCTCGGGTGAGACTGCGCAACGCATCTTTTGTGTTGTGTTGCCTTCTGGTTTACAAGGAGGGCCGATAGTTTTAAGGAGGGTTTTGTTGGAAAACAAGTGGACCTGAACCCGGGTCAACCTAAGAATGATAGCCAAGATGAAGTAGAACCAAAAAATGGTTCTGTTTCTGATTGGAACAAAAAGGGATTGAGTGAATGAGATATGTTGAAGAGTCGTGAAGATCTGGTGACACAATGATAAAAGAATGAGAACATAAAAGGGGATTTTGAGACTATGGAACCCAATGAAGGAAGAGATTAAGAGCTGGTTGAAAACATAGGAGCTGGAATTTGTGCAAAAATATTAAAAAAACCCAAATTTAACACCATGCAAATATTTGGACAAGTACATATTCAACGACTTGCATGAGGTATTTTTTTTTGATTTCCTGCGTGTGTTGCAGCAGTGGATATTGAGGTTGAAAGACAACCACCCTGCAAATCAGATCCGAAAGATATAATGGAATCCTGTTGAGATCGCGCAGTTACAACAAGTTGACAATAATTTTACGTGTGCAACAGATTTCTGGTTAGATAACATTATTGCAGGATCTATCACAAAATTTGCAGTAGATACTGCGAAGTCTTACAACGCAGTAGAGAAAGAGTTCCTAAAGGGACCTCGAGATAGGTATATCATATCGTTGTAAACTTCCATGAAGATGTTACTATATAACAAAGGTGTAATGACAATGGCCTCAAACAACTAAACTTCCTTGTGTGCATGGGGGAAGGGGCAAAGCACTGAAAAGAGAAGGAGAAATGGAGGAAGAGATGGATAAAGGAAAGAAGGAGGATGCCTTGGATCTAATCATGATGTAGGAAGACTAGATTAAGCAGATCATGGAAACAACTGGAAGAATGTGCAACGAAGTACCCTACCAATATAAGATGAACAATAAGAAAAGACCCATAGTCATGAGAGAAGGATTGTAAAGTGATGAAGAAGAGGTAGAAGATCTTTGGGATGTGGAGCAGATTAAGGAAATCCTGCACACGACATATGAAAGGAAGACAAGAGGTCGAAGAGAAGAAATCAGAGGTAGAAATCCTATCCATATCAATGTCAGTGTGGAACCCATAAAATCATGTGTGACCAATACACCATAAAGAACACCACCATTTAGGAAACTAAATTTCAGTGAAGAAATGGAGCAAGAAGTACATATACAAAGGGAGAAACATCTAGGGGAGCCAGTTCAGGAAGAATTATTCAAGGATCTACACCTCGTGGAGGTAGTAGTTCATCATTCAGGATGGTAGGACATGATTCCACCATCAGGTTACCAAAATTCAAGGGAGAGGCATTAGAGGACCCTAAGAAGCACTTGTTCATCTATGAAAAGATCCGGGAAGCGAAGAAGATCACAGATGAGAATACCAAACTTGCAGAGTTAGCCATTACACTAAGAGACCGTGCACTGGATTGGTACATGAGATTAGTTGCAAACAATCCACCAGGAACAACTAGAATGATGGTGGATATCAAGAAGTTGCTCATAAATGAATTCAGAATCCTAACTTAGAGGATCAATACATGAATGAGATGATAGAGATCAGGAAGAAACCAGGAGAATCTGCGTGGGATATTGACCAGAGATTCAAACGATTAAAGGGAAAGCTGAAGTATGTCAAGACAGACATGCATCATAGGCATCTGTTTGTCAATTCACTACTACTACATTTGAAATACTCCTTGAGACATCATAAGTTTTAGACCCAGGTAAAGGCTCTACAATAATCCTTGCAACTAGAAGAGAACCAATATCATAAGACATATACAACAATAGAGGATCTCAAGGAATACCTAAATACTCTAACATTTCAATTAAACTAGTACAAGAATAAGGAAAAAAGGGAAGTTGTTTAGTGTACCACATGTAGGACAAAAGGACACCACAAGAAGGAATTCCCAACATTCGTACAGTACATGGAAACGAGACTGCCAAACCCTTTGTCAACATGAGGACTATGGTGTGAGATTTGGAAGAAAAAGTGGAATGATCCATATCACTATCCAATGATGTAGAAATAACAGAAAGTGTCGAAGAGCTCATATTGAAAATTTTGCAAGTCAATAGGTGATGATGACAAAGATTGTAGGACAATGGAGCTAATGAGGGAAAGAACATCAGACACCTATAGGTTATAGGGAAAGATTCACCATAGTTTAACCAAGTACTAGCCCCATATAACATTGCACCACAACAATATAACACTGGGAAGTCGTAGTACAATACCGTGCAACCACAATATAATCCCACGCAGTATAACTAGGTGCCATAGTACAACTCACCACGAGGAGATCGAGCTAGCTACAGAGGTAGGGGACTAGGTAGAGGAGGCTTTGAAAGAGGTAGAGGACGGTGGTATGCCATAACTTTCAACAACTAGGATATTATGCAAGATAATTTCCACTTCCATCTGCAACATGTATGTATTATCGTGCATCCGACCATGACACAGAAGATTGTCTGACACTATTGGGGAAGATTCAGTAAAAGATAAATTAGAACAATCAAAATGTTCAATGGATTTCTACAGAAGAAAGTGATGATGGAACAAATATCAACATAGTTACATGCGGAGGAGCTAAGACAGGAGATGATGCAATATGATAAGATCCAACATAACACCAATGGGTAAAGAAGAATGCTGAGCCACATAAGCAGTTTGATGCGTAGAGAGAAAATGAGATATTCAAGAAATCCAGGAAAACATTGTTGAAGCCAAACATTGCATCGACATCAACTACACAACATACTCTGGACGTACCAACGTACGAGATTCCTTCATCGCTAGATCACACTAATGAAGCACAACCCATAAGACAAGTAAGTACCATAAAGGATTTTCTGCAATCATGTGTTAAACTACTAAATGATCCATCATATGTTAAAGTGTTACAAAATATGTTAGAAAGATGTAGCACAGATGTAGAGGGAAAGCTGGAACAAAAAATAGTTAACCATCGACATAGGAGGAGAAGGACAAGTAGAGAATTCAGACTGAATGCCAACATTGGAGATTTCAACATGGGGGATATTATACTAGATTTAGGCTCTGAAGTGAATGTACTACCAAATAAGAGATGGAAATGTATGGGAGAGCCCACATTAGGATATTCATATATTCAGTTGAAACTAGAAAATCAACACAGGGTTCTACCAATTGGGAGGCTAAAGGGTGTGACAATAGATCTGGATGGAGTGCACACTAAAGCCTATTTCAAAGTAATATAAATAGTGGATGACACAACACCTTATCTGGCATTGATTGGCTTGTATTGGGAATTTGATAATCATTCCATAATAAATTTGAATATGAGGAAGATGACATTTGATTCAGGAGAGTACAGAGCCATTGTGCCATTAGATCCATTAGAAGGAGAAAGGTTTGCAGAACCCACTTGTTTAGACCTTGATGAAATTAACTAGTTATACAGAACCACCGCGCGAGAAGAAGATTATGTGAATCCAAATGAAAATGGGGTACTCAGTTGGAGAAGTATCATGTCATGCGTGTCAGACTCAGATACAGGGTTGGATAATTGGCAACAAAGATGACACGAAGTCTCTACAAGAAGGTGCACAAGAATAGATCATGCGGTAAGATGGGTAGGTACAGAGATAAGAGAACCTCCCAACTTTCATGGGGTAAATGGCTTAGAATAATTTCTAACAAGATATGAAGATGAAGTGTTAGAAAATTAGAGGCTGTTATCCCTGGATATAGCACTCGAGGAAACACTTGCAAGATGGTGGGGTGTGCACAAAGAGACAGTCAAGGATTGGTACCAATGTAAACAATTATTATGCGTCAGATTTGGCGCAGAACATGGAAGCAACAAACTGTAGAGATATGATGGATAGGGGACACCAAAATAACACTTGGAGAAGTGTAGAACACTATGGAGAATGACACCACCAGAAGAATGGTCTCATCACTTCATTCACACATTGGAAGGCATTCTAACAAACTGGTATCTAGACCATGAACTGCACAAAGGCATTGCATAATGGACATTGTTACAACATTATTTTATAGTCACTTACTCATTTGAACATGAGAACCCCAACATAGATTCAACACTCAAACATATCAGAGGGTTAATATTCATTCAAGCACGATAGGTTGAACTCATAACATAGTATCAACATCAGAACACATAGATAATGAAAGAACTATTGTCATGCTACCATGTGCAGGAAGAAGCCCCAGGTGAAGATGACCCATGCAACATTCATATTACAAAATTTGAAGGTGAAAGAGGGGTGGAAGGTCCACCTTTGGAATCATAAGTGTTTTCTACACCGATCAAGGTGAAGAAAGTCAACATTGGGACAACTGAGAATCCCAAAATGGCCAGCATTGGAAACTACTGGGATGAGAAAATAGTAGAAAGCATAACAAAGTTACTGCGTGAGTATAATGACATATTCCCAACAACCTTTACAGAGATGAAAGGCATAACAACAAAGCTAGGAGAGATGAGGTAACCTCTCAAATATGAGGCTAGATCAACCATACAATGACCATATACACTGAACCCAATATATAAGAAAAAAGTAAAAGCAGAAATTGACAGAATGTTGAAGGTTGGAATCATAGAACCGGTGGAGGAATCTGAATGGGTAAGCCTTTTTAGATCAGGAGAAGAAGCAGAGAGGGATAATGATATGTGTCGACCTAAGGAAGCTGAATGATGCTTTCCTACATGACCCTTTCCCTACCCCTTTTATAATGAGGTATTAGAGAATGTAGGAGGCTAGGAAGCATACTCATTCACAGATGGATTCTCAAGCTACCATCAAATCAAGATAGCCCCAGAAGATAAGTACAAGAACACTTTTTCCATAGAATGGTGATCCTACCAGTACATAGTCATGCCTTTAGGATTGAATAATGCACCAACAATAGTATCAAGAGTATTCATAGCTGCATTCAAAGAATTCATCCACCGATTTTTAGAGGTATATATGGATGATTGGACAGTCTACAATCTGTTGAAAGACCATGCAGAGGTATTAAGGATGATGTTGGAAAGATGCAGTAAGTGTCAGATGTCATTAAATATCAAGAAGTGCATCTTTGGGACACCTTTTGGGATATTATTGGGCCATATAGTGTGCAAACAAGGCTTGCTAGTATATCCTTCCAAGATCGCAGTGATTATCAATTTACCACCACCAAAATCAGTATGTCAGTTGAGAGAAACATTAGGACACATAGACTATTACAAGAAATTCATAAAAGGGGATGCGCAAATCACTGCGTCGATGGAGAAATTGTTGAGGAAAGATAGTAAATTTTAGTGGAATGAGGACTGTCAACAAGGATTGGACACTATAAAAGAGAATATGGTAACAACACCAATACTAGTATTCCCTGATTGGGAAAAGACATTTCATGTGCATGTAGATGCATCATCGATAGCACTTGGATCTATTCTGGCACAACTAGGATGTGGAGAGTTAGACCATCCTATAGCATTTGTGAGTAGAAAATTGTTAGATTCAAAGAAGAACTACATCACTACAGAAAGAGAAGGCTTATCAATGGTATATGCACTGCAGAAGTTCAAACACTGTCTACTTGGGAAACACTTTAAAATGTTCCTAGATCATTCTGCCCTTAAATACCTAGTCAATAAGCTAGTGTTGGGGGAGAGAATTTGTAGATGGTTACTATTTTTTTAGGAATATGAATTTAAAGTGATAGTCAAACCAGGGAACTTGAATGTAGAACCTGACCACCTGTCAAGGATCACTAATGGAGAGGAACCTAGGAATTTAGAGGAAAACTTCCCTCATGCATAGTTATTTTTAGTCCAAGTTGTTTATTAATAATTTGTTGACATCATTCAATACTTGAGTACAGGGACCGCACCACAAGAATTCAACACTGCACATAGGAAAATTCTAGTAGTCAGAGTTGCAAACTATCAATTGATTACAGGACACTTATACAGGATGGGTGTAGACAACAACTTGAGAAGATGTGTACTAGAACATGAAAGGCCTAGGATTTTAGCAGAGGCCCATAAGGGAATTGCTAGAGAACATTATGCAGGAAAAGTTACCGCAAATAAGGTATTGCACGCAGGACTATGGTGGTCGACCATCCTTAGAGATGTAAAGTACTACTGCTAGAGATGTGATGTATGTCAAAAAGTTGGAAAACCTAATAAACAATATGAGATGCCCCTAAGACCACACGTAACCTTGAAAGTATTTGACAAATGGGAAATACATTTTTTGGGACCAATGAATCCACCAACAAAGAGGTCAAGAGCAAGGTATATCATTGCTATGACAGAGTACTTAACAAGATGGGAAGAAGCAACATCGGTAAAATATTGCAGCACAAAGACATCAACACACTTCTTGTTTGAGCAAATGATCACTATATTTGGATGCCCAAGGATTTTGATGAGTGACCAAGGCACTCACTTCATCATTAGTACTATCAAGGCTATGAATGAGGAGTTTGAATTCTATCATAAAAAGAGTACACCATATCACCCTGAGGAAAATGGAACAGTGGAATCCTTTAATAAGATCCTAGAGAATGCACTAACAAAAATATGCAATGTCAACATGGATGATTGGGACTTGAAGATAACAACAGTATTATGGGCATACAAGACTACATGAAAAACGTTGACAGGGCACACAACATTCAGGTTGGTGTATGGACAAGAATTAGTGGTGCCATTAGAATTTTTGGTACCTAGTCTGTATGTATCAACAATCACTAACATGACAAAACAAGGCACAGTACAAGAAAGGATAAGTCAACTGATATTGATGGAAGAAGATAGGATTCTAGCAGGATTTCACCAAGAAGTACATAAAGCAAGGGACAAATCTTGGCATGACAGACATATTAAAAGGAAGAGTTTCAAGGAAGGAGACATAGTCTTGGTGTATGACAGTAAGTTTCTTCAGTACCCAGGAAAATTCAGAATGCATTGGCTGGGACCAGATGAAGTGAAGATTGTCATAGATGGGGGAGATGTACAGTTGAAATATTTAGGAGGTACATAACTCAGAGGAATTATTAATGGGAGTTGACTGAAGCTGTCTAGGGAAAGTCGACCTCCTAGTACTTAGACAACACCGCACAGTAAAAATATAGGTAAAAAAAAAATCCATAAAAAACAAAAAAGGATGAAAATAGAAACAATTCAACGCACATGCATGGCCTCAACAGAATAGAACTAGGTAGACAAAACATGCCACTGCAAGAAAACCAGGGTTTGAAAACATGACACAGAGAAGAGAAAGTAACGGGTAAAAAGGTATCGTGCACATGAAACATAATGAAAAGGGGAAAAAGTGACAAGTATCAGTGTGACACAACTCTCATTTCCCTGTCCCGCTATAAAGTCGAAAAGAGGGGGAAAACCAACCCATTCTGTTTTTTTTTCTAAGGAGAAATATGCCAAGTTGAGAGGAAGAGAGATAGAGTGTGGAATTTCACTACCATCCATTGCATTGAGAGCTTGTAGTTCGAATTTAACCACCATTTTACCACCGCGGGTTGGAGCACCAAGAAAAACTAGACAAAGCACACATAGTAGCACATGGGGGCCACACGATGGAACCAATGAGATTCCCATAGTGGTGGATGTTGAAAAAATCCACATAATGGAGTACGAGAAAAGCACATTACATGTGGAGGAGGAGAAATAACCCGCATAAAAGATCGAGCTGCAGGTAGAGGAAGTCAAACAGATGGAATCTGACATGTCCATGGAAAAGGGTTGCAAGAAGCAGAACGGATGATGGATTCCATGTAGCAGGGCCTGGAGCCCGAACCAGAGCAGGAAATGGAGCAAGAGGGTGGAGTATCATCCCCACAAGGGAAAAATAAGTTGAGAGAAGAAAGAAGTACATAGGGCATGCAACACACTCAGGCAGAGCTAAGTATAGCAATGCTACCAAAAATTCCCAATGAAGTGAAAAATGGGGATAACATGGTAGGAGGAGTTGACGACCTTAAATACTATTAACATGATGTCTAGGATGCCAAAACGTTCCTATATTTGGAAGTGCAGAGGTACCTATAGAGCAGGGGAGAGGGCCCATTATGTGCACCATTGTCGGAGCCTGCACTATGGATCCTGGGACTACACAACAAAAGTATCATGAACCTATTAGACATACTGCACTTCGAGCACAGGAAATACAAAAACGGATGTGTTAAAAAATTGCTAGCAATGGTACATGGAGGAATATTGTGGATGGGCAGGCCAGTATCGATCAATTTTTACCTCATCACACAGATTATAGGGCTACCCACAGATGGGGAGAAGCCAAAGCAATACCTAGAAGATGAGACTAAGGAAAAATCCATCTTTGATGAGATTAAAGAGAAGTATGGCGTAGAGAGGGGGAATAGAGGTATCAGGATTAATGACATCAATGATCCTGCGACGATATTTGCAACCAGATTGCTCAGTTTCAAATTAATGCGCAAGTGACGAAAAGAAAAAGTGCATGCAGGAGTAGTAGCAGTTGTGGCGCAGTGCGCAAAGGGTAGCTTGATGAGCTGGGGCCCATATCTACTCAACTCATTCCTTGAATATTGTAAGTATGTGGAAGAGTGTGGATCTGAGTTCCAATACTTGTGGTTACTTATCCTCATTGCACTTATGGGGTGGCATGAAACTACATATACGATATTCCTGATAGGGATAGGAAAATGTGGTGCAGCGCGCTACACATCATTGCGAAGCACAACAAATCCCAAGGTAAAGAAAGTCAAAATTGACATGTTCACATAGTACTTAACAAAGATTCATAAAAGTGGGGAAGATACATGCATGATCTCACCAGAAACTATCTAGGAGTATGGACAGATAGTGAATTTTCATGCATCACATCACAACTTGTGGTTATAGGAAAATAAGGACCCAACCAAGGAGTGGTTGCAGCTCAAGTACTATGTGACGACGTAGGACATCCACATGGAGGTCCATGAGTGGCCTAAGGACTGGAAAGTACTAGATATTCCAAGAGAAACGCCAATAGTACAAGTCCAAACGTAGGGTATCACATTCCCTGCACAATAGATAGGCAGGAATGGCGCTAGCCAGCAAAAGGAAACAACAATAGGTATAGTGGGGGAAAGAAGCTCAGTTCGAAAGAAGACTAGGACACAAAATAAGTCACAACATGGTCCTACATAGGGCCCACATGCTACAAAGCAAGCACCACGAGGACCGACAGAACATGTGAGTGTAGAGGAAGTGTAGATGGAGGCACAAGATGTAACGATGGACGAATAAGTTGAGAAGCATACCGACATGGATACACAGATTCCGGAAGCATATGAACAACTAGAGGCCCAAAGGAAGAGAACAACAGATAAAGTAAATGGCATCAGGAAGAAATAAAATGCACAAAAGAAACAAATGGAAACGTCACTGAAAGAAGATGACGTAGAGATCATAGCCACGACAGTAGAAGATCAACTGTTAGAAGTATGGGAAAATGCAGAAAACCATTGAGCTTTAATTTTGGAACAGGTACAGGAGGCAAAAGCCATGCTAGAACAATTGAGGATCAAGGTGGAACAACAACAAAAACGAAAATTGGTTCCAGTAAAAGAAGGAGCACCTGTCGGAGAGACAATACAAATCACAGTGCAAGGAAGTGATAAATTTATCATAACACTAGATATGTTTTTCATCAATGAGGAAACGACGTAGAAGTCCGTGAAGGATATCGAAATGCTATACTTGGTGTTGCCCAAGATACCAAAAAAGGAGATGTATAAGTTACAAGTTAGCGTCGCACAGGAGATTCATTCCAAAGAAAGTTCGGACGCGATGAATCTACAGATAACGCAGGAAGAAAATATGGTATTGAAGAAAGCCATCAACCAAGAAGGCAGAAGAAAGAGATAGTGAAACAAAAAGTGGACCAAATGGAGACCCATATAAACGCGGTCTTTCAAGCCATCTTAGATGACACAGTATCATATGAAGCATCTTTGAAGGAAAAGATAACAAAGATAGCCTATACTCTGCAACAATATAAAGAGAAGATCAAGGAAATGGAGGAGCAGGAAGTACATACAACTCCTCTAGAATTCTGAGCATAAAGAGAGAAAGACGTGACAACAACTACAAAAAACATTGCGCAAAACATACATAGAGTGGCAGAACTGTTGGAGAAGAGTCGCCAGCTATGGACCCATCTATTAGAATATGGGAACCTATAAGAGCTGTAAGAAAAGGAAGATAAATTACATGTAGTAATGGAATATGTCAAGCAGTGATAGAGGAAAATGTCATTGTCGGAGAAGATCAGAACGACCGCAGAAATGAAGAACCTTTAGGAAGAATAAAAAGCGGTGCATGCATAAAATATTGCATGACAGGCTCAGTTGGAGCCCCTATAGGAAAAGGCAGAACAATTGGTCATGGAAATCGATGTAGCAAAAGCATGCCTCAAATAGATAGGCCGGGAGGGGGGTGAGATCTTATGACCGCCAGTCACTGCACAGGTGGTCGAAGCTATGTCAACAAAGAGCAGTTAGGTTCAGGAGTAGTGCAAACGGATAATAGATATGTACGAAGCAATGGCACAAGAAGTGGAAGACACGGGAGTTAGGCAGTGACTCAGGATGAGTCACGATGTTAGAGTTGGGGGCTTGTTGGGGGCAGGCCAACATTGAGGTAAAAGCATGACGTGGAAGGAAGATGTGCATGTAGAAGAAGCAACACGTGTAAGGAATACAGGCATGCAAAAGAGGAAGGCATGCGAGGCACGCATGCAAGAAGACCTAGCTAGGATAGGGTGAGATTTTTGGTAAGAGAATTTAATGGTTAGTAAGACGAAAAATATGTATAAGTAGGTACCTAGGAGGTCTAGGTAGGGTGTTGATTATTATCAATTGGGAATTTTGTTGTTCTGAGGTTTGGAGTTGGATGTCATGTTGTCATACTGTTACTCTGATCTAAGTTTGTAAGTTGTTGAGCTGAGGAGAGGGAAGAAGGTATATCTTGAGGGGAGGAGATTGGTGTGATCTAGTCCACCTCATTGTAAGATATCGACCTGTTTTAATGGAGAGTTGTAAGGCGTGAGGCGCTGCAGTGTTGGAACTAGAATAATAAAAGAGCAGAATAGTCAAATATTTGTGGGCATATCCTAGGAGGGGTGAACCATAGTATACCATGCATTATGTGACTGCAAGTTATGTATATTCTTTGGTGTTTATGATTAGATGTTAGATAAATGAATGAATGAATTAATTAGATATAATATTTTACATGCATCAGTAAGAATGACAACATAATAAATCTAGATGTATGAGCTAGTAAATGAATGAATATCACAGAGGGTGCAATCAAAGATCCCCACTCATTCCCAGGCTGCAATCATCTGAGCATTGCATCCACCCATAAGAAATATCTTGGGTGAGACTGTATAGCGCATCCTGTGCACTATGTTGCCTTCTGGTTTACTAGGAGGGCCGATAGTTTTAAGGAGGGTGTTGTTGGAAACCAATTGGACCTGAACCTAGGTCAGCCCAATAATGATAGCCAATACAAAGTAGAACCAACAAGAATTCATTTTTAATATTTTTTACTTCTTCACAATTAAATCAAAAGAATTCACCTCTAATGACTTCTTTGATATGTGAGTTGTAACTTTCTTTGACTTCTTCTCCTTCTTTCTCTTTTGTTTCTTTCTTTTCATAAATATATTATAGCTTGTCCAAAATCTCTTTGGCTGATGCACATGATCCCACCTTAGTTTCTACTTAATCAACTAGTCTATCCAAGATGGAATCCATTTCCATTTTGTTTTTCCTTCTTGCTTCTTTATGGGTTGCAGTCTTTGGTTTCTTCATTGTTGTGTATCCTGAAAGAACTGAGAGCTAGCCATCCACCCCAAGAGATTTCAAGTAAGTTTCCATTCTATTACTCTAGTATTCAAAATTGCTTCCATCAAATGGTGGAATACCATTTGGAATTTTCCCTTCCATCATTGTTTAGGATCTTCCTTCTAGTGGTTAAAATGTATCGAAGGTAACCTGCTCTGATACCTATTGTTCATACTAAGAGGGGGGTGAATCAATATAAAGTACAATTTCAAATACTTTTTCAACTTATACTTCAACCATATTATATATTTAATTTATATCCAATAATCAATGAAGAATATTCAATGAAAAATGAAGAATAGTAGAAGAGATAGAACGATACACCATGCACCATATATGAGAAGTAATCATAATTTATTGTTCAAGGGAAGTAATGACTTTCAAGGGAAGATAACTCTTCCAAGTTCCAAGGAGGGTCAAACTCCAATTAAGGGAAGCTGCAACTTCCAATTTCAAGGGAGGGTTAAATCCTCTATCCTTGCCCCTTCGTTCCACCCAAGAATATACAAAAGACAATGAATCTTTACATTAACATATCATTGATAATATCATCACCAAAACATAACCATTACACAAAAACCTAAACCAGATGCCAAGAGATGTTGTTGCAACCTATTCTAAACTTTTTCATTGACTTTACCGATGCCTTGATTGATGGAGACTATGCAACCTATGAGTGCCTCACGGGACACTTAGTGTGAAACAAGTGAGGACCCCCCAGATTAGGGTTTTTCCAAAAATAATCCTCGCACTAGTACCTTTTCCCTTCCTTACTCCCGTAGCTCTGACTGAGGCTTCCTCCATACAACTCTGCTCCTTAAACTTATATTATCGGATGATTAAAATGAGATGTATTAAATGTGTATTTATAATTGTTATGACACTTTTTTTTTTCATTAGGGTTGACCTATCACTTTATTATTTTGTAATTATTTTCTTTAAATATGTTCAGGGCCAACTTGTACTTTCTTCTTCGATGCACATTGTCATCTTCGAAAAATAATTTCTCCTCAACCATGAGGATTGATGTGATGTGCCACCTACCACCATAAATGAAATGATCTATATTATCCATCCATGGGTGTTGAATATGCATGTGTAGTGTCTTTCATGTCCAAATTCGTTGATCAACTTTGGGGTCCAAAACCAATGACTAGGGTTGACATCAATGATAACAACCAATCTTCCAACATAATTGATGACCTCTTTGATCAACTAATAGGAGAAAATATTTTTTCAAAGGTATACTTAAGATTAGGATATCATTAGGTGATAAACAAGGAGGAAGACGTTAGTAAGACAACTTTTAGAACAAGATATGGGCATTATGAATTTGTAGTGGTGCCATTTGGATTGACCATTGCACTAGTATTTATGTTCCTAATGAATGACATATTTAGAAATCATCTAAATAAGTTTGTCATTGTATTCCTCGATGACATAATTATCTATTTCAAGTTAGATGAAGAACATGAACATCATTTGTGATTGGTGCTACAAATTCTAAAGGAGCATCAGTTATGTTCCAAGTTGAGCAAGTCCTATTTTTATCAAGAGTAGATCCATTATTTGGGGAACATGATTTCAAGAGAAGGAATAGTAGTGTATTCATAAAATATTGAGGCCATTAGGGGGTGTACAGAACCAAGTATTGTTTCATAATTAATATATTTTATGAGATTAGATGGATACTATAAGAGATATATATCATATTTATCAAGGATTTCTCATCCCATCACTTCTTTATAAAATAAGGGAACTAAGTTTGAATGGACAATAGAGTATGAAGATAATTTTTGAGATATTGAAGGAGTTAGTTACAAGTGCACCTATTTTGAACATTGTAGATTCAAATGACAGTTTTTTAGTATGCACATATGCATGGAAGGAAGGACTTGGTGTATTCCTTACTCAGAATGGAAATGTCATTAGTTAAGATTATATAAATCACGTGAATAACTCCTCAATCGTGAGGAACCATGTGATGTACCACCTACCTCGTGATGTAACTTCAAGAGGGAATAACTCCTTAATCAATAAGAACCACGTGATGTACCACCTACTGGTGGAAATGGCACAACAAGGACTATCCATATATGAGTGGGTTACATGCATTTACATTGTCCTTCATGTACTTATTTCTCAAACAACTTTGGGCTTCATGACCATACCTATGGGGCTTCTTAACCACTTAACCACTTAGCCATCTTTTCAGGGCTTCTTCTAGGGTTGACTAGGGTTCACATAAATTCTTCTAGAGTTCATCTAGATTTGACATCAATGAGAACTACCTTTTTAAAAATCTCCTCATTTGGCATTGATGGAAACACCCATATTCCACATGTGACCAATTATCCTCATGTTTCTCTCCCCCTTTGAAATCAACGGAAAAGGATAACTCTCTTTGGGGATGCACCTCCTATCTTCATGCTTATGATATTTCTTTTTCTCTCCCTTTGACATTATGGGAGAAAATGGTAACTCCCCTTGTCGGTATGTCTTCCCTTATCTTCATTCTTCTGATATTTATTTCCTGATATCTTTCTTTGACGATTTCTATCCCTTGAATTCTCTATAGGATGTCGTGTAGATCAATGTGGGGATTTTTGTACTTTATTCCTTTCCTCTTTTACGATGATTCTTGTCCATTGGTTCTTCCTCTTGTAATTATTTGACATATATAAAAAGAATTCATATTTACTGAACTTCATATCTTCATAGCTTGTCATGTTCACTACATAGACATCAATGACCATAATTTTCAATAGTTTTCATTTAACTATATGACTTCTGTAGATGTTTTATCTTCACCTATTTCATTATTCCTTTCACTACTTTCCTTCCTGTGAATAATTGATTCCACTTGTAAATATGCTTTCATCCGTTGTCATATATCTTTCTAGACTTGACATTCATCTCATAAATCCATATGTGTCCATATGTCATAAAATGTCCATTATTCTTCTACTCAAATGAACATAATGATGACCTATATGCTGATTACAACATATTCATTCTTCTCAAGTTGTCTTCTCATTTTTAAAACTAGACTCTACGTGTCTGGAACAATTTCTACCGAATGTATCCCTACCTGAATACATACGTGGAATCCTCTATACAATCATGAACCTTTTCCTAATAAGTGTGCCAATGATATACTTCATAATTTTCAGTCGATACCTACATGGGAAAGTGTTATGAAATATTCTCCACAACCAATTAAACTATCACAAGATATTCTCCACTTCTGTCATCAAACCGATCTAAGACTTTCTTCCCAAAATTTGAAAACACTTCAGACCGATCAAAAGATATTTCTAGGATTTGTAGAACTGTTGCTTAGACTCCCCCTCTTAAATGTTTACATTTTTGGGAGTTTCCAAGCTATATGTATCGGAAAGGTGGAGGAAGCTTCCCTAATGTGGAGTAATATTCATCTCTTCTTGAATTCTGACATCTTCCTCTTTTCCTGTAGATTCATCATGATCTCATACTACTGCAAATATTGGGAGTATGACTTCTAGAAGTACCTCACTCATATGTTCTTCATTGACCTGCTCTTCATTTGTCTATTATTGTTTTATTTTCCAAATCTTCTTATATTTGATATCAATGTTCTCTTCTAAATAAGTATCCATCATGCTTCTATAGTGATGAACTATGTGTTCATATTTATGGAATTTGTAACATTCAATATTGTATGGGGCCACATAGGAATCTCTTTCTTGAACATGTCTTCCAAAATCTCTACAATCTACAACGTTATGTACAAAGTTATTACAAGTAAAAAAATAACCATAAAAGAAACTTTGATACCTCGAAGTAACTAATATTCCTTGTGATGCAGTCCTTGTGAATTCATGCCTTAGATGATGACAATATTTTCTTTTGTTGTTTCATTCATAATGATTGAGGATTATTTGATACCTAAAAGTGGAGGATCTTCTTTGATATCCATATTTCCTATAATCTTCTTCTTGAGTCTTCTTCATTTCTAGAATGTTCTCTATTGAGGGCTCACATACTTCCTTCTTGGTAGGGGCTTTGATGACTTCTGCATAACTCTTAGCCTTCTCTTCATTCTTCCTTTCTAGTAACCTATAACATTTCTCTTAAACTTTCTCTATTGATGGTGTGGAGCTTACTCTCTCTAAAATGTTTTTTTTGAGCTTGTCAACTTTGATTCTTAATGTAAAAACTTCTTCTTCAATATTCTCACAATCTTCTTCTTTCTTCATCATCTGGATTTTCATGACTTATTATGTTCTCTTTGCTTCTTCAAGTTTGGTATTTAAGGTGATGATTTCTTCTTCAAGTTTTCTTTCTTGTTCACTAAATTCTGCTTCAATCTTGTTTAAGTCCTCAAATTTTTTCTCAATATGTCCTGTCAAGATTTTTTCTCTCTTCTCTGCTTCCTTTCTTTGTGATATTATTTCATCTTCCAAACATTGTTTCTATTTTAACTGATCTTTGATATTTTCTTCAATCACTTTGGCTTCATCTAGTTAAGATTTTAGATTCAAGACAACCTGCCTGACTTCTCTAGAAAATTCTTTTATCTTGATTAGTTCTTCCTTGAGGAAATTGTTTTCCCTTATTTATTTATTTATCTCACCTAAATCATTGATTAGTGCAGTCTCAAAGTCTATTACACCTACTTCACATTCTTCTTCTTCTGAATATTTCTAACACAATGAGAATCTTTCTTTTCGTTCGAATTCAACATATTATTTATTCTGTTTAGCTAGATTTGTGATAGAATGGGATTCCTTAAATTATAGATTATGTATCTTATCCCAAAGTTCTTTGCCTGATGAATATTTCCCCACTTTGTCTTTTACTAGATCAGGTAATTCTTCTAGCATGAAATACATTGCTATTTTGTTGTTTATTTTTAATTCCTTCTTGGTTGCAGTATTTGATTTGTTTGAATCATTGTATTCTATAACAACTGAGTACCAAACATCATACCCCTATGGTCCTAGAAATTCTTTCATAATGTTTCTCCATATCTCATAGATCTTGTCATTCTGACCATCAAAAATTAGTGCTCCATTCTTAGTGTAATCCATGATATACCTTCCAGTGGTTAGAATGTCTCTAAAGGAACCTTCTCTGATACCAATTGTTGGAATATTGAGAGGGGGAGGGTGGTGAATAAACATGAGCACTTTTTACCTCTTTTAATCAAAATATATAAAATTCAACCTTATCAGCAACATTCAATAGTTTATCACTTATACATTCAGTATATTATTGCATCATAAACAATATCATTCATCAGTTCATAATAAACAACCACATATACACAATACACCATAATTTACATGGAAACCCAAATGGGAGAAAACCACATAATCATTTCTTATATATATCAAGATTACATTCATAGGAAGCACCAACTTCCTAATTATCCATCAACAAGTGGAAGGAGGATCCAACCCCCTATTTGTAGGCTCCAACTTGAAGGAATATAAACCTCTCTGAATTCTCCAGCTATAACTAGAAGGAGGCTACAAACCCCTAATTTACAAGCTCCAACCTCAAGGAAGCTCCAACTCATTGTATTCTGTTGGTTGTGGAGCCTGATTATCTTCCTGATTTATAGGTCTTTTACTTTCAACCGTGTTTATACCCCATGAAGTATTTACACCCCAGAAGTATCTACACTCTTCAACGTGGGGGAGTGCAAAGGGGGGGTACCCCCTCTGTGGGGTTCGGGGGCGAAGCCCCCGAAGCAAAAATTTCCTTGTAAAAGTATATTGTAATTTCATTGTAAATATGGACCATTCATTATAAGGTCGCAGATCTAACGGTAGAGATTATGTTAGGGTTTTTTCCCTAGAAGGCAACCCTCTTTTATGAGGGAAATGTATCACAGATATGGATGGTGGTGAATATTGTATTCTGAGATATGAGACTGTGAGAGAAAGAAGAGGAGGTTACAACGGGTTTTGCTGTAGGTTGTATCCATTCATTTTGGTAGATAATAATAAAGAACAAACCTGACAATTTCTCTGGTGGATGTAGCCCACACTGGGTGAACCACGTAAATCTGTGTCTCTCTTGTATTATGTATCTTCTGTGTTTTATTTCCACATTTGTTTTATTTTATTGCTCCGCGGTCCTATTATTCTAACAACTGGTATTAGAGCATAAGGTAACTCGCAGGAAAAGAGGGTTCCTGGTTCGAGTGGGAGCAATGTCGGAAGATGGAAAGTTTAGGGTCGAGAAATTCAACGGCCAAAACTACCAGTTATGGAAGATGCAGATGGAAGATTATTTATATCAGAAGGATCTATTCCTACCATTGAGCAGAGTAGCAAAGAAGCCGATGGCCATGAAGGAAGAAGAATGGGAGATTCTTGATAGAAAGGCTCTAGGAACGATACGGCTGAGCCTGGCAGCGTCGGTGGCTTTTAATATTTCGAAAGAAAAGACAATGAAGGGTTTGATGGACGCGTTGGCCAAATTGTATGAAAAACCCTTGGTGTTGAATAAGGTATTTCTAATGAAGAGATTATTTAATATGAAGATGTCAGAAGGTGGGTCTGTTGCAGATCATTTAAATGAAT
>JZKD02S1675338.1:93246-112149 GCA_000966675.3 Picea glauca | reverse complement strand
TTGTAATTTCATTGTAAATCTGGACCGTTCATTATAAGGTCGCAGATCTAATGGTAGAGATTATGTTAGGGTTTTTTTCCCTAGAAGGAAACCCTATTTTATGAGGGAAATGTATCGTGGCTATGAATGGTGGTGAATATTGTATTCTAAGATAGGAGACTGTGAGAGAAAGAAGAGGAAGTTACAACGGGTTTTGCTGTAGGTTGTATCCCTTCATTTTGCTAGATAATAATAAAGAACGGACCTGGAAATTTCTCTGGTGGATGTAGCCCACACAAGGTGAACCACGTAAATCTGTGTCTCTCTTGTATTGTGTATCTTCTGTGTTTTATTTCCACATTTGTTTTATCTTATTGCTCCGCGGTCCTGTTTTTCTAACATATTCTTTGGCTCCAACTAGAAGGAGACTATGAATCCATGATTTATAAGCTCCAACCTAAAGGAAGCTCCAAGTCCCTTTGTTCTCTCACACCAACAGGAAGGAGGCTAAAACCACCTTTCCTTTCCCCTTGTTGTCACCATGAAATATAAGTGTAGACTCAAACTGTCACTACCATTTATCGACATATAACTTCCACTACCGTTGATATATCAACGTGTCACTGTCACTCTCACTACTACTATCACATCAGCTTGTCACTATCACTCTGTCACACAAACCTGTACCAGATCATGCATCAACCATGTACCAAACCTATACCATACCATGCATCAACCATGTACCAAAAATTATACCATATCATGCATCAACCATATACCAAAACATGTACCATATCATGCATCAACCATGTGTCTCAACATGCATCAACATCATCAAGGGACTCCTCAAACATATACAAAAGTATATCTCAAATAATGTACCCGATATTCAAGATGCTCCTCAAAGCAAGAGATATGCCATAAAACATGTACCATGGTATGCGACTCAAACATATACCATATCACTCATGACATGTCTCAATCATTCCATACACCATGTACTATAATATATGATCAATGAAGTGTTTCAAGCATGTGATAACATTACCATGGCATATACGAAACCATATATCAAGGTAGTCGAGATATGCTTCTAATCAATGTACCATAACATCACCAAGGTGTAGCTTAAAGAATATGCCGAAATACCCAAACCATTCCTCAAGCATGTATCGAGACACAACCTTCAAAACACATGTAAAGCATACCTTTAATCCTATAGCTTTTCCTTAGCCTCAACAACCTGTTACTAGCATCCTCCTCAAAATATTTTCACATATCCACAAATTGTATATTATCAACTCGCATATATCCACACTTTGATATTATATGACCTGCCTACATTTTTCCTTTCCCACTGTCAACCCATGGATAACCTATCTGTGCTTTTCTACACTGTGACTTGTGTACATCTGCACTTTGATGAACTGTTACCTATGTACATCCACGCTTTGATGAATTGTCTCTCATGGATAACCTCAAAAAGCTAGTTCAGTCACATTCATACACTTTTCTCCTTCATACTTTCCCTACCTTAGATATGTTATGAAAATATAAACCATATCACTTATTCACTTAAAATATATTCAATAGACTTGTGTGTTTGAAGGTTCTTATGAGAGACTCTTTGATCTGTATTTATACTTTTTCAAGGTAACTTCTCTTTTTAACTTTATGGATTCTTGTTACAATCACTTTACCCTTTAATTAATGACTTGTAATTGTTTAGGAGCTTCTTAAACATTCTTTGGGGCTTCCAACTTCAAGAAGGAATAGCTCCTCAATTGTGAGGAACCACATGATGTAACACCTACCAATGGAAATGGTAGGACAAGGACTATGCATATATGAGTGTGCTACATGGATTTACATTTTCCTTCATGTCCTTATTCCTCAAACAACTTCGGGCTTCATGACCATACCTTTTGGTATTCTCAATCACTTAAACACTTAGCCATCTTTCCAGGGATTTTTCTAGGGTTGAGTAGGGTTGATATCAATGCTTATAGAATTCATATAGAGTTGACATCAATGACAACTAACTTTCCAACATGAGTCCAACTAAAATAATTTTTTTTAAGGAGAGAAATGAGTGGGGTTGCATTTTTTCCATAATTTTGATCAAACTTGTGATAATATCCATCTAAACCCAAGAATCCTCTCAAAATTTTAAGATTTTTAGGATGGGGCCAATCCCTGATATCTTATGTTTTTATTAGGATCCACTTGGACACCATACTTACAAACAATATGGCATAGGTACACTACTTCAGAAGCTCCAATCACTTTTAGACTATTTGAGAAAGCATTTATGTTGAGAAATTAAATGTAAGACTTGATCAACATGGGTGAGGATGGGATTTCCAAGTTTTACTATAAATGAGGATATCATCAAAGAAGACTGGTAAAACCTGATGGAGGAAAGGGAAAAAGACAATATTCATGAGGCTTTGGAGAGTGGAAGGTGCAATACACGGGCCAAAGGGCATGACCAAGAACT
Organism: Picea glauca; assembly: GCA_000966675.3. NCBI lineage: Eukaryota > Viridiplantae > Streptophyta > Pinopsida > Pinales > Pinaceae > Picea > Picea glauca. The sequence continues at coordinate 109,670 of JZKD02S1675338.1, read as the reverse complement.
CATAATGGCCTTCATGAGTATGAAGGGAATTTTTGGTAATATTGGCCTCCTTCATACAGATCTGGTCATAGATGAAACATAGATCAAGTTTGGTAAGTAATTGAGCACCACTCAGTTCATCCAAAAGGTCTTCAATGACGAGAATGAGAAATTTATATTTGATGGTATTTTTCTTAAGGGATAAAAAATTAGGGCACATACACCACATACCTTGTTTCTTAATTACCATGATGATGGGAGAATAATAATGATTGGTACTAGGATGATGACACCCACAACTAAAAATTCCTGAACATTTTTTTTAAATTCATTTTTTGGGGAAAGTCAATGATGATAAGGGTGAACATTGGGAGGAATAATACTAGGGACAAGTGGAATGGAATGATCAGAGGGGTCTGTTGGCAGCCAATTCAACTTTTTTTTAATTTTCCCTAAAAGCTGCCTACACCCAATTTGTCTTCTAACGGAAAACCATTGTCGCATTTTGCAACTAGACTTTTGTTTTATTCTTGCGACAATTACAATTCGATTTCAATTCAGTTTTCACAACTGAAGGTGTGAAAACCCATCTATCATTATTTGGACTGTCGTAGTCTTTTATTAATTCCCTGAAAGACACTTTACCATTGGTTTATCACATGACTGCAAAGGCTCTTTCAAACTATGTCCATTTCATTTTGATTGCGCAAGTCGATTTATAAGCCTTTAAGCATGAAAATTTATTGATTACATTTGGTCCTATAAGGGTTATAATTGACTTTGATTTTATGTGCTATGAGCTCTTGACTTGTTGATTATATGAGACTTTTGTTGAAATATTTTAATAAACTTTGAAACATTGACTATGCAACAAACGCTTTGTTAATATTATGAGTTTGATTTAATTTGGAAAGGCACTAGTCTAAGTTTATGATGGCACATTGGTTAATATTTCGAATTTCAATTTTATAGTTTGAATCATTGCTTGGCGCATTGTTTTATTGGCTTGATTTTACATTGAACGACCATGGTTTCGAACTATGCATTGGCATATTGATATGACTGTCCATCGTTTACAATTTGGGTTGGCCGAATTATGTTGAATGTGGTTATGATTGATTAAACAGGGTTGGTACTACGCCATTAATGTTTTGCATGGCGGTGGTAGTCCCGCCACCTTCACACGCATACCATTAATCCCTAACTCTTTGAGTACTGCAGCTGTTGGCCGTAACCATTTGCAACCCTGTGTATAGTTTTGATTCAAACCCTACCATGCTCGGGAGCTATGGCTCCAGTTGTGAGGGCCGAGCTCAACGGGTGCCAAGCACTGCTGATGTTTGATGGCGCTTACAGCGACCTGGAAAAATATGGATGGCTCCAGTTTATAAGTAAATTTGATGGGTATAACCTTGCTGTGGCTCGGCAATTTGCGTTATCATTCGATGGCTGCCGAGCCAAAATAGGTGATGTGAAACTTGAAATCAGTGAACAGTTTCTCAGCACGGTGACTAGTCTGCCTGTTATGGGACAGAAGTGGTCGAAAAGCTACAAGGTTGATAATGTCCCATGGGCATTGTTATTTCAGTCTCGAGTGGTGAACTCTTGCGACAGTGGCCTGCCTACGAAAATGTTAAAACCTCGCTGGTATGATCTCCTAATGGTAATCAAGCAATTTATTACTTGCGAGGGCAGGTACGGGTTTGTTTTTCTGTTTCACCTTCGTTTATTAATGGTTTTTATGGATTTCGAGCTTAGCATGCCCCACTACCTACACAAAAGTTTGTTCAAGATGGCCAAGTGGTACAAACGCAACCAGGTTGATACTAGCCTCTTTCATGTGGGATTGATTAAAATGTGTATGGTATATGAGTTGGGATTACGTCGGGACTGTTGGGGTGATTTTCTCATTCGTAATGGTTTTTAAGAGTCCAACCCACCACCGGTCGATAAGCCTATGGTGACCGAGAGCAAGCCTACCCCTGTACCCTACAATGTTTTGCTACCCAAACCTCTACCCGATTCCCCTACAAGCCTGCCCATGTCTGTGACCAAATGGGCCGAAATTGCTAAGCCTACAGTCAATAGGCCTAAAGCTAAAGCTAATGCCAATGCCAAAGGCAAGAAAAACTCTCGCTTGATCTCTCACATGGCGAGAAATAGGCCTAAACCCCCTGCCAATGCTGACCCTATCGTGGTCAGCGAAGACTCTGATTCTGAAATCGAACGATTTCTCACCGAGGAGTATCCTTACTCTGAGGGTTTGTGTGACAAGCCTGCATATGAATTCGTCAAGAATTTACCACCTTGTCTTAGGGATAATCCTAAGTTTCCTGGCATCAAACTACCTCAAGGAACCCTCGGTGAATCATCTAAAAACCCTTGCACCCCGTGCGACCAGTGTGGGTTGTGGTTGGAGAGATATTACACTGATGTGCCGATGTTGCAAACCAGAATCCGTGATTTAGAAAATCAAGTGGCTAAGCTCACTGGTCATGAGGCAAAGGTGCAACCCTCCGACAAAAAGAAACGAACCACTAGTTCGATCCTGTTCAAGAATGTCGAGTCAGCCACGACTATTGTCAATTCGAAACTGGCATAATCTCGACAGTCTAGCTAGTATAACCCTCGCTCATTTATATGGCATATTCGTGAACTCTGTGTGCATTATTGACTTGCTCGGTTACATAAACATGCACTGATGTATATGATTTGATTTGTTAAATCCAATTTTGTGTAAATTTTGAATTGGATTTGGTTTTGAATTAAATAATCACATGCTGGATTTGTTTGATTTAAATTAGTTACGATTGAAGGCTCTGTTGTATCTATTATAGGAAAACTGTTTTTCATTTAAACACAATCTATATGATGATTCGAATTGGTTATGACACACCTACAGTGGTTATCTGCTGCTTGCATGTAATTTTAACTAGCCTGGATATGATTTGGATTTTGTTTAAAAACGGGGCTTTGTTTTATATTAAGAATTGATGCAAATCATAACAATAACTCGACTTCCAGCCGTTCAATTCGTAAGGCAAATCGACCTTGTTCTATTGTGAAATGGAACGACTGTGTATTTTTAGTCACGGGTGAATTTGTAAAACAAAACGACATGCCCAGAACAAAATTCGTCTATAATTGTCTTAAACCCGATCTAATTTGATTACTGTCCAGGTTACGGTTAGCAATGCTGTTCGATTTTGACTGTGTCACGCCCAACAATTGAAATTGATGATGATTCTTGGTCAAAACTGTTACACATGTTTCGTTTAAATGTATATCATAACAGCTTTTACTTATTTAATCAAAATAGAATGAATATCGTGCTGAATCTCTATAGCCTTTCTATCGTTACTATTGATTGAAATGATATCTATATTGCTACAGCTGTAACGTATGTTTGGTTTTTTAAATCATATCGATTATAGTTAAGTTGTGGCAAATCTTATTTGATATGGTTACTATCTTGTTTGATTGTGGTTATTGATCACGATCATATCATATCTCATTCGAATTTGATTCAATATCCAATTTCGTTTAATTCAAACAGACCTGTCAAAGTTTGACCATATTCTATGGTAACTAAAGAAAGTGCATTCTCTTATTCTGTTTCAATTAAATCTATTTTGATATGATTTGATTCAAATGATAATTTCACATTGGATTATTAGTAATTCATTTTGGTGATTTGATTTGATTTTATTTAATTGAGATCTGGTCCTGTTGGCTATTCTTGACTAGCTATAGAATCAGATGATTCTGTAGCTGAGTCTGTGGAGTAAACATTTTATTGTTTTCTTAATAAAACATTCTTCTGACTTGATTTTTGTGTCTATTGCAGGAAAATTCGAATTTGCAATAGATATGAGGAACAATTGGAGGATATCTTAAGGATTTCACCAGCATTTTAGTTACTTAGTTTAAGGGATTTTGGGATTATTCCCAGATTGTGTAAAACTATTTGCTATTATTCACAAGGATGTTTTACCTTGTGAGAAACCTATATAAACTTATGATTTTGTAATAATCATCATTCTCAGTTGTGGGAAAATAGGGATATAGAATTTTGATTCAGACTGGAGCAAAACTGGTGTCTTGTCATAGCTTTTGCTTTTCAATATATCAACACTTTGTTCCATGTTTTGTATATCATTTTGTTTATGGTTTAGTATTACTTTTGCTATCTAAATCAGATTCAAATGATATAATTTCATTACTATATCTTGTTTCTTCCAAAGACATAAAGGACATAACAGTTGTAGATTCATTTTGTGAATGATAACTTTGTCTTCTTCATAAATTGAATCGTTATATATGAATTTACTGCATAATAGGTTTCCCTTTTGCAGGAATTTATAATCGGAAAATTGTTATGATTTTCTTTTATGTCTTGTTTGTCCTGTAACATACTTCAAGAAGCAGCATAGCTGATTGTTTGCGAGAAGCTTTTGGATTAAACGGTGTGAATTTCTTCCTCCGAACAGCTTAGAAGCAATCACACACAGGGCAGACTTGGAGCGTTTCTAGGTCAATTAGAGTATAGTTTACTTTTTTCATTAAGTATTTAAAATAGATGTAAGTTAATTAGATTTATATTAGATTATTTAAATTCAATAAATATATTAGATAGTTTAATTTCAGTAATGTTTATGTCTTTTTCATAAAATATAAAAGTCAAAAAGAGATTCTTGGCTGTCCTAAGGCAGCAAATACATGAGTTTTGCAGGTTTTAACCAAATCTGTAGATTGTCAATAGTGTACATTTGTGAATAAGAATGATCATAGCTGATAATTAGATAGTTGATTTGAGTTATTATAAGTGTAATTAGTAGTTTGTAGATAGAATAGTTAGAATAGTTTATATTTAGTATATTAGTTCTTTTTTACGTTTTATTAGTTTCTAGTTTCCTTTATTTTAGTTACTTTCTTGTATTTAGTCCTAGTTAGTTTGCTTTATTTTGTTTAGTTAGATCACTTAGCTCAGATCAACTTTTCTCTTTGTTTTTCTTAGGAGACCTTAGAGCGGCCAACGGAGCCGTTAAACTCGTCAGGGTGGTCCATTCCAAACGGCTTGGGTTATTTAGACAACCCCGGACCGGTTCCACTCTCCCAGTTGACGGACGATCAATTTCGCTCGTCAACAGGGTCATGGGAAGGCGACATTTCTTATGTTTTTTCAAAAATATATTGGTGTTTGGAGAGGATAAATTGGATGTCAGTATGAACAATGGGTGAGGGGGTATCAACTACTTGGATGGCATAGAATTGGGCAATAATGTCAAAATGACCTTTTTTGAGGAGTTTCTCCATTATGTGTGAACTAATATTCTCTAAGGAGGCTATAATAATTCCTTGGAACTGGTACTATTTTTCATCCTATTGGAAACTCATGGTTAATTCCTTGAATTCCATGGTGATTGGGTATAGTGTGTGTAACCATTTAACACTTAGAACAATGTCGTAACTTTCCATGTCAATAGAAAACATGTGGGATTTCAAATTATAATGATTGTTGGCTCATTTTCGCGCATGTTTTCTAACACTGGAGGGTTGGGTACCAAGGGTTCATCGAGAGTTTACCAACAAAATGTCAAGGAATTGGCATATCAATCTTCAGTTCATGACTCAAGAAGGCCTCACCCAAGATGCCATGAGAATCCTAGAGAACATCTATTATTGTGTCAAATGTGAAGGGATAAAGCATACAAGGAACACTCTTAGGACATCATGAACCATTAACATAAAAATAATTCAAATCATAAAGTAGATGAAATGGATTAAGACAGATATGGATTTGTATTATATTTATGAATATTTTGAATGCATACAAAATCAGACTCATATTACACATCGAATGGCACTCTACTCTATGATTCATTCTACAACCATTACATTACTCTTCACTATGCACTCTCTACTCATCCTCTACATCAAACTGGATCCATTATAGACTCTTTACAAAACTCCTATAATACTTAAGAAAAACTAATACAAGGATTGATGAGACCCATAAAAAACTCAGGTAGACTTCTTCCCCCCAAAACTAGATTGTTCTACCTTTTTGTTCTCTTCTGTATGCTCTTCTTTTTCTCTGACACTCTGGCCCTTTCTTCTCTTCTTCACTCTCTATATTGATCACCAATTCCAGACACTTATTTTGTCTACATGCAACCCAAATATCTTCCTTGGAGTGTGGAATTCCTAAAGAACTTTTCAGCTCATCCATCATCTTTCCCATGATCTCTTGGGTTGTATTTGTTCATCATTTATAAATATTTGTGAAGATATTCTCTAATTTGATCTACAAGCAATATATTCTAAATATTATATCTCTAGTACAAAACTTGGTTGGCACACACAATTTCTTCCTTTGGCCGACATAGTTGTCGATTCTCCTTGCACCACGAGGTGTAAATATATGCACACAATATTGATATGTGCATGCAGAAAACTAACCCAAAATCCTTAGTACAAAGTACCCCAACGCTATTACTTGGCTCATCCTGGAGCCAATAACAATGTTGATGGTTGAAGTTTAAGATTGAGTTGGTAGCTGACAAAAGTGGACTAACTAGTATGTCTGCACAAGGATTGATTAAGATAAAATCATTGAACTTGGTTGTCGTTGTAGCCATGCTTGTGTATGACCAAAGCATCAAACTTGGTTGTGGTTTCAACTGAGTTTGAGTAAGATAAAATCATTAATATGAATTGTATTTGTATCCCAACACAAGTCTTGGAATGAGTTGAGCATCCTATGAGGTGAACAATGGATTTGGACTTCATTTTTCTGGGCTCTTGAACTCTTTTTTTATAATCTTTGTTTGGTGGAATGAAGGGTATATTTTTTTCAACATGCACTCCAAAAATTCAAGCATGAACCAGGCCAAACCTTACAGCTATAACTAGGCCCAGTTACTTAGGAACCTTACATAAGTTGGCCCCAAATGAATACTCCATCTTCCCAAACCATCATCTTCCTCATGTCTTGTTCAACTAGGGTTATAGAGGGGAAGACAGGGACCATACCAATTGATAGAAAGGTAATCTCAAAGCATCGGGCTTCCAACATTAGAAAAGGTGTTCATCCATGTTGATAGGATAACCATATCTCAGTTGAGAGAGATGGAATCCCACATAATCTTTGAAGCATAGTTCAAAGAACTCTTTGGTGACCACATGCATACCACTGGAAAATTGTAGGTTGGGGTCCTTGCCCAAGAGATGCACTTCAATATGCAACCAATATGAGAAAAAAAGACAAGATACTAGGTGGCTTGTGTAAACTATGAACTATAGGGAGCCATTCATCTTCTAGAAAGGTCCATGGGCTCCAGGACTTCACTATGGGACATGAATTCATGATATATGGAAACTAACTTCTAGAAAAATGGTGGGAAAGTGAAAATAACCAATGATGGGAGATCTATTTGTGGATAAATGGAGTTTCCCTTTGAATGGAGTGGTGGAGGTAGGATGCATAAATAACTTGGAAGATGTCTAGGAATATGTTTTATGAATTCATCGGTTCCAACGAGCTCTATGTTGGAACCTCAAGCTATGATGGATCATCACACTTCTCCTGGAATCATTTGGTCATGAAGTTGACCAGCATCTGAAAACAATAAGTCAACCAATTGTCCAGATATTTACATTAGTCGACCGAGTAGTTGACACTCATTTCAGTCAAACAATCCACCAACAATTGAAGACAATTGGTTAATGGATTGACCAACTGATGATGGGTATTCTATATGTACTAATTCCCTCAATTAAATTGTCAACCCAGGGTAAGTAAACTTAGAGTTGGGGCACAGTATGAGCCAAGGTAGAAAGAAACGATAATGGAAATATTGTCTAGCTAAGGAGATAGTTAACCCTAGGGATCAAGACTCTTTTTAATCTACAATCCTACTTGTTAAAGATATGACTTTCAAAATCTATTTAAACAACAAATTATTATGTAAAGAATCCTTCAATTAATGAGATTCAAGCAATTCTATAATTATGAACTATTTGACCTAAATAGCCTTGAACAATCTAGGACTATGAACTATATCTAAATAAGTGAATAACAAGCAATCTATTTCAAAGCTATTTAATCTATTCAATCTCTCTTTGAATAAGAAACAACAAGTAATCTATTTCATAATTATTTGATTTATCTATCTCTGAATGAACAAGCAAGTAAGCAAGTAAACAATTAATCTACCAAAACTATCTTGAAAAGTGAACTCTATTCTTAAAAATAACTCATAACTATTTCTATTTTGTAAGCTATAAACATTAATCTACTTAACCAAAAGTTGGAGTGTTATAACAATATTCAAATTCTAATCTATCAAAACTATTTCTATCCCATAGTAAAAGGAAAGTATTCAAATGTGATGATTGTGTCTTCGGTGTCGAATAACATCACGATGGCATCTGATTATTAATGACATTTCAAGTGGAATTAATTCAATGCTAACTTCTACAGAGAAATGTAAAGTATGAATAAGGACGTCTATAGAGAGTTTTTCCATCATAAAAGTAACACTAGGTGTTCTTGGAATCCATGTGAGTTTTAAACATTGTGCATCAATCATTCACTTTATCATACAACTGCTGGAAAGTACTCTATTCAAAATCACTAAATCAAGCAAAGCTATAAACTCATAATAAATACTTAATTAAAAATCCTAATTCAAATTCATGACTAAGATGACAATTAAAACACTCTATGAAAACCTATAAACTTTTGGCTAATGCTAATTAGAAATTACAACTCAGATTTATAATTGATATTTCATTAAGGATTATACCCTGAAGTGAACTAAGATGCTATTAAAAATCATAAATCAAAATCTATTTCTATCCTATCATGCCGATGAAAATTTAACAAATGAAACAAACCTACGGAGAATATTTGAAATTGAAAATAATGCTATCTAAATTAGTACTTTTTCAAAACTATCGAAACTAAAACAATTAATCTATCAAAGCTTCAAATAAACGTATCTAAATTGGTACTCTGCAGAGTAATTTATATCTAGAGAGAAAATGACATAACGATGTAATTAAACAAATTCTACAATCTACAACAAAATATAATCATTAATACACAACCATGGAAGTCCCTCTATGATATACACAATTCAGAAAGCAATCTGCAATTAAGAGAAATTGTACATGAAGATCAATTAGACAAGCGATTTGCAATTAAAGAATACACACAACAAGCAATTGGAATTGAGAAATTTACACAGTAAAGAAACGATTTCGAAATCAAAGAAAGGAAACAAGATAAATGTAAATATGTAATAGTATAAACAATCACCCAGACCACTAGTGGTTCCCCCAGAAGGTCGTGGCAACACTCCAATAGGAAAATGCATTCACTAAATTAATGCAACACTGGCATTAACCATAAAAATAAAGTATATGACAAAAATAGTGATAATGTTTGTATAAAATAATAAGAATTCATCTCCTTTGGTTCATGTCATGGACAATGGTATTTATAGATGTTTACAAAGCTTGAGAGTTCGACCACTGGAAGGGTCGACCCTCTCTAAAAAAAGTAAAATCATTAAATGTATTCTAACAACATCTTCTTAACAGTCTTCGTGTGCCACTCAATGGTCACTGCAACTACCCAATCCAAGATGTGTTGAGCTCCATGGTTGGAGGGCATGAGGGGGCATAGAACCCACATCCATGATTCATCCATCAAAGGCCACTAATTTACCAACTGCCATCTCCTATGTGCTTCAAGTGTTTGATCACGTGCCGTATCGAGTGTCGGATCAAGTGTTGAATGGAGTGTCGGATGAGGGACCAGATGGAGGATCAGATCGCGATTCTACCATGTTTCAAGAAAACCATAACGTTAGATCTTTATAAACATTAAAATGAGATGAATTGATCGTAAAATCATTGCAAAAATGATAATTATACATACCTTGTGAGATTCCATAGAGAATTGATATATAAAGCTTTGATAATAACTTCAAAATGGCTGAATGAAAGCATAGCATATATAATATCACATGCAAAAAGGATTTGCCGATTGAAACAAAATAGTCAAAACATGAACCCAACAACTGATAAATTGACTATGAGTTGGACGCATGGATGGTTAATTTGAGCATCCTTGTCAAGAAGACTACACAATGTGGATTACATGGATTCAACTCTAACTACCGATGGTTATATGTGGACAATATATTTCTAATTTCAAGGAAGTTGGCTAGATATTGAAGCTATAAATAACATACCTTATGGGTCATTATCAACATGGTATCAGAGAAACTAGTTGCGAACTCACATGTTGTTTGTAAATCTTTTTGATTCAAATCTATTGTTTGATTTACTCTAGGCCAATGATTTGCTTACTGTAACTTGTGGAAACATATTAGATATGTCTAGATATCAAATATGCCTTCAAATATCAATTCTATAGTTTTGAATGCATCAAATTATCTTATATGGGAACAAGACATGGAAACCCTATTGAATAGTAAAGGACTCTGGAAATATACAAAGACTGTGATTCCAGATCCAACAAAAAATCAAGAAAAATTCGTTGTTAATGAGATGAAGAATGGCATTGTGGGGGTCATCACGACCTATATCTCGTGGGATATTTTTTTCACATGAGTGGAATCAATTATCCTCATCAATTTTGGAAGAAGATAAAGTCTCCATTCGATGGAGTTGACCAAATCCATGTCATGCAATAAGAGAAAGAGTTGATCTCTCTCGATCCTCATTGTTTCAATATAATAGAGGACTCTTTGACACATGTGAATGAACTATAGTTGAAATTGGTCAAATTTGGAAAGAATTATCAGAAGAAAGATGGACAACTCATTCTGTTGATATTGATGAATTTGAGAACACCATTCGACGTGTTCATTTCGACTTTCCATGAAAAATGGTAGGCATGCAAGGAATATGGTAAGGATTAAATTGTTATAACCCAAGCCTTATATATACATACCAAAATATTAAACTATCATAATAGAACAAAAGTTCACACCATGTACATGAATGTGAGTGTGGAGCACAACTCCAACATAGATAAGTTACACAATAATGCCTTAAAGAATAGGAGAACCTCCTCCAAATAACCAAATACCTTTATGCATCACAATTCCCATATCTACAATAATGAATACATGATATTTATATATACCTGTTCACACCTACACATGAGGCCCCTTTACTATTAGTAAAACCCTATTACATATATATTTGCACATTACATGTACATTTATCCCCATATATGCTCCCCCTTTTAGTCATATCATATACATTTAACTCTATATATGCCCCCCTTGGGTTATAAAATTGAATCCTCCCTAGATGAAGTAATTAGGATAAAAAAATGGGTTACTACTAGAGGAGTCTCTAACCATAATCTTGTCATGTTAGAAGTGGCTCCTACAATAAAGAAAACTAGCAACCCCTTTAAACTAATTCAAGAGTGGATGAAGATGGATAGTTTTTTAGGGAAAATCAAATTAGTTTGGAAACCTCTTAATGGTTATTTAAGAGAATATTCTCCACTTCAATTCCAACAAAAATTAAAAGAGGAAAATAAGATATTTTCTAATTAGAAAAGGGAAAACAATTTGAAATATGATAGGGCTCTTAGATAAGTAGAGGAATCCTTGGAGGTACTCTACAATAGGGAAGTTTTTGGAGTTTTGAATGAGGACCATAAAATTGAAGTAAAGGTACTGGAAAATAAAAGGAGGCACATCCTTTGGAAAAATAGAAAGAGTGGAGACTCTTATGGTTATAGACTAGGGATGTGAATACACAATTATTTTATATGTATACCAACTATAGAGAAAATATAAACTGTTTTTGGAAAATTAATAAGGGATATGGTACCTAGGGTACAAATTTCAAGGATATTACTTTTAAAGGAGTAAATAATTTTTCCTCCCTTTTCAAAGAAGACACATCTGCTACAATAACAAAAGTGATTTAAATGTCAAACTATTTCTTTTTATTTTTCAATGAGGAGGATAATAAATCCCTAATAAAGGAAGTTGGGAATGAAGAATTGTATCAAAGTTTGTAGAGATTTCAAAAGGACAAAAGTCTTGGGCATGGTGGACTACTTGTGGATTTATTCTTTAGCTATTATGATTTTATAGAAGAATATTTATGAAGAGTGGTGGACACAATAAGAACTCAAAGAAAAATGTTTTGACCCTTCAATAAAACACTCATAGCATTGATTCTAAAGGAAGATAATCCTACAACATTTTAGAAGTTTAGACCCAAATCATTAAGCAATTTCATATAAAACAATTATCTCAAAGATAATTTCTAGAAAATTGAAAAGTGTTCTCTCAAAGCAAATCTTTAGAGAACAAATTGGGTTTTTAGAGGGAAGGAAAATTCCTGAGGCAGTTGGGGTTTCCCAAGAATGCTTACATTTAATTAAAGTTAGAAAAAATATATTGGTGGTGATGAAAGTGAACCTCTCCAAATATTATGAAAAGGTAATTTGGCTTTATATTAGACTAATTCTATTTTGATTAAGAGTTTCACATCATTTTATTTTCTGGATAATGAGTTTCATTTCCCATTTTTGTTTTTAAATATTAAATGAAGTAGTGTCCCATTTATTTATATCAAGGAAGGGAATTAGACATAGATTTCCTCTATCCCCTCTTATCTTTATTTTAATAGTCGAAGGCTTAAGTAGGCTACATAAATAAGCATAAGTAATATAAAAGAAGCACATATTAGGTTTTCATGCAATATTGCACATCTATTTTTTGTAGACAATATTCTAGTTTTTTCTTTGATAAATTCAAGGGCATCATGGAATTATTCTACAAAGAAACATTAACGTTCATTAATATGGAAAAATCTATGATTAATTTATGGCAGATATTGGAGCAGGAAAAAGAATTTTTTCCTTATAAGATAGTTGATTTACGAGACAATTTGAAGTATCTGGTTGCTTTATGAATCCAAATCAATATAAAATATGTGATTGGAAGTGGATGATAGGTAAAGTGAAGAAGAAAATAAACACCTAGTGTATGTAACACCTTGTTTCACCTAGTTTCTAAATATAACTATATTGTCCAAGGAACTATGACAAACTCAAAGGTGTGAATGTTTGATTTAATGGACTTTTATATAAAAGTTCGATGAATGCAAATTCTTTTATTTTAATAGAAAATGGATACGTATTGCATGACTGCTGGAAAGGGGATGTGCTAAGAGAGACCATGAATGCTATCAAAAGGTGGTGGAGGGGACCGGGAATGGTTGTGTGAATGTCCACCGAACCAGTACTATGCTGGATTTAATTGCTCAAGATCAGAACAACCCTTTGACCTAGTAATGAATTATAGTCGGGATGGTAGGTGGGAAGAACTCCTCAAGATTTAATGAGGGGATGGACCAGACCGCCCATCTGTAAGGATTCCATACCTGACCACAGACTGGCAATTCGGGCCACACACAATCTTGCTGGGAAAGATAAGAAAGGAAAGTGTGGAGGACAAAGAGGAAAAATATCCTAAGAGTGTAGAGATGAGCGTAGAATCTCTAGGAATGAAATACAAATTGTGAAAAAGAGTGTGTTCTGATTTCGAGAAATAGAGGCTAAGACGGGAGAAGGAAAGTAACCTTCATCCATATCTATTTCTGATACAGAAGAAGATATCCAATCGAAAAGCAATGTTGTCTATCTCGGGGGTGGTTAGTGGTAAATCTGTTAGGAGTGAATGAGCCTATGGTTGGGTGGAAACGGACACCCTTTCTAGCTGTTGCTTCATGTTTTCTGGTTCTGATAAGTGTTTCTATACTTTATGCGTTGAATTGGGAATTAGTAATTGCATGCATGTATTTACTTATATGTAAATGGTTCTGCACTATAAAGGTTAAATTCTCTATATACGTTGTTTTCCTTGAGGACTTGTGCTTCTATTTTTCCCGTGTGCCCCGGTTCATTTCTTGAAGGTGTTTTCCCCAGGGAGCTACCTCATAGCTCCAAAATTGGAGAAAGCCTCTTGGAACTACTATCAGAACGGTAACCTCATGAGTTTACATCGCCTAGTATCAAAACTTAAGGTGTTGCAAAATAGGAAGGTGTTTCCTTCAATCCAATATTATGAAAGACATTGAATATCCACCCACGAACTTAGTCAAAACCCAGCTAAAGAGTAGAGCTCATAGCCCAAGAGTCATCTAAAGGTCCATGTGAAATGGGTCTAGGAGCCCTGAACTAAAAGGAGTTAGCTCTTGAAGGCTTCAGAGCTTTGGGAGTTCAAAGCTCTGAGATGTCAAACTTCATGATAGTCACAATTTCCTGAACTACCAGAGTAAGAAGAATCGTAGATGACTTAAGAACCTGAAAATGAAAATGGATGTGAGTCATTCATTGGGAGGAGAATCTATCCCAGTCATCATATCAACTCAGAGACCCGCTAGAGCTAACGAATCAAACACCAGTCGCTCGATTAAATCGATGGTTGGGAATAATTGCAGAACACGAAGGTGAAATTAGCGGACGTGCTAGTTCATGGCCCACAATTCACCAACATTGTTGATCTCAACGGGGTGGAATATTAATGACACCGATTAGACTGAGTTTGAAGAGTAATTTTTAGATTGCGGAGGTTGATCTCTTTGATAAAGAGTGCGCACATTGGGGCCCCGCAATCACTGTGAACCATCGATTAGTGAGCAAATCGATATTGGATGAATCATGACCGTCGGATCTATAAATGTTGCTAGGTGGATAGTCACGAGTTCCTTTGGAAATATGCGAAGCAAAGAATTCCATCTGTGTTGTCTATATGAGAGAAAGGACATGTGTTAATAGATCGTTGACTTTGGGTGTAAGCTCTTTGGAAGAAAGAGAGTGTAGATAGGTTGAAACTCTCGAAGCCCAAAGAGCCGAAGGATTTGCAGTCGTTGATCTGTGGGAGACACGCATTGACAGATCATCGACTTCAAGTGTAAGCACTCTAGGAAAAAGTGAGTGTGGAGAGGTTGACACTCCTGAATACCAAAGATCCAAAGAAGATATAAGCCATCCAAGCCAAAGGGACAGGTGTTGTTAGATCCTGCACTTCTGTGGAAGGTCACTCCAAGAGGAAAGGGGACGTGTTGAACAAGAAATCCCGAAGGCTGAAGAGCTGAAGTTCATATGAGTTGTATGTTAGCAGAGGACAAGTGTTAGCATATCTTCCATTTCAGAAGATAACTACTCCAGAGGAAAGTGGGGTTGTGAGAGTTGAGAACTCTCGAAGTAAACCGTGACCATTGATTTGAAAGAGACACATGTTGAAAGATCATTGACTTTGGATGAAATCACTCTAGGAGAAAAGGTGGTGTGAGCGTCCGGCACTCCCGAACGCCGAAGTCTCGAAGGGGACCCGAGCCGTTGATTTAGATGGACATGTGGTTCCTGATATGTTACTTTAGGTATAGAGCACTTCGGAGGAAAAAGAGTTGGAGTGCTCGAAACTGGACCAAATGCTGATGTCCCAAAGAAGATAATAACCATTGATCATAAGGGATGCATGGCGCTCGATATGTAAATCCGAGTACGAAGTAATTCAGAGGAAAAAGGTGTAGGAATTTTTGAAACTCTCAAACAATAAAGTCCCGAAGTAAATCAGGGTCATCAAAATCCTTGAGGACACATGGTATCGGATCGTTAAATGCAGAGGTTTCCACTCCAAAGGATTCACGTGGTGGTCGTCTTGGCGCCTGTTGTCTTGGAATCTGGTCATATATCGCAGTCATATGAAAGGGGATGAAAGAACCCTAAGATCTTGGGAGGGGATATCTTCCTGATTTGAGCTCGTTTTAGAGCATGGAGATCGTGGATGGAAAGCTCTGGAAAAGAAAAATCGAATAGAGATCCCGAATGGGGGTTTTGATTATCCTAAGAAGAGAGAAAATTTGAGTCCCCACCATGGGTGTGTTACAAATTGGTATAAGAGCATGGTTACAATGCTTGGCCTGCTTGGGCTCATGGATGAGTTTCTTAAAAACCATGTTTAAAGAACTCTTAAGGGTGACACCTTATCTTACTACCTCCCTAAAGAGTCTGGTTAAAACTTTTACTGAGGGAAAGAATAAAACTTTCTACTGTGTGTGTGTATTTAAGAAATTTGAATTGTATGTTGTTCATAAACTAATAGAATGTTGGCTAACAATAAGTGTCTTGTCATCACTTCAGTAGTTAGTGAACCAGGGGAAAACTTCAAGTTTAAAGGATGGTGACGTGCTATGAAATGGGGGATGGCTCCCACAATAGAGATGACGAGTCTATGTTAAGCCCTAATATTGTCTCATTACCCCTTAATTGGTGCATATTATATTAGTAATGTTATTTTATTTATGTCGGCTTTAGGCCATTAGTTGTAATTATACCTCCTAGTCTCTTATATATACCAAGGAGACAT